>OX336378.1:1695000-2294909 GCA_946902895.1 Fragum fragum
TCCTAAAAATGGATAAAAGATCTTTGTTTTTCTGATATGTTACCTAGGCCGAGGCCGTAGCACTGTTGGTAGCGCGCAGGACTTTCAATTATGAGGTCAAGGGTTCGATCCACGGTCGAGGCAAATATATTTTCCGATATTTGTCTCCAACCAGTTGGCGCATAATGGTAAACCCAAGTGGTCTAAGCATCAGGCTCGGATAGAGTGGTGGTACTGGTGTGCTATTTACCAGGGATCCATAGTTAGGTGTTCCAACAATTTGACTTAAATACTGTTACGTTAAACCCAATCCAAACAAGAGTCATGTCAGACATGGCCATACCCCGCCTTAAAAGCTTGATAGTAAACTGAAGCCAGTTAGATTTAGGCTTCTTGTGCACTGCATTTCTTGTCATTGAGTTCGATAATAGCTATTATACTTTCAGAGATATGCACAGGACAAATTCTAAGTCTTTAAAACAACAAAGGGCAATAACTCCAAAATTATGTAAGAAATAGTTATGGTTCTTGGAATCTGCACTTCTCCTCAACCAGATCTATCGTCCTATGAAGTTTCAAGTTAATAGCTATTATACTTTCAGAGATATGCCCCGGACAAAATCTTAGTCTTTAAAACAACAAAATTATGCAAGCTAGAGTTGTGGTTCTTATGCACTGCACTTTTCCCCAATGAGATCTATCGACCTTTGGAGTTTCAAGATGATAGCAATTATACTTTAAGAGATATACTCCGGACAAGTTTAGTGACGGAAGGACGGAAGGACGGAAGGACGGACGGAGACCATTTCTATATCCCCTTCGCCGAAACGGCGGGGGATAACAAACAAATCAAGTTACTTCCTATCTAGTCAGTTGCAGTTAATCTAATATACAATTTAATCACGTGGTGTGTTGAGAGAGTTTGATTATTCTGTTACGCTTCACAAACAACGTCATCAAGAGGTCAATATGTTTTACAATCGCTTTTTCGATTCTGTAAAGCTCAGTTCCAAGTGATAGTAGGAGTTTATATCAATATAGAAACTTTCGACAGTTTACACTTACTCCTTTGATGTGACGAATTTCACTGAGTCGGTCGTAGCCCTTATCACTGTGTTTTCCTCTGTTGAATTTTGGTTGTATGCAAACAAAGTAAAGCGGTGACGGCATCTGAGTGGTGTGAATTCTTAAAACTGATGAACCTTGCAATATGGGAAACCACATGCATACAGATCTAAGATTCACCGTTGTAAAAACGAACTCTTCAGACTGAAACGAGCGCTAGATTCACGATTCAGCATGGATAAAAAAGTTGCAGACGTTACAGGCATTTGGTTTCAACGCAAAGGACGCACAATTCCTTATAACAATAGTTGACGTCTTATTAAGGGCGGAAACGTCAACATTGCGCAAACGTAACCAAACGACTTTGACGCCATATCCTTTGTCCGATAAAACAAAATGGCTGTATCGAGTGATCATTAAGTTACGTTCTTGATATGATTTATTCTATTTTCTTGATCAAGTAATTTTGTCGAATTGAAAATTCGATTGTTTAAGTATAGTTTTTTAACAGTTACCTGAGGAACATTATTGAGATATTGCGCCGAACCTTTGTTCGATAGCCACACAACTTTCGCTTCTCAAATGCTTCATATTCAAGAATCAAACGTTCGTATAAATGTATTTTAGATCATTTGTTGGTGTGTTTTTCTAGGTTTATGGAATATCGATAACCTACTTTAACCCAATCCCACATAATGATACTTTTAGACGCCCCCCGAGAAAACAATTGGGAAAACATTGTGTAAAATGAAGAAATTGCTTGTAACAAGCAATTTCGTCATTTTCCACAATTTTTCTAAAAAAAAAAAAAAAAAAAAAAAATCTGAATTCCATAATATTTTAATTGTCGCCTCCGTCTCCTTTGAATTTGGACCAGTTAAAAATTTTGCCGCCTGGTAATGGGTTAGTATCCAGTTATTGCTTTTATAACACAAGGAGATAGGATGCAATGTTTTCAAGCAAATAAGCCCTACTACACAAATTATGATAGGCATAGCTCAAATAAAATTACAATGTCTGTAGACCTGTAACTTCTACTATAATGGTTAATTAAAATGAACGAAAACTAGTAATGGGTAACTAAGAGAGATCTTAATGACGTCGCAGTAACGCCATTAAATTGCACGTGCGACACTTGAGAAATAATATTTATAATTACCGTTTTCCTTGGTGATACAGGCATAGACGGAAAGTGGAGTTTTATGATTAACACTTTCCTGAATTGCAAAATGTTAGACCTCTCCAAATTTAAAGGTTTGCAGACAAGCAATCTTATTTGAAATAAAATATCGTTCAGTATGGTTGAAAATATTGTAAAAAAGAAGAAATCGCTTGTTTTATGCATTTTTCTTGTTCAAAATGCTTTCTCAAGTATAAAGACACAGGGGCGTTTGAACAGAAAAGTTTTAATGAGTCTACTACAGTTATACACCGATATCATTCCTGAACTCGGAAAAAACAACCCTTTTTTGTTTTAGAAATACCACAAATTAACAAATCGCTGAACAAAAATGGCGGCCAATGCTTGAGTTAAAATCTTAAATCCGGGCTGAATGAATGAATTGATTGGTCGATATTGAGTCCTACAGGAAGTCCCGCTTCCATATTTAAACATTCTCCCATATTTAAATATTAATACAGTGCAAAAAGGGTTTGTTTTTTTTTTGTTTCACGCGTCAACGAATTAAAACAAAGAAAACATCATCTTCTTTTATCATAATTCATCCTTGATAGCCAAGGGTGACGCCAAATACGTTGTGGGCGTCATTCTTGGCTGGCGAAGATAGTCATTATTTGATATTATATATACATATAGAAAAAAAAATCTGTTCAGTTTCTTACGGAACTATTACGTGCGCAAAGCTACAAAATAATTCCGTATTTATTTCTTTTCATGGAAATATGGATCAAATTTTCAAGCATATCAGAATGCAGAAATTTGTTAGCAAAACAAAAATTAACATAACTTATAACGAGATTACTTGCCTTTTTAAATTCTGTTCTAAATACATACTTTCAAGGAATGAATAATATCAAAGTTAACGTTGGAAGTATGAAATGTTAAGCGAAAGTAACAACAAGAATAATTAAAGAATACCATGTTATATTTGAGAAACAAAACCTTGTATTGGATTCGAGGCGCGTATAAAAATTGGAATTCTTAAGACTGAAGGTCGAGTTCAATATCTTTTTTCTAAACAGCGAGAAGCGAAAGCAAGGTACTGCATCAATCCTTCACCATAGTATTCTATCTATTATATACCAACGAATGTTGACTATAAAAGATAAAAAGAAGCAACGAAATTGTCTAAATCAATTCTTTCAAAATGATAATGATGTTGTTCGTTTTAATAACGTTTTTAGGTGACGTCAATAAACGGGAAAAAGACGTCATCTTCCCATATCAAATCAGTTCAGTACAAGTATATTAATACTGATTTTTTTCTGATGAGCTCGATTTTGTCCGTTTACAACGAATGTATCTTATCAGAAAATTAGGTAGGTATATGATAGTACTTTTATAACCAGCTCAAACAATTATACAACCTGATACCATATCCGTAAATGTGACAGACATTTTTTTTATTTTGTCTGCAAAAGCTAAACTTTGAACAAATTAAGAACTTGTATTCGTCTAGCCAAAAGTTATATATATCTCTGTAGAGTAGTTGATATTTCAACAAGTGGATATTAACAACTGACGTACAAACCGAGTATAATTTGGAGACCTTTGTAAGTATTTATAAATCATATATACACTTTCCCCACTTATGCAATCGTTCTTCCAGATTTACGTAAAGTATTGTTTTATGTTTATTTGTGAGACGCGACGCCCAACGCTGGTTTATAAACATATGTGACCAAAAAGGGGCCTTCCGGCATCCTGAAGCAGATACTTGTGAAGCAAATATACGATGCTGTCCGCTGATCTTGTCCATCTTAGCAAATACCCCTTAAATAGCATAAAGCAACACAAGAAACTTTCCTTCGACATTGAGAGAAACATCATGTAAACACTTATCCTCTTTTAGATTATTGAAGTCACTTGTTTTTTAGCTAGCAAAGCGTCGGCTTTGATAGCTTAAGTTAACAGACACATTTTAAGGTCGCCTCAAAGTTCACAGAATACAAACTGCCACTGGGTGCTTAACCATTAAATACGTAAATGCCTACGCCATAAAAAGTAGTTCTTATGTATTTCAGGAATATTGAAAACTCTGTCTGCAAGTTTAGCTCCTAGGTATTTGTAGCTCACTTAGCCACATCGTGTTGAAAATGACTCTGATCAGAATCTTCAAAGATGTCACAGACGACACTTTCAAATTGTTGAAAATTCTTGAATATTTATCTCTCTACGGATTGTCTGGGAATAGAATAACTCCTTGGCTACTCGCCTATTTATCATGATAACGTTTGACAAAGATGACTGAAGATGACTGAACAGAACAATGCTTTGCTAGCTTGCAGTACTTTTCAGTACTTTGATTAATAGTATTTTAACACCACTATTTCATTTTCTTTCTTTCCTGGAAGCTGTGGATTCTTCCATTTCCTTAATTATCAGACATAATTGTATTAACTGTCATGACATTTTTGAAGGCATTCTCTATAATCTGTTGCAGATATTCTTTCGTTATAACATGATTTGGCTTGTAGAGGCTAATTACACTCCCTGTTCATTTTGAATGGTCTGAACACAGGAACAGGGACTGAAGGCAATGACTACTATGATGGACATTTAAAATAAACGGATATTCCTTTTCCTTGCAGTATCCATGGTGTCAAAAGTAGCGTGTGTAGAACGACCACCATACAAAAGTATACAATTTCTTGCTGTAACATGATGTAAGAAACAGCTTTGAATTTGACCATCCAGTTGGGGAAGACCTATACTCTGTATCAGAATTAACATGTTCTTAGCCATTTCAACTATTTGTCCCCTAGTAGACTCATACCCCAGATGACCCATGGGCACACGATGCCTAGCAAACATCTCATCTTACGTTATGAAAAAGGTTGGGCCTCTCTGTTTCGATTTATCACATCTATCATTTACCCACCGTCAACGTAAAGTGGACTCTTTCAGTTCGGTCGACCTCCCATGTCGGAGGTAAAATTGCGTGACCAACAATCTGTATATTGACCTCTTATCGCCTACTTGTGGATCTATTGGCGAGTCTTTAAGCTCTAAGTTATAATATTGGCTGTTTTATTAAAAAGAAGTAATTTCTTGAAAATGATCCCCCCTATGAATATTTAAACCTTTACGGTAAAATTGTTTTACTGGCCGAATATTTCTAAATCTGTTATTATTCAAAAGTAATATTTGTAGTCTCTGCATAGATTAGCGAAAACAAATTTAGAAATCATTAAACAAACAAACATGGAAGTTTACAAACATATACGGGAGTCTATCAAAGTACAATATTCATCGCCATAACTGACGGAGCAATGGCCAAACTCAATGACTTCCAACAGGAAGTTCGACCTGAATCATAATTAAGAGATGAAGAGAATATTTTTTGTTTTCATGGAGGTATGAACCGAAAAACCTAATTACACTGTATGAATACGCGAAGCGGATTCATACAGTGTGTGATTAGGTTTTCCGGTTCATACCTCCATGAAAACAAAAAATAATCTCTTCACATCTTATAATTCGATAGCATCGAGCGAAAAAAACAAAAACTTTACAAATTTACATACTTTTTTGTATGGGAATATTTTGTGCGTAAGCATACAAAATGCGTGCTCAAAATTTTGTTCATGGAGTTATGAATAAAATGTTTCGACCAATCAGATCGCTCGTTTTTGATAGACGAAATTAAAAATTAAATTATTAGTAAATGACGCCATTTTGCAAGGCACAGCTTGATTCCGGTATAGTAGAACGATAGGAATGGCCATTCAAATTTTCCATTGATTGCCGCCATCTTCCTTTATATGATTTCGTACACGAATTCAAAAATCCCGAATGAAGAAAGAAACTGCGTGTATTAAAGAATCGTCGTTATGGGAACCGAATGATGCATTCATTGGACTCTATAATTCCAAGACATTGTTTTTAAGGAAACCCACTTTAAACGCACAAGTGTGTAATTTGTTCTTTGTATCATTTCACAAAGAGAATTATCGAAACTTCTACCCATACTAGATATCGTCGTTGTCGTTCTAAAACTTGGTAACTACATCTTGAATCAAACTGTAGTTACGAGGTCTTAGTACGATAACGATATGCATGCTTATCGTTAGATGTATGACATTTCAAAACATGCTTCTTTCATTGCTATATTGGATTCCGATCAAAACAAACGTCAAAATCCTACATATGTGTGTAATCGCTCTGTAGCGAACACACCGCCCTACTTATCAGAACTCATAGCAGAGACTTTCAAAACAAGCATTAAGTTTAAGAGAATCGTTTGCTGGTAGTTAGGTTGTTATTTCCACAAGAGGAAAAGCTTCTTCGGTGGAATCCTTTGTACTGTCAAATCGAAACCATGCAACGAACTTCTAGAATTTCTGGCAAAATAACGACTAAGGGCACAGACTACAGCAAAGTTTATATAGTAACCGGTAGAGTATAGACTACAGCAATATTTGTAAACATTCTTTAATATCATTACTACGAAGGGCGCCGACTGGAGAAATGTTTGTAAACAATAATTACTTCATTTCCACGAAGGGTGCAGACTACAGCAATATTTGTAAACATTTTTTGATATCATTACCACGAAGGGCGCCGACTACAGCAATATTTGTAAACAGTATTTTATATCATTACCACGAAGGACACAGACTACAACAATATTTGTAAACAGTATTTTATATCATTACCATGAAGGGCACAGACTACAACAATATTTGTAAAAAGTATTTTATATCATTACCACGAAGGGCGCCGACTACAACAATATTTATAAACAATATTTTATATCATTACTAAAAAGGGCACAGACTACAACAATATTTGTAAACAGTATTTTATATCATTACCACGAAGGGCACAGACTACAACAATATTTATAAACAATATTTTATATCATTACTAAAAAGGGCACAGACTACAACAATATTTGTAAACAGTATTTTATATCATAACCACGAAGGACACAGACTACAACAATATTTGTAAACAGTATTTTATATCATAACCACGAAGGGCACAGACTACAACAATATTTATAAACAATATTTTATATCATTACTAAAAAGGGCACAGACTACAACAATATTTATAAACAATATTTTATATCATTACTAAAAAGGGCACAGACTACAACAATATTTGTAAACAGTATTTTATATCATTACCACGAAGGGCACCGACTACAGCAATATTTGTAAACAGTATTTTATATTATAACCACGAAGGGCGCCGACTACAGCAATATTTGTAAACAGTATTTTATATTACTACGAAGGGCACAGACTACAACAATATTTGTAAACAGTATTTTATATCATTACCACGAAGGGCGCCGACTACAGCAATATTTGTAAACAGTATTTTATATTACTACGAAGGGCACAGACTACAACAATATTTGTAAACAGTATTTTATATCATTACCACGAAGGGCACCGACTACAGCAATATTTGTAAACAGTATTTTATATTACTACGAAGGGCACAGACTACAACAATATTTGTAAACAGTATTTTATATCATTACCACGAAGGGCACCGACTACAACAATATTTGTAAACAGTATTTTATATTATAACCACGAAGGGCGCCGACTACAACAATATTTATAAACAGTATTTTATATTACTACGAAGGGCACAGACTACAACAATATTTGTAAACAGTATTTTATATCATTACCACGAAGGGCGCCGACTACAGCAATATTTGTAAACAGTATTTTTTCATCATTACCTCAAAGGGTACGGACTAAAACAATATTTGTAAATAATAGTTTATTTATAACCACGAAGGACACCTTAACCACGAAGGGCACAGACTACAGAACATTTTTTTCATTATAATCACGAGGGACACAGACAAAAGAAATATTTGTTAATAGTATTTTATATTATAGTCATGAGGGACACAGATAACAGTAATATTGGTAAACCGTATTTTACATTATCAGCACGAAGGGTACCGACTGCAGCAATATTTGTGTATTTCCGTTTATTTATCGTCGCTACCGTAGCACATGCCCATGTGAGCGACGCCCCCAGAAGACGGTTAGTTGTTACGGGGGATAGTGCAAGGATACAGGACGTAACTGCTGAGAGCTCCGCCTGGTTCTTTAACGTGCTCGATGGATAGCATCGTCACACGGGGCCTCGGTTTAACGTCTCATCCGAAAGACAATTAGTTGAGTTAGTAGATATGGTCAGCCCAGGGCTCGAACCCGTGATCTTGAGGTTTGAAGTCAAGTGCTCTACCAACTGAGCTAATCGGGCTGACATCAGCAATATTTGTTAAGAGTAGTTTATTTTATAACCACGAAGGGTACAGAAAACAGTAGTATTTTTAAACAGTATTTTATATAATAATCACGAAGGGAACAGACTACAGCAGCATCTCTGAACAGGATTTTGTATATAATAACCTCCAATGGCACAGACCACAGTAATATTTGTAAACGGTATTTTATATAATAACCACGAAAGCAATATTTGTAAACAGTAATCACGAAAGGCACCGAGTCGTCAATATTTGAAGCCATTAGTTTAAATAAAAGTAATGCACTAGCTCAATTGATAAAACGAACGGCAACGACAAAGACAATATTTGTAGCCAATCTTTTGCGACAAAACAGAAGCAAAATACTTACCACCATATAATAGAAATTGTCTCCTTATTGAAAAATCTCACATTTATCACGAATGAAACACTTTAGGAAAATAATGTTGAACAAGGTCAAATCCTTTTTCACAAGCAATATCTCCTTTTTTCGCAAAGCTTCCTACCATAAATGGTGCTTATAGTCCAATCTAAAATCAATCTTCATGTCGTCTGCTATCAAGTGTTATTTTTACCAAGCTGTAATCTTCCGGTATTTTGTTTAAAACCTGGTAGTCCAGTTTTGGGGGACGCTCCGCGGACGTTAAGGGAATCAGTCTGCACTGTGATCCCGAATCGTCTACAAAATTGTCGGTCAATTAATTAAAGGTAACAGAAATAAATCTACTGCAGTCGAGTTAATGATACCGTTGAGTGAAATCTCCGCCATTACAGCACGTCTAGAATAACCCTGTATCGTATTTACGACCTTACGAAAATGGCAACTTGTGATCCGATCGACAGGACTAAATGAACAAATTTACCAAACAATACTATTACACATGTCACCAAAAATTAACGGCGATCAGTGATGCTTTGAAGGCATTGTTTTTCCCAACTTATTAATTTGAGTTTAACCCTTTTTCGTACAATCCCTGATTTTCAAGTCCCTTTGATACTATACTTGAGAAAATATTGTGGAAAAAAGAAGAAATGGCTTGGAACAAATGTTAAACTGGTCCAAATTCAAAGAAGAAAAGACGACAATTTAAAGTTTATGAAATTTTAGATTTTTTCAACTTTCTGGACAGAAAACATAGTCTTAAATGAACAAATTGCTTGTAAGAAGCAATTTCTTTATTTTACACAATATTCTCCAAATTGTTTTACTTGAGGGGCGCCCAAAAGCGTCATTGTCCGGGAATGGGTTAAAATAGACAGACTACAGTCGCGATAATAATACAAACTGGTGAAATTTTCACCACCATTGCTTAGCTCTGTTTCGTGTTTACTTTTATAAACTCGATCTCGTGTACCGCTAATTGACTCTCCGAATATGACCCAATAACACAGAAGAATTTATTTGCAAATGCCATCAGACAGTTTCAGTGCTATCGGCTCTTCGCAGACAAAAAAGCAACAACAAAACAAATACGCTTGGGAAAGTTTTTATTTTTCTATGAGGTTGCAAATTCTCTACCAGAGATTTTTATCAAAAACTAAGTTTTGAAAGGGAAAGTTAGCCGTTTTGAAGAATGTGGATTGAAGCGGAGGTCTACCATAAACCTTCCATATAATTACCCAAGAATGCAGTCTAAAAAGCTTCAAAAGTGCGGACGGTTCATACACATTGTCTCGGTAGGAAATTGTTTAAGTGAAAAATCAAGTATGGCATTGTCTATTAAAGATCAATTTTGGCTAGAAACCGTTTAGATAAATTTACGAATAACTTGTACTCGTGTAGACGTAGGTTTTCGAAACTGTCACTGTGTTGCAAACCCTGAAAATTAAACAATCGCGGCTTGCGATCAGAGAATTAAACGACCAATCGAATCATTTATTCAGTACGGAATTAAGCTTTGAACTCCTACACTGGAAGTCATTTGTGCGAAAAATTTCGTTGGTTTGGCAAATTAAACGTCGTTACTACATGATAGTAACATATAGTAACGACGTTTACGTCGAAAACCAACCATTTGACTTTTTGTTACATGCTACTGGCCATAAACTTTGCATAATAACACCGTTTAACTTCCTGTCAAGGTCAATGGGCGGGGCCAACGTAGCAATTTGGCGGGGCCTGCGATGTTATATGTTTACAGTGGTGTCCTTTGAGCTGGCTTCTTTGATTTTTTTAGGCGCCATTTTATTTGTGTCTTACTCTCTACATTGGATTTTGAAGAGTTTTTCCGGAAATCCGACAATTTTATTTATGCATATTATTACAATGGCGAACATCAGAGTCCTGTTGTCGAGCTAGGTCAATTTAATTCCGATCGCATTACATATGCTTATCAGTATCAAATCCACACTTTAGTTTACAATTCTATAACCGGCGATCTGATTACAGAGGACTAATGGCTCATCCAATCAAAGCCTTTGTTATAAAAAAGCAACCAGATCTGGAAATAAGATTGGTTGGTGAAAACGAGGCCCGATGCTTTGTTTCGCTTAAATCATGAATTGAAACCAAATAAACTTTACATAGCTTTATTCATTTATAAAATAAAGTGTGAAGGGATAAAAAACGGCAGCTTCTACAAAACAACCAAACAAACAAACGCATAAACAAAAAAAACAAAACACAAAATACGTATATACATCTTATCACGGTAATTACATACATTTCAGGCGCACAATTCATTAGTGAAATAACAAAACATAAGCATTTTTCGATCAATTATTAAAATAGGAAAAAAAATCATCAAAAAAAACACACAAGAGCACCGCCTACGGGGGTCTACGCTCGGCTGTTGGGTGCTGGATAGTGGATAAAATGCATCTAGAGTTATCTCCCTTGATAGTATAGGTTGCTCTTTTGATAGTGAACAAGTGTGCCAAGTTTCAAGTGAATGCCTCTAGTAGAACCAGAGATATCACAAAAAGTTAAAGTTTTCGCACGACGACGACGACGACAACGACGACGACACCAAGGCTATCTCAATACCTCGGGTTTTCTCCGAAAACAGCCGAGCAAAAAAAAAAAAAAAAAAAAAACGATAGAAAAGTTAATGTGAGGAATAGTTATTGGAATATGATAAAATATTTTTTCACAGAGTAATGATTTAATTCAGTTTCGTCTATCAAGATGTAAGTGTTTTGGCAAAATTTTTGAACACGCATCTATTCTGAACAAACTGACCCTACATTTTTACTCAAAACTAGTAAAACCTTTGCTTTGTTTTGTTTGATGGTTTTTAATTCAATCATTTTAACCATGAACAATTTATATTTTGTCTTCATATCCCGAAAACGTGTGATTTTTGCATATAATACACATCCTCGTTTTCCAAAGTTGAGAATTCTCAGACCTGCTCTTTATTCCAATCGAATAGCAGAACCTTAAAAATTAAAGAAAGTTATTTCTAGTGAAGTACTTTGAATAGAATCATTGATAATTTGAACTAAGAACTCTGTTTAACATGTTAATAGTAAATTTCGTATCAAGCGATCACCAAAGGGAATGTCAAAACCTGGCCATTTAAGATAAAGGTCGCTTAACCCTTTCCTGTTTGTTTAAAATTTTAGACTGGTCCGAATTGAAAAAGGTAGCAGACGCCAATCAAAACTGGGTGCAATTTGAAACGAAACCATCCTATTTGGTAGAAGATATTGTGGGAAAAGGAGAATCAATATGTTAAAAATTCATTAAATTTATAGATTTTTGACACACAACCGTTCACTTAGAATTTTATTATATAGACAGTCTAGTTCCTTTTACAAATCACCTCTGTTTCTTCCCCCCAGATCCTGTCATCAACTTCTCTAATTGCATAAACGGAGCTTCGAAGCAAACCGAGCACACAAATGCTACCATGTGAGACATCACCAAATGTCCAAAATATAGGTAAATCTGTATTATATAAAACTATAATGTTTATGACCTATGAACTAGAAAAAATACACAACTTTTCAATATACTTTATTTCTTCCGCATACGAATATGGAATGTGTAATGTGCCATATTTCTTCTCAAAGTATTTTTTAATCATATTTGCCGTTATTGCATGTATGTATAATATTTCTTTTTTCATATCTATCAACATTTCTTGTAAAATATGTAAATTCGACACAGACAGCATCGGACAGGTTAGAAAAAAATCCGTATCTGATAGCGTTGAATACGAATCCATGTAAGGTCTAGGATGACGTAAACGTATTCAGGATACTAGAAGAGAAGGGAAATACTTGTTCATATATAGTTTTCTTTTTTTATTAATTCATTGAATTTACTTAACAAAAAGGGAATATGATAAACGGAATATTATATTACGACAGTATCACAACATCTTGTTATTGTTTCCCGCTGCAGAGAAAAAATTGATAATCGGTTTGACCTTCGGTCTTGTGGAATATCAAAATTTTCCTCCGCAGCTCGAAGCAAATACAAGATGTTGTATCACTATCGTAACGTAATATTCCCTCTGTATGTGACGACGAACATTGTTGTTAACCCATTCCCACACAGTGACGCTTTTGTAAGCCCCCCAAATATGACAATTAGGAAAACATTGTGTAAAATGAAGAAATTGCTTGTAATAAGCAATTTCTTCATTTTACACAATGTTTTCTACCTAGAAATTTTAACAAATTTAAAATTTCTTACATTTTAAGTTGTCGTCTGCAACTCCTTTCAATTTGGACTAGTCTACAAGTTTGCCGTCTGGTAATTGGTTAAAGTCTAAATCACTGAAATTTTGTTATCTTTTGTAATATATTTGTTTTGCTTGTTTGGATGTTGTTAAACGCCGCTTTTAACAGTATTTCAGTCATATCGCAGAGGCTGGAGCACCTAACAATGGTTTCCTAGCATTTCTCGCACCAGTACAACCACTACATCCTTTCCTAGCATCCAGCTGCTATCCCACTTAGGTTCATAATTATCCACCAATTAGTGAGAAAAGGGGTCTAAAAGGACATGTGCCGTCGCCGGAGATCGAACCTATGCCATCCAATGATTGAAGATTCAACATTTCGGTCTAAAATCAATTTATCTTTGATTGAGTGAACAACAAAACGCTTCGATTTGACGAGACGCGATGTCACGCGTGAAGATAAGCATTCTGTTGTTCACGAAAGATAAGAAAACGTAACAAAAATTGTGTCAATAATTTAGACATAGTATGAAATTCAAACAGTCAGAAGGTGACTTTATCCTCTATCTTTTTAATGTTCTGTAGAGCAAAGTCAATGAAAGAGGGGGAAACCAACTAAAAACGGCGAGTTAACCATTCTTATATAAATTAAAATCATTTCCGGAATTGCATTAAAATAAAAGGGCTAAAAGCACCTAAAACACTCGTTGTTAGTTAGGATTTATAACACGGAAATAATTCTATAGACAACCTTTGCTTGACAACGACAAGCAGGTTGTGTAGACTAAGATCCGACTGCGCATACGTGCAGTCTGATCATGATCTATGCCTCCTACCAAAAACAGAAATATTCTAGGTTCAACATGACAAGGGTTAATCACTTTGATAAATTCGCCGTTATAACGGCTAAGTTATCAAAGTGATAAACTTACGAGTAATCCAGATAAGTAGTAAAACATCAACATAAAAAAATAAATAAATAAAAGGATATATATACATATTTTTCTTTAGAAAGTTGATCTTTGAAATTTCAAAATCATTTTCATACAAAAGCTGACTATTAAAATAAGGGTTCTGTTCGCTGGAATCGTAATCATTCACGGATCAACTAATCAAATTATTCATTTAGACCGGAAATGGACTTTGAACTTGGACATTTGCCGACATTTACATGAAGCGTTTTTGTTCTTTTTTGATGGCTTGGAGAATGATACGACGCAGTCATAACGGCGTTGAAGTTGCCAACCACCCATTTATTTATTTTTTTTTTCATTTAAGAGATGAAGAGAAGTGTTTTGTTTTCATGGAGGTATGAACCAAAAAACCTAATCACACTGTATGAATACACGAAGCGGATTCATACAGTGTGTGATTAGGTTTTTCGCTTCATACCTCCATGAAAACAAAAAAAAATATTATCTACATTTCTTATAATTTAATAGCATCGATCGAAAGAAACAAAACCTTTACAAATTCTGATACCTTTTTGTATGGGACTATTTTGTTCGGAAGCATACAAAATCGCTGCGTGCTCAAAATTTTGTTCGTGGAGTTATGAATAAATTTTTTCGACCAATCAGAACGCTCGTTTTTGATAGACGAAACTAAAAATTAAATTATTTTTTGTTACATGCTACTTTCAACAAAATTAGCAAATAACGCGGTTTGATATAGAAATTAACCTTCCTGTTAGAGCTTGGAGGTCGTGACCAGCGATCCGTCAATGTCTCATTGTGTAAACGATACTTACGATGCCATAATCGTCCACATATAACGCATTTCGTCTGTTGAATGAATACGTCATCATACAAATGGGATGAACCAGATAGGTAGCGTATGTAAGTCTTGACAAGGGAATAAAACCATTCCAGGATAAAATAGAGTTTACAATACCTGAAACGAGTAAATAATACTTAACTGAAAATCTGAAGCTGTAAATGAATGCTTTCTCTCTATAATTGGTTATGTAGTATTTGGACTTAAACGACGCTTTACGTCAAAGGAAACGGACCAATAGATATTTCTGAACTGACGCTATACTGTTTTTGATGTTTTGGTCATTTGCTGCAAAAAAGAGTACATGTACCTTTTTATCTTTAGTTAAGGTGATCTATTTTGTTTCCGTGAATGGATTTTTACTCCAGTCTGCTTCTTTATAGAGTCAAGTTTTAGATTGTATTCCCTTTCCGTGTTTCGTTTTAAAATCGCATTTAATCTGATCTAATTCATCCTTACTTGACGTCCTATAAAGTAATTAAAATTTTCAAAGGTGTTAATATATTCGTGATGTCTGTTCTCTTTAGAGCAAAGATGTTGTAGAAAAGGTCATCATTCTTTTACTCTATAAACCGTTTATGTATATTTACATCGATTATATCTATAAGTCATATTGAACGTGTTCCGTTTCTTACGTAACTTATGACTCAAAATGCGCTCAATTGAAGTAAAAAAATACATTCAAACAGAGAAAACGGAAACAAATCGAACAGAACAAAGCAAAACAAAACAAAACAAGATAAACAAACGAAAAAAAAAAAACCAGAAAACGCCTACCTCCCTTGCCTGTATAGCAAGCGAATATCACCCAAGCTACACAGATTCCCCATGCTGTTCTACCAAAGCTTTCGTAGAAGGCTCGTTCTGTTCTGGTCCATTTCGTTCCGTCTTTCTTATTTTCTGTGTACGGAATGTAGACAAGAAACAATGCAACAGCCGTGGCAGTTAACCAACACACTGCGTTAAGCCACTGGAAATAGACCAACGGAAATCCCTTGGATAATATGTCTACATAAATGAATTATTGTTGTGTCTGACAAAATGAATACATTTATGATCGGCAGAGAAAATCGTTATATTTAAGAAATTAAGAGAATATTTGTTTGCTGCCATTGAGGTAACCTTAAAACTCAATCACACTGTATGAATACACGAAGCGGATTCACACATTGGTGTGGTTAAGCTTTTTGGTTCATACCTCAATGAAATAAAGATATTCTCTTCATTTCTTATACTGCAATGCCATGAAGTAAAAAAGTAAATGTTACAATAATTTTGAGTAAAATAACACGGATCTTCTTTTTGGTGAATAAACAAAATAGTAGCGTGCTCAAAATTTTGTTTATTGAAGTATGAAAAGACGATTTAAGCCAATCGATATGCTTGAATCTTAATAGACGAAATCAAAAATAAAAAGTCTAACTAAAAAAGTTTGATTACGGAAGCAATTTTGTAATCTTGCACCGATAACTGTAACTATTGTCTTTCGTCGCATTGTTCCCAGCAACAATGAATAGCTGTTACTTGAAACTTATATGACGGTTTAGCTAATGGTCCCACATTGATCTTACCGAATTTAACCCATTCCAACACAAGAAAATTTTAGACTAGTCCAAATTGAAAGAAGCTGCAGACGACAATTTCAAGTTGATGTAATTTTGAATTTTTCGTCTTTTTGGATAGAAAACATAGTGGATAATGAAGAAATTGCTTGATACAAGCAATTTCTTCATTATCCAAAATGTTTTCCAAAGCTTTTTTCCTGAGGGGCGTAAAAAGGAGGGATTGAGTTGGAATGGGTTAAGTCCGCAAGTTATATCTCATGTTTTATGACTTAGTTTATCTAAGTGATGAAGAGAATGTTTGTTTGTTTTTTTTATCATGGAGGTATGAACCGAAAAAAACTAATCACACTGTATGAATACAGGTAATACAGTACCAGACGACAAAAAATTAAACAGGTCAAAACTTCTTCAAGCTATATTAAGGACACTTTGCTCGCCCATCGACGAAAAGATTTAAGGTGATTGAAGTACAACTACTATTTTTGTACCTTTGAATGTAACGGTTTTCTATCCCGTTTATAAATAATGAGTCCAAGAATCATCCCAACAGCCCAACAATGCACACGGCACCAAGGTACCGTATAAACTGTCCTCCACCATTCACCACCGTCTGACAACATTCTGATATAGAAAGTACATGTTATTATTATCGCACAGATATTTTCCGTGCTAGAGAGATTGTTTTGGTCATTTGAATATTTTAATGTAATCGACCAATCGTGGCTGTAAGTCAAATAACTTAGCGACCAATGATTCCATTCATTTAGACCAGAAATGAGTTTTGAGCCCCGATATCGGCCGCCATATTTGTTAACCTTTTTTGTTGGTTTGGCGACTTAAACGTCGTAACTACAGCTTATTCAACCTGTAGGTACGATGTTAAGGATTCCAACCAACGATTGTACTTTTTTACATGCTTCTGGCCTTAATTTTTGCAAAATAACGCGGGACTTTCTATCGGAGTCTGTGGGCGTGGCCAATAGAGTACATGGGCGGGGCCTGCGGATGTTCGCGTAAATCATGGAATTCACGGAACGCCGTTGTCCATTCATAAAATTAAATTACCAAGCAAAAGGTCATTTAGACCGGAAATGAACTTAGAACTACAACATTTATCTCGAGAATAAATGATAGCTTGGCGACTTAAAACGCCGTAACTACAGCTTAAACGAGCTGTTATAGCAACGATTAGGTCGTCAAGTTAACAGCTGCCTTTTCTTTAATGAACCTAACTATGAAGTGAACAAATTAACGCCCGTCGTATCTCTGTCCAGCTGCCAGGTCGGAGATCAGTGGGCGGAGTCAGCGATCTTTCAGTTCTATAGGCATAGCTCATAGGATTTAAACCTACGGAAACTCACGATATGTTTCTGACACGTGGAATGGACCAATCGCTTGCCCTGTCCACTTACTTCGTTGGCCACGCCAACAGACTCCGACTAGCAGTCCCGCTTCGATTTTCAATGGCGGTATTTTGCAAAATTTATGGCTAGTAGCATGTAAGAAGTAAAAAGTAAAATTGTTGGTTGGTGACCTTAACGTCGTAACTACAGCTTGAATAAGCTGTAGTTACGACGTTTAAGTAGCCAAACAAACAAAAAAAAGTAACAAACATGGTAACCAATGATGGAGTTGAAAGCTCAGGTCCAGGTTGAAAAACAAATTTAATTGGTCGGTTAATTCCTATTTACAGCCGCGATTGGTCATTTGCCGATTGACTCCTTCCATACAAAAGGGCGATCCAGTTAAACATGACATGATATCAACTCGAGTTTATTTTTTACTTTAAGAACATTTTGGCGGAAATGTCTTTGTCCAATTAAACGCGTTTTGGATTACACAATGCGCGCGGTGAAGTAAATTTTGCAATGAATTTCAAAAGGTAAGCTATGTAATGTTAAGCAAATACGTTTGAATAGGATTTTTATCTCTGTTGAAAGCAAACGGCTGTCTCAAAGAAATTATCGCTTTCAACAGATCGACTGTAACACGATGTAAAGCTTTATTTCTTTTCAGTCTCCGCATTACACACTATTTTATATCCGACCCGGCTTTGTCTTGTCTAGCAGAAATAAAAACAACAAACTATGTTACACGATGGATATTTGGCGCTATCACAACGCAAATAAATTTGAGTGTAACTCTCTTAATGCTGAGACGGAAATGAAATGTATATATCGTATAGATACACAGGATAAGACCAATGGAACAAGACTAACGCAAAGAAGTTTCCGTCCGTGACGTGTTCCCTCCAGAAGGCAATTCCGATACCAAGACACATCAAAGCTAAAGCTGATATTGCACCAAAACCCGTACTCCTGAAATTGACAGCAAATATATTTTATTGTTCATACCTACAAATCTTTCATAAGCTACTCATGTACACTTTACAAAACAACAACAAACAAACAACACACCAAAAATATACAAACGATATACAAACGATACCCCCCCCCCCCAAAAAGAACAAAAATACAACAAACAAAAATTCACAAAAACAAACAAAAAAAAATATATATAGCTCGGCATTTGTACTTATCCGCATTCAGACGTTTCCATATATGAGCGCATGTTGACAATTCCAACCGTTACACATTTGCGCCAACTAAAGACTCAGACCAGCCTGTGCATCCGCACAGTCTGATCAGAGTCTTCACTCTGCCATCTGTAGATAGATACTGACCCAAAGCTTCTTTAAACAATCAGCGAATGTTCTAATTGTCCCGAATGGCTGTCTAGGGTGCTCAAAGTGTGCGAGTCCCGCACATGCAAAATGGTTGGAAATGTCACGCATAGGCTCATATAACAGTCTTGAATGACGTCTTTTCGACTGACAGATCGCTGGTTACGCCCACTGAGCTCCCACTGGAAGTTCGACATAGATATCAAACAGCATTAATTTGCCCAAATAAATGGAATGAATATGTTACAAAAAGGTAAAGTTTTTGGAGACCAAAACCAGCAAAAATGCTTCAGAAAGATGTAGATCAATGTCGGAGTTCAAAGTTCACTTCCAGTCTTTAAACATGGCTATATTGGTCTATTGGCTTTTGACTCCAGAATGATAGTAATTTCTATGGACAATCCTCGTAAGCAATTTTTATGCCCTTTATCGATTTTATCGGGGTAATTTTGATTCACCGATGTCTGTCTGTCTGTTTGTCTGTCCGTCTTATTTAAAGCAAAAAGTTGGCATTATCAGTTGTTATTTAAACACAGTTCAAGATACATGGATCACATAGGTTCCATGCATTGATAGGCATCAACTGGCTGTAAATGTAAGGTCTTCCAAGGTCAATGCCACCTATGAGGTCAAATTTCTGATAAAGGTTGTAACTGGGCGCTAAGCTTCATTTTACTTTAAGATCGACAAACTTCGCAGAAACACAAAATTTGAATATTAAAACTAATCATACAAACAGTCTTGCATCTTCTGTTTGCTTCTTACAGCTAATGAAAAACTATTTAAGACATGAAGAGATTTTTTTTTTGTTTTCATGGAAGTATGAACCGAAAAAACTAGTCAGGAATACGCAAAGCGGATTCGTATATAAGTGTGATTAGGTTTTTCGGTTTATTCCTCTATGAAATCAAAAAAATATTCTATTCATTTCTTATAATTTAATGACACCGAGCAAAAAAAAAAGGAAATATTTTTACAAATTTCGATAGATTTTTTGTGGAACTATTTTGTGCGGAAGCAAACAGAATAGCTGCGTGCTCAAAATTTTGTTCATGGAAGTATGAATAATTATCTTAGACCAATCAGATGGCTCGTTTTTGATAGACGAAAGTAATCATTAAACTATTTTACACTAAAACTATTAACGATATACAACTAAGCGCAATCTTTATGGAAATTGAAAGATCATGGGCAGCGGGTTAGATATTGAACTTACTTGTACATGATGAGAAGAAATATCGGTGAGATCACATAAAACTGCATGTCATTGGCTAGATACCAGGACCAACCCATACACTGAAATAGTTGTTTACGAAAGATAGGAATAATGTGTGTAAATCGTTCTAGATTAGTAAGACTTCCAGATAGAAAACACATTCTTATAGTGGCATATCTTTTACAAGAGGCGCCATATTGCTAGATCGTAATTCATTGCACAAGGAACAGACTGCGCCAAGCCAATACAATATAGAAATCCTCACTCAACCATTCTGGAATGACTACATGGATTCATTTAGTAAACATATGGTATTAAAACCGCATTTTCTCGTCTCCCCTCCAATAACCGGATCGCTGTTCGCGCCAACTGAACTTCAAAAGGAAATTCACTTCGATATCAAACGGCGTTATTTTGCGAAATTCATGTCCAAAAACAAGTAATAGAAAAGGAAAATGGTTCGTTGCTGACCTAAACGTAAAAACTATGACTTGAGGTCTAGAAGTAATTCGTTTAGCCCGGGAGTAAACTTTGAACACCGATATTTGTCGGTATTTGCCGATATTTATGTCGACGGCGGAAAATATATTTTCCGACATTTGTCTCTCGCAAATGGGTGGATAATCGTAAACCTAAGTGTGGTAGCAGCTGGAGGCTAGGAAAGGATGTAGTGGTAGTACTGGTGTGAGAAATACCAGGAGTCTATTGTTAGGTGCTCCAGCCACCGCGATATGACTGAAATACTGTTAAAAGTAGCGTTAAACCCCATTCAATCAATCAATCAATCAACCAATCAACCGATATTTATGTGAAGCATTATTGTTGTTTCGGCGACTTATACGTATTCAAGCTGTAGTTAGAACGTTTCGTCGTCATTCAACTTTT
This sequence comes from Fragum fragum, assembly GCA_946902895.1. NCBI lineage: Eukaryota > Metazoa > Mollusca > Bivalvia > Cardiida > Cardiidae > Fragum > Fragum fragum. Next base: position 1,716,231 of record OX336378.1, read on the forward strand.
TTTACTTTTTTGTAACATAATTACGGACTATAAATTTTGCAACGCCGCTTAAAATCGAAGTGGAACTTCCTGTCACACATAAATGGGCGGGGCAACCGATCTGTTAATTTAGCATAGAGATAGACATAGATTTTTTATTGACACAAACTTATACAAAGTTTCTGGTCATTTTACAAATAATACATTGAACAAAGAATAACATGTGAAAGGTTAGCAATATCATTTGACAATTTCTCGAGCAATAGATCTGGTTTTGAATTCCCTGGTTATATTTGCGTAGGAAATAAGAAGGCAAAAGAATAAAATGTTGGTAACCAGCATTTTATGCTTTCCTCTAAATATTCACCACTGCAACGTTGACACATGCTTTTGTCATCTGCACTAGCTTTCTAAATGAGATCAACCTGATGATTTGACGTAAGGGAAACGCTTAACAAAGTTAATTTTTAATCAAAAAGTAAACAAAACGGAAATGTTGTTTACTTGTTGGAGGAAGAACATGATCAATATATAAAAATTTAAGAATTGTTTAACAGCAAAGAATTGCGTAAGATGAATGACTCGTAAATGAATTTACTAGCTTTTCTAATAGTACATTTATCATTTGAACCCATAAGTGAAATGAATTTGAAAACATTGGGTCTAACATGGAAAGACTTAGGAATATATTTCTTTCCAATGTCATCGTAAACAGGACAAACTAGCGAAATTCATTAATGAAGAATGGACCTGATTTAAAAATTAAATATTGTACCATCATTACCTTATCGAATATTGTTAGTTCTAATAACAATTATATAGTGCTCGATAACCCATTACCAGACAATTATTTTAGACTGGTTCAAATGAACCCTTTCCTGTACAAACTCGGGATTTTACGTCGCTGTGATTTTATACTTGAGAAAACATTGTGGAAAATGAAGAAATTGCTTGTAAATAGCAATTTCTTCTTTTTCCGCAATATTTTCTACCAGATAGGATGGTTTAATTTCAAACTGCATCCAGTTTTCACTGTGGTCTGCAACATCTTTCAATTTCGACTAGTCTAAAATTTCAAAAAGAAGGAAAGGGTTAAAAGGAGTTACAAACGATAATTTAAACTTTTTTTTAAAATTTTAGGTCTTTTCATCTTTCTTGGTAGAAAATATTGTGAAAAATGATGCAAATTCTTCATTTTACACAATGTTTTCCGAATCGCTTTCTCGCAGGGAGTAAAAGAAAAGGGCGTCATTGTTTTGGAATGAGTAAATATTTTATGCCCTTAAAAGAATAACATTTTAGCCCTGCGCGATATTTCAGCTGAAGAACGCATCGTAAGTTTCGCAATCCGCAAGTAATTGCGGCTACTTATAGTCAGATTGTGTTTTTGTTTCATACCTCAGTGAAAAAAGAAGATATCTTCAAATTTCAAATAAAACTAGTTACGAAGTATTTACCTGCCTATCTACATTGACAAGGTTGTTCACGTATAAAAGGTTTGTCCACCAATTGTCCCTGCATCTTTGTGTACTCTCGGGGTCACTAGGGGCGTAGGGACCGGAAATGAGGTGGGGATACACACACGCGAATATCATCAAAACAATCATGTAAATAGGGGTCAGTCTGGGAAGAGAGAGAAGAAATGGTTGGTTAATGAGCAATATCAAGGGGGCATGTGTCTCAAAATAAATACTTTGGAAATACACATTGAAACACTGAGACCTATGTCGACGAGGCCAAAATAAAAAAAAGCATGGTTAAGCGTTTTTATACAGGGAACAGTCCTTCCATGCTTACCAAGGTACTCGGACTGAGCGCACTAATAGAGTACTTGTACTTGTTTCGATGTTGTCTGTCGAACCTCTCCTAATAAAATGAATAACTTTTTTTTTCTCATGTGAAGAATGTGAAGGTCATTCCGTAGACATTGTGTAAATATTGATCCATTAAAATATTCTTTGCGAAATATGTTGCGTGACGTCAGTTATGAAGCATGCGATTGGGGTCGATGTCTTTGCTGGGGTGAAAACAGTTTCGATAATTTGTTGATTGATTGATTGAATTGGGTTTAACGCCATTTTAACAGTATTTAAGTGTAATCGTGGCGACCGGAGTAACTAACCATGGATTCCTGGTATTTCTTACATCAGTACTACTGCTACATCCTTTCCGAGCCTCCAACTGCTCATCCGACTTATGTTTACGATTATCGACCCTTTGGCGGGAGACAAATGTCGGTAAGGATACTTGCTGCCACCGGGCTTCTAACCCTGAACCCCATTTTTAGGGGTTCTAACATTTTCGATGAGGGTCGAAAACAATGAAAGCCCTACTTTGACATATTTAAGATAAAGATTTTTTTCAAGGGTACACAATGATTCATTTAGAAAAACGGTGTCACCAAAAATAAAGGCTAGCGTACGGTTCATTTACAAGCCTGGAATAAATCTGATTATTCAGGGTGCCAGTCAAACAGTAGAAAATATTGTTGTTAACGAAGAAGAGGCTGGGTTCCAGCGCTTTCTTTATTAACAACATTTTTCCCTCAAAATTCATCTATTCACTTTTTTGTGAGTTCATTTGAATTCTGGAGAAGAAAATCAAATCTTACATTTCCGGTGACAAATCGTGAAAATCCGTATTTCCACACCCCTGGATTTTTTCTTTGCAAACAGTCTTTTAAGTAATTATTTAACAATGCTCCCTTCATTTCATATTTTGAGCTATTTTGTTGATACCTTTTTTAGTCGTGGAGTGAAGAATAACTGTTTTTATTATATACATGTACCTATAAAAGATATGGAGTAAAACCTGGCTGTCAAATACAACTCGACAGAAAAAAAATCAATATTCGGCGTGTAGCAAAAAACCGTATTCGTCGTTTACCGTTAAACACGGACTACTATTTTGTGTATTGACGTTCGGGTTTTTCGGAAAGTTGATTATTTTTTAGCCATTTAAGAGAATTTTCTTAATGTCATTTCCTAAAAGGTATATAATAAAAGGAATATTACAACAGTGTCTTTTTCTATTTGTTGTTATCGTGTTATCGAATCGTGTGTAGGTATTTTTTATTGGATTCGACCTTAGGTCTCATCCAATAAAAAATGCCTACACACGATTCTCGAACACGATAACAACTCATAGAAAAAGACACTGTTGTAATATTCCCTATTTGTTTCTACTCGTATCTCCAATGCCTTTGTTGTTGGTATCATTCAAATCTTCTTGAAGAGTCAATTGACGACTGGCTTCTCACACCCCTGACTACGACAGAAAGCTCGACTAAGATACTAAACGGCGTCATTTTGCAGCATTTGTGGTCAGAGACATTCTAACAAATCTTTTGGTGGACCAACTCTTATTACAAATGAAACAATAAACATTTAATTAAAAATTGATAATCTTGGGTTTTGCTTCATACCTCCAGAATCGATGAAAATAAAACATTATAGCTTCATTTTCAGTACATCTTCCATGCCGTTTTCTCCTTTCCTTCAATTGTAGCCATGTCATCAAAAAGGCGCTGAAAAACATTAAATGTTATATAAATACACTTGAATAGAATTTGTCTCTTTCATTAATCATGGTGCAATAAAGAAGATATTGTACCATTTTTTTCTTGTCAGTATAAACTTTTCAGCACTTTCATTTTTAATTTTCTTGGCAAATTTAATCAAAATTCTTTCCTTGAGTGCACTCAAGAAGGTAATAATTCTAAGTTTGGCATACATTCTAATTTCAACCACGTGTGGTTTTGACAATCCCATTTTCCATTGTGTGGAAATGTGTCAGCATCTTTTGTTGTACAACAAGTTTGTGTGTTTCCGAGTCTCAATGCATAACAGTAACAAGTCTTATAATAATCTATGGACGTGTTAGAGACTTTAGCACAAACCTTGGACCTTCATCTGTACTTATTTGAACTGTTTCCTTGTACTGTATGAATGGGGAATTAGGATTTTCCGTCTATTCGATTTAAGAGCGGGAGCATAGCGAGGTATTCTTCGGTTACTTGTGAATGTTTAACCCATTATCACACAGACTTTTCTCTAGATCTAATAATTTAATTTTTTACTTATCTAAGTAAATTTATCTATGTAAGTACACTCATGACTTACAGTTCAAGAACTTTTACAAAAAAGCCTTTACTATTATTTTCTACGGAATATCGGTAGGGCCATCACAACAAATTAATTATTGATTTTAATGCAAAGGTCGAGGGTACAACATTGGCAACGCTGGAGTTAGATAAAACGTTGTTGTTAATACTAGCAATGGCTTCCATAAGCTGATCTTACCTCAGAACAAAGAATGTATCCACGGCGTACCCACCAGCTATTACTGCCTGGTACGTGAACCTTTGCAAAACTGAATTGAAGTCGAGTAAATTATCTGAAACAATAATAAAACAAAGGTTTACATGGCCTGGTAAGCTCGGTCGGTTAACGCCCAGTTGTCTCAATTCTAGTGTAGTGTGTTCATACCGCGGCTTGGTCAACGTTCTTTCAGACATATTATAAAAGTCATTGTGACTCAAGGAAGTCGTGTATCTTCAATGGGCGAATGATAACCATTGCGCCTAGATTGGATACGCGGCTGTTGGCTCGGATTAATTGTTGTAGATGTACTTAAGGGTGAAACGGCTGGAAGCCATGGTTATAATGTCGGTGCACCAACTTCCGTTATATAACTGAAAAACTTAAACCAATGCCTACAGACTTTTCTGATATTCCTATTACAACCTCTTTATGGGCAAATCCAAGTTGAAACTGTTAGTTAGCCTGTTGTTGATTTCTAGTAGCTAATCTAAACAGTTGGTCCACAATTCATTTATTCCTACCAATAAACGATTTATCAACTATTTATCCACCTGATGCGTAAAACATATTCGCCATTAGTTAAAGACAAAAGACCTATGACGTATATACCTGTCAAATATCGGAACGAATATTGGCTAACCAAGGGACTCGCATCTCGCGTCTCTGACGAAATTCCTAGGGCACTAAAGGATGCACTTAATCGAACGTTCTAATTGTTGATTGCAACTATTTGTTTAGTAATTCTAAAACTGCCTGTGCAAACCGTGCGTCTTACAAATGCATTTCTTTATTGTTCTTTCCAAGATGGACCCTTTTTGGCATAAATATGTGACCAGTCGATTGAAAAGAGACCTCCGTTGGGTGTGCGTATAGACCCCAGTCAGACTGCTATCAAGGATGGAAACTATTCGCTTTTGAAGTTTTTCTGTTTTCAGAATGGTGATTTTGCATTACGATATCTTTTTTCTCAAAGATTGACCTCTAATGGATTCTATCTCTTTTTCAGATATTTGTTTTACGTGATTGACATGAGGTGTCAGTATTTCATTTATAAATATAAAAAATGGTATAAGGACATTGGGAACTTACTTGCTGTGTATGTTTCTTGGATAGATATGATTCCATAGTTATATGTATGTCCCAGAACTACCCACGTTAAACTGAAAAACCTTATTCCATGGATACAAGCCACCGCACTGTCGTTCGATTTGGCATTTAGTAGTCTCGGTATGTTAGTGTACGCCGAGAAACACAATAGAAATCTGTCTACCAGTGGTTCTGAAACATAGTTTAAACAATAAAACTACTCGAACATGTTTTAATCCTTTCCTATTGAATCCATTGTTTTTACGTCCTTGTGTTTTTACGACTGAGACAATATTGTAGAAAAAGAAGAAATTGCTTGTTACAATCATTTTTTCTCTTTTTCCACAATATTTTCTACTCATTGCAATAACATTACACTAACACGTTTTAATCCTTTCCTGTTCAATCCCTAGTATTAACGTCCCTGTGATTTTATCAATGAGAAAACCTTAGTAGAAAAAAGAAGAAATTGGTTGTAACAAAATCCATTTGCTTTTATTTTTCGAAAAACGAAAGTTTTTACTGTACAATAAAAAAAAATAATCGACACCTGAAGCACATGCCCCAGTTTATACATACTGGCTACCTGGTTGCAGAGTGCAATGCGACGAAAATGGCAATTCACGATGTCTGAAAATTAATTTAATTGTAAAATAATAAGCAGATATCGGCAGCTTCGAACACAGTAAATCGCATATTGGACTAATAACTGAAGAATCAAACAATGTTTCTAGGCATTGCTGAGAGAAGTTCAAATATCTTACGGGTAGAAGGACGGACAGAAATACAAATTGTGACCGCTTGTTCGAAGTGATTCTGAAAAGACCATCTTTAAAATACATCTCTAAACATAGAGTCAAATGCAGGTTTCAGGCGAAATGGGCTGACTATTGCAATATTGGATCGCGATAGCTACGACAAAGCCTTTATTTACACTTCTCAACTGTCTTTTAAGATAAGAGTAATGATTAATGAATGCTGGTGTATAATTCTATATACATATCCATACGATATTTGGCAACATACGTTGAGTTCTTTTTCCAGTCTGTACTCGTTGAATTTCAGGATCAAAATTGCCGTTGGCTGTTGGTCTGTCCTCAGTTCTGGTTACACCATTGGTTTTAGGTGCTGTTCTGTATGTGTCATCCTCTCTGTGATGCATATACCCGGGAGGATCTTCAGTATTTTGGTAACCTGTAAAATAAGTAAGACAAATACTGGAGAAAAAGAAAGTCATATAGAAAATATATTTTAGTTTTAGTTTCGTCCATCAAATTGCTGTATTCTGATTAATGAAAAATCCGTATTGTATCTCCATGGGAAAAAACGAATACAGAACTGTTTTGTATTTTTGTGTTTACAAATGTTCAATAACCGTGTATATTTTCTTTTTATTCTTTATGGTATTTTGATATATCGTTATAAAATTTTGAGGAAATATGTATTTTCTATTTTATTGAGCTATGAAATGAAAAACCCCACTTCTATTCTATGATTAGGTTTGCCGTTTCATTCTTCAATGAAACATCAACAAAATCTCTTTATCTCTTAAAACAACAGAAAAAATTATTTTGTTTTCTACAAATGATACGTGAAAGGATGTAATGGTAGTACTGGTGTGAGAAATACCAGGATTCCATTGTTAGGTGCTCCAGCCGCCGTGATATAACTGAAGGATTGTTGAAAGCGGCGTAAAACCCCATTCAAACGTGCAAACAAAACAAATGATACGTAAACTATGGTATAGAGCAGATAACAGAGCATACTCAGTTCCATAAAGAATGTACTTTAATTTCATTGTTTCTTTCTTTAAAAAAGTGTTTGACTTTAGATTTGATACTTTTCCGAGTACAAGATTGATACCCATTGCTTAAGACATGAGCTCATGGTATTCTGTAGCGTTTGTTGTAACTTGAAAGGGGTAATTTCTATGGAAACATAAAGCCCCACGTAAGCAATTGGCAAATTGGATTCGTCTAGGTTTGGTATCATTCAATTCAGAAATATTAAAAATTCAATACGCACATTTTCTTTTGATACTGAGCATACATTGCGATATCCAACATCGTTACAACTTTAAACCATTTTTGTTATATAGAGGTTTCTTAAAGAATAAGCTCGGATTCAGAACAATTCAAAACAAGAGAGTCATGATGGTCCTATATCGCTCACCCGATCAATAAAGCTTTAGACTTTAATGTGATAGTTCGCAGAGTTAAGGTAGGATGCCATAAGGTAACGCGTCATATAACAAGCATTCACAGTGAGGTGCCAAAATTGTAACCCCCAGAGCAGGAACAAGGAAATAGTCAATAAGGCACATTGGTTTACGTCAGATTATCTCTGTATTAAATAGAATTCTTCCTCTTTTACTATAAAATATTTCTAGTAGATTTTGAAAAGATTCCGTCAAATTAAGGCTTTTCCCCCATGATATTAATCAGAATGTCACTATATTCAATAGGGTACTTCCTTATGATTATATACATATTTTCAGCAATCAAAATTGTAACCTATAGAGTACCGACAGGGAAATCGTCAATAAGGCTCCCTTTTCCTTGATATTAATCAGAATATCACTGTATTCAATAGAGTATTTCCTCATGATTATAAAAACATGTTCAGCAAGTTTAAAAGATGTTGAACCAAAATTGTTACCTCTAGAGTACTTACATGGGAATTATCAATAAGACTCCCTTTCCCTTGATATTGATCAGAGTGTCACTATATTCAATAGCGTCCTTTCTCGTGGCTATATAAAACTTTCAATAAGGTTGAAAAAGGTTGAGTCAAAATTCTGACCTTTAGAGTGGTCACACTGAAATGTTGACAACACACGACGCACGATGGACGATGGACAATCAAGTATCCCAAAAGTTTACAATGAGCTCGTTGTGCTCAGGTGAGCTAAAAAGTTTCAATAGGAAGAACAAACATTCTAATTGAGAAAATGTGTCCACCATAAACCCTAGTCAGTCTGGCCAACCCGCGGGGACCAATTTCATTTCGAATATAATGTCAAACTATTTACACTTACCTATATTATCAAAAGAAGGATGACTCAACTCAAGTTCTGGTTTCCTCTCCTCAATACTGCCCGTAGGCTTCTCCTGTGTTTGTGGCTTTGCATCGGGCTTGCAGAAGTCATACAATGTTCCGACCACAATAAGGAAACCGAAAAAGGCGAGGACCACACTAAAAGATAATTGTTGCATTCTTGGAAAAAAATGGCAAAATATCTAGTTGAAAATAAAAAATTGACGTCTGAAGTCTGAAGTCCGTTTAAGTTATGAAACTGTGTTAATTTACAGGATTTATGGTCAGTAACATGTAACAAAAAAGTGAAAATAGTTGATTAGACTATAACGTCGTAACTTAAGCTTGAATAAGCTGTAGTTACGACGTATCAATTACTAAACCAGCATAAAAGTTCATATAAATGTCGACCAATGTATGAGTTCTAGGTATACTCTCGGTCTAATGATCTGATTGGACTATTGAATTGTTAAAAATACCAGAAATAAAAATAGAATTATGTAATACATTGAATGCTTAAAATCTCACAGTTAAAGAAGATTAAAAATTATAAAATTAATCGATTTTTATTTGTCTCTCCGACTTCTAGACCTGCGATTCAGGTTTGGTCTCGGACTTGAAAAAACGCGGCATATAATTTTGGTAATAGGTGGTTAACTTACATGGCTGCGATAGCGGATTTATCCTCCGATAATTTCTCATCTTCAACACAGTACACTCTCTCGACGGGGATGTGAAGATCTTTTAGGATACCTACAACATGAAAGGCCGTTTTATTTCTAAATAATACTAAAAGCTAAAAACGATTCGTTTACATAGTTAGGAGACAAAGTGATAGGACTATCAAAAGTATAAATATTTTTGTTAAAAGTCTGTTTGACATTTATTATCCTTGTCTTGCTGATCCCGTATTATACCTGTTTTGGCAGGAAGTGTAGACAAAGATCAGCCTGCACATATCCATTATATCAGGCATGGTCAAAACAACATATGAAAACGATTACTTTTAAGAATTTGCAAGGTATATATCGGGTTACTCTTTATTTCGTATCCGTCCCCTTCTTTCATTCGATTTTATTTTCGGTCGCTGTGATGAATTGCGGAGACGGAAATGAAATATCGTACACCGAGACCTTGATAGGATTACAGCGGGAAGGGTTTCCTTTAAGTCGAATTGTACTCAAATCTGCGACAACGTTTTCACAATGCTTATCGTAAACATTACACATTAAATTGTGTTTAGTATATCATAAATGCGTAATTGGGAAATCGGCCATCGCTGGGAAATCCTCGCAAAAAAACTTCGTAACATTTCGGTTTCACCAGGATCCATTTCATTTATTGCGTCAAATACGCGTTCAAATCAAGAACAACGACTTTATCCAAAGATTTCCGATGTTTCGAATGACGTATAACTCATGAAGTGAGTCAAAGCAGCCATATTATTTGGGTCGCCCATCTTTTCATTTCCGGTCACGTTTTTTGATGACTTGGTCCAAGTCATGCAATATAATTAACCACTACTAAAGGACTCCATTTCTCATAATAAAAGTTCCTTAAGGGCAAGATGACACAGAGCCATTAACTGTCCTAGTCTAATTATTGCTCCCTGGGTAATTCCATTTGCCTGCAAATTGCCTGAGATTGACAGAAATGTTCTTCTCATGTCCCTTATACACGTCAATGTCTTGTCACTTTTTAATTCTCATATAACCCACTTCATTTTGCTTTTTTTAAGATGTAATTTGAAGTCGCATCAAATCCCTCGTCGCTTAGGGAAATTAAACAACATTGGTGAAATCAAAATGAGGAAGATATATAACCAAATAAGAAAATAAGTTTTAGAGTAAAAGAGATTGAGAGTGTGTGGGTGCGAGAGAGTGAGAATGAGAGAGAGAGAGTTGGAGAAAAAAATAAAAAAAAAATTTCGTTAATATAAGGCCAATTTATATGATGATTCTAAAGGCATCGTTCTTAGAAGTGTAGAATTTCGAGACAAAAACGTGACTTTCCAAATTGTAAGAAAGTTATTGGCACAATATATTGTGCGCCTAATTACTAACAATTATACCTGTATTCCGGTAGGTGAAAAATAAAAGAACTACAAACTATTAAGAATCTCTGTTTCCATCAGAGGTAGAGTGGCCATTTTACGCTCATAAAATATGCCGATTACGAATAGATTCGACCCTGGTCAGCTTGCTCAGGTCATGCAGTATGACCAGAGTTGAGACTTTTTTCACTTCTAAAATAGTCCGTTTTGGCTTGACGGAGCATATACTTAGAGATAGGTTTATGTTTGTAGAGTAAGAGAAGGACCGTAGGTACCTCTACTTCCTCCGTCAGGACGTTCAACTTCGATATTAAACGGCTTTGTTTTGCCAAATTTATGGCCAATAACATGTAACAAAAATGCGATATAGTTGTTTGGCGATATAAAAATGGTAACTACAGCTTGAATAAGCGATAGTTACGACGTTAAAGTCGCCTCTTCTCATGAATATCGGACAATGTTTGAGTATAAAGTCCACTCCCGGTTAAATGATTTTTTATCGGTCAATCGATTCTTTGATTGACTGACGCGATCGGTTAATTTGAAATGGAACGTACCAAGTTTCAGCAGATTTGTCATGTCCTTGCTATTGCAGGAATCTGGCACGCACATTCCCCAGATTAACTTGATCTTGTACCCTCGAGTGTCCTGTAAAAGATTAGTTTAAATCGACGGTGGGCGACAAAAACCTCGTAACTCCAGCTTATTCAAGCTGTAGTAACGAGATTACAGTCGTCCTCTGACAAAATGTAATTTATTCTACATGTATAGGGTACAATGTGTCTGTGGTTGAAGGTTAGATCGTCAGCTTAAGTCTCTGTTGTCTTGTTCGAATCCCGAAAGCGGCTATTAACCAATTCTAACACAGAGATGCCTTTGGACGCCCCTCAAGAAAAATGGTTGTGAAAACATCATGTAAAATACAGAAATTGCTTGTGACAAGCAATTTCTGCATTTTTCATGATGATTTTTATATAGTAAATTGAAAAAATCTAAAATTTCATCAACTTCCAATTGTCGTCTGCAACTCCTTTCAATTTTGACCAGTCTAAAATTTCGTCGTCTGGTAATGGGTTAATCTTGGATCTTTAATTTGCCCAACTTTGGCACGAGTACTCATGTATCCCCCAAGAATCAGAAATTAAATTGTAAGGGCGGTTTTTTTTTTTTTTTTTTTTTAAATAGATTTATAAATATCAGGTTAGAGTTAAAATAAGTTGATTTTAACTTTACCGAGCTGTAGTTACGATATTTTGTTCGTTTATAACACGAAATGGATTGGTACGAAAGTCTCAAGATAACCGTGTAACCTGGTCTTACGATACTCTATTTAAATTTTCCAATTCCGAAAAAGTTAGTAATTGTTTGTAACAAGGATTTTTTTCCTTAGCGCTATCTTTTCTGCCAAGCTATGCTAATTAATCGTTTAGTAAATGGAAGTCCTTAGAAAAAGATTTTTGACATCAAACATTCTCAGTTCAACAACGCAAAATTTTTTGAACGCACAACTTTGTTTTGACTGTTTAATCCGTTTGTAGGAGATTAAATTTCAACCATGATTAAAATAGAAAAAAATTCCGATCATAATTTAAGTTGTGGAAACTTGAACATCTTTGCTATTTTGGATAGAATTTTGTGAACGATGTTCAAGGCAATTTTTAATTATCATTTTTTCCAAGTTTTTGCTTTCTTTACAGGGTCGTGAAAAATTGGATTGAGCGGAAATAGTTAAATTTACATACTTTATCTATTTATGAAAGCGATTTCAATGGAGATGAATTTTATCAAATGTCCAAAATTCGACAAATTCAATACTATTTCGCCATGTAAGGTGATATTTATAATGACAAATACATACCACGTTGAGAGATTTGGTAAACTCATCAATATTAAAATCCGCCCTACAGAATTTCGTTCCAAATTCTCTAGATTTCGTCGCGCGTCTTGTCCCCATACTGTCACCCTTGTTAATCCTTGGCTCGACCATGTAGCATTCGTCATAAGATCCCTCGAAGTAGAAAGATCCCCGAAGGACTCCCGAACTTGGTTTCCCGAATGCGTCCAACACTGAAAGGAAAATTAAAATTGAAAGCAGTTGAAGACGCGAAGCGGATTCATACAGAAGTGTGATTAGGTTTTTCGGTTCATACCTCCATGAAAACAAAGAATAGTCTTTTCATTTCTTATGATTTAATAGCATCGAGCGAAAAAAGCCAACACTTTACGATTTTTTGTATGGGACTATTTTGAACGGAAGCAAACAAAATCGTTGCGAGCTCAAAACTTTGTTCATGGAGTAATGATTTTTTTTTCGACCAATCAGAACGCCCGTTTTTGATAGACGAAAGTAAAAATTAAATTATATTTTTATAACAACTATACATTAACATAACTTGTTGGCGACCCCTTGTCGCTTGACGGGATGACAATTACTTTTTCGATTTTTTGACCCGAAAAACAGAAGGGGACTCCAAGAGAAATGTGACAAGTGTCGATTCAGGTTAGCTGGCGCAGATTGTGCAAACTAATCAGGATCAACATTTTTCGCTCTTCATAGACTTTCCTAATCTAGGGAGGTCCTTCTATCTTACTCTCTATATATTTTTTTATCCGTTTCTCGTTCTTCAAATTTTTGGACTGGTCCAAATCGAAAGAAGTTGCGGATGACAATAAAAAGTCGGTGCAATTTGGAAATTGACCAACCTACAGGATGGAAAATATTTTGGGAAAAGAAGAAATCGCTTGTTACAAGCAATTTCTTCTTTTCCCACAATGCTTTCATTTCTCAAGTATAAAATCACGGGGACGTAAAAACAAGGGATTATGTTGAAAACGGTTTTAACGTGATGTCATCAGAGTTGACCCTCTGCTGATTCTGTTCCAGTTATCCAATATTTGCACGGAGTTCCCTTTTTGTTTTAAAGATCATTTTTACGGAAGCGGTGTGTATCAAATTACCACCTGAGTTTCAAGATTTTCCAATTTAATCTGAAGAGTAAATGTCTAGGTATTCTAGAAAAGCAGACATAACATTTATTGCAGAAACTTTGTAAAAACAATTTCAACAACTTCAATTTCAGATGCAGACTGTTGAATAACAAATGCTTGTCTGAAAAAAAGTATCATTGTTGATATAAAACATAAATCTTTTATTTTCACAAGAAATGATTTTCCGTGCAGACAAAGTTATTATCGCTCTTGAGGCAGCATTTATCCGTGGTAAGAGTCAGTTCTACTTCAGGACCACTTATGGGGTACCTTACACACTTTTTTTGGAAAAGAATTTATTCTTTTATATTCGACTTGTTTCCCTGAAAGTATCTAAGATGAGAAGCATGACTTTCTGTATTATGAAAAAAACAAATGTTTTCGAAGGTCTGAAAATTATAGAGTACCTATAGACAATAACCTTATTTTAACCTTGCTTTATTTAACCCATTCGAAGTCAATCCTTCCTTTTTACGCCCCGAAAGAAATAAGCTTTGGAAAAAAATGTGGAAAATGAAGAAATAGCTTGTATCAAGCAATTTCTTCATTATCCACAATGTTTTCTATCCAAAAAGACGAAAAAAAATAAAATTTCATCAACTTTAAATTGTCGTCTGAAGCTTCTTTCAATTTGGTCAAGCCTAAAATTCTCTTATGTGGGAATGGGTTAACTTTAGTATTGTTCATCAAGATTAAAGCTTTTCGATTGGCTGATCTTCTAAACGTCCATGAACAAAATTTTGAGCAGGCAACTACTTCGTATGCTTGCGCACAAAGTAGATCCGCAGGATTTTACTAAAAAAAAAAAAAAAAAAAATAAATAAATAAATAAAACACACACACACACAAAAAAAAAAAAAAAACAAACCAAAAAAAAAATCAAAGCCCTGAAGGGCCTGAGAGTCGCCATAACAGACAAATTGTTTTGTATTGGCTATTGAGCATTAACCTCAGGCTGTTGGCCTTTGATCACTTGAGATTAATTTCATGCATAAAGCGGATTAAATCATGTAAATTCTGTTAATGAAGCTAGGCCTTTTTTCATTTGATTAAATGGTGGTATAACACTGTTCAAAGAACAACAATTCAGTTATATCATGGCCAAGTTCACCTATTAATGTACTACAGCCATGGTCATAGCACAGTGGTAGTACATAGGACTCCTAGTCATGGGGTCCAGGCTTTAATCCTCGGCAACAGCAAACTTCCTGTCCGACATATGTTATCCCACCAATGTGTGGATAGCCATAAACCTTTGTGGGATGAGCAGCTTGAGACTCAGAGAATGTGGTGGTTGTACTGGTTTCAGAAATACCAGGATTCCAAGGCGCCAGCTGCTGTGTGACTATAATACTGTTAAATTGAGTTGCGTTAAACTTCATTTAATCAATCAATCATGTACTTTCTCAGTATCTCTAGTTCTATGTTGTGACTGAACGCCTTGCCAAAGGACATATCCAGGTCCTGAATATACCCACATGATCAGTAGCATGGCTATGACTCCCAATGAAGACAATTGTTAATAATGGTTTGAGCTTAGAATGTGACCTCTAGAGTGCATGGAAGCATGTTGAAAAAAACTTTCATTTCTTGCACTTTACTTCATTTCATACTGTAGGTTCTATGCATATAATTTATTCAACTGATTTGTGTTTAGAAAGATGAATAACATTTCTAGATTTCAAAGCATAAAATGTCTTTTAATGTTGCATAAAAGCAGTAAATATCTCTTGTGGGATATTGCTTTCTCTTGGAAAATGTGGAGGGCTAAAAAATAAGTTCTTGTTCTGTAGGGTCTTTTATTTACTATCTGTCATCAGTCTTTCATTCTATTTTTAGCCGCCAGGTGTGGTATGAACAGATTATTCTTTATCCGTGGTCAGTCAATTCTGCAATATTTGGTGCCACTGTTTAAGAAATGTTTGTCAATCATTATTTGTCAGATTCAGATGTATAAATCCCTTTCATAGAACAATTTTTTATGCGTCCATATTGATGTTCCAAAGTAATTCAATAAGAACAACTAGCACACATATTTTACCCCTAACATAATAATTATCATTATTCATACCCACAGAATTTCCAAAATTGTTGACCAATTTTAATGGAATGGCTTGTTTTCAGACTCTTGACAATTTCACACGAACAAAAAATCTTAAATAGGCTACAAGATCGTCACATCACATGGGTAAAAATAAGAAGTCCTGAATAGGCTACAAGATCAGCACATCACATGGGTAAAATTAAGAAGTCCTGAACATTTTTGCTGGTGGTTCCTGATGGGTCCTGGGTGCCGAAATAAAAAATTATAAACAATCAAAGAAGTTGCTCTTGTAAAGAATAAGACAACTGTATGAATATTATTGTTTGTCTTTGAAAGAAACAAAAAGCAATGTTTTTATGTTATTATTTTTATGTGTGTGTGATTACGGTATTCACTGACCTTTTTCAACGCCGATGACAATCTAAACTTGATGCACTGGAAACGACGGCTCCGGTTTTAAAGGCAGAACTGTAGCCTCGCTAATCGTTAAGACAGCTATTCATATCGGTGTTTGTTCTATGATAATTTTCTTATTATTTCTCGATTGAAGAAACATCATTTCAAGACTATTAAAATGAATAAACGTCGATAAAATATCGAAAGTACAAAATGAACTTGAAATCGCCTCCATTCTTGTTGTTGTCGTCGACCATCCAATGTTCGCCCAAACGGATTGTTATTTACCGCGGGAAACCCCGGGACACCTGATATAAAGAATTATTGCCACATATTAAGTTGAATGTAGGGAATTATAATAAATAACTCTCCTGTTATACTCAAAATTTCATTTTGATTTATATGGGCGCTGTCCGTAATTAGCATTACATGGAACAAGTAAAACCGGCCCCTGGCCAAACAGGCCCAAAAAAATCAAACCGGCCTCTCCATTAAAAAGCGTTAAAACGGCCCCAAGATCGTCAAACAGGGTCCAACTGTTCTTCATATGCTTGAACATAAATGTATACAATAAATGTTTGTAACGATACACAATTCACCTGCCAGTAATACCCGAAAGGGGAGTTTGGCAGTATATATAGATAGATAGATTAAAGTTTCCGAACTTCTATTCATATTTTTATGATGTAATTAAATTTTGTTGTTGCAGAAATCAAAACCTACGTATGAAAAATCGATTTTTTTTCGTCATTACAAGAATGCTTGTAACGCTATTCATTTACGAAATACGAATAAATAAACAAGGTGCCAAACTGTCACAAGATACGCCCGTCACACTGTTTAATATTAACTGGGGATTTGAATAGAACAGGTTATTTTGAATAAATATTTTTTGTCAAACAAAGTATGAAAAACAACAAAAGGCAATAACTCAAAAAATAGGCTAGGTAGAGTTAAGGTTCTTCACACTGCACTCCCACTTGGTGAGCTCTATCCATCCATGAAATTTCATGATTCTAGCTATTATACTTTTAGAGATATATTCCGGACAAGATTCAAGTATGAAGAACAACAAAGGGCAATAACTAAAAAAATAGGCCAGGTAGAGTTATGGTTCTTGTGCCCTGCATTCCTACTTGGTGAGCTATATCCATCCATGAAATTTCATGATTCTAGCTATTATACTTTTAGAGATATACTCTGGACAAGATTCAAGTCTGAAAAACAACAAAGGGCAATAACTCAAAAAATAGGCTAGGTAGAGTTATGGTTCTTGTGCACTGCAACCCCCCTTGGTGAGATCTATAAACCCATGAAGTTTCATGATCCTAGCTATAATACTTTAAGTGATAAACTCCAGACAAGATTCAAGTATGAAAAACAACAAAGGGCAATAACTCAAAAAATAGACCAGGTAGAGTTATGGTTCTAGTGCACTGCACTTCCACTTGGTGAGCTCTATCCATCCATAAAATTTCATGATTCTAGCTATTATACTTTTAGAGATATACTCCGGACAAGATTCAAGTATGAAAAACAACAAAGGGCAATAACTCAAAAAATAGGCTGGGTAGAGTTATGGTTCTTGAAAACTGCACTCCCACTTGGTGAGCTCTATCCATCCATGAAATTTCATGATTCTAGCTATCATACTTTTAGAGATATACTCCGGACAAGATTCAAGTATGAAAAACAACAAAGGGCAATAACTAAAAAAATAGGCCAGGTAGAGTTTTGGTTCTTGTACACTGCACTCCCACTTGGTGAGCTCTATCCATCCATGAAATTTCATGATTCTAGCTATTATACTTTTAGAGATATACTCCGGACAAGATTCAAGAATGTAAAACAACAAAGGGCAATAACTCAAAAAATAGGCCAGGTAGAGTTATGGTTCTTGTGCACTGCATCCCCCCCCCTTGGTTAGATCTATACACCCATGGTGTTTCATGATCCTAGCTTTAATACTTTTAGAGATATACTTTGGACAAGATTCAAGTATGAAAAACAACAAAGGGCAATAACTCAAAAAATATGCCAGGTAGAGTTGTGGTTCTTGTACACTGCACTCCCCCTTGGTGAGCTCTATCCATCCATGGAATTTCATGATTCTAGCTATTATACTTTTAGAGATATACTCCGGACAAGATTCAAGTATGAAAAACAACAAAGGGCAATAACTCAAAAAATAGACCAGGTAGAGTTATGGTTCTTGTGCACTGCACTCCCCCTTGGTGAGATCTATACACCCATGAAGTTTCATGATCCTAGCTATAAAACTTTCAGAGATATACAATGTACTCCGGACAAGATTCAAGTATGAAAAACAACAAAGGGCAATAACTCAAAAAATAAGCCAGGTAGGGTTATGGTTATTGCGCACTGCACTCCGTATTGATGAGAAGAATATAACTGCCAAGTTTAAAGTCAATCGGACTTATGGTGACAGAGTTATGCCCCGGACAAAGAAGTGGACACCGCCCGGACAACCGGACGCCCGGACGACCGGACGCCCGGACATCACGGGTGATCCCATAATACGTCCCGTCTTCGACGGGCGTATAAAAATATGATAACTGTTGATAAGGCTTTTTCAATAAACTGTATGCTACTTTGAAACATGCCTATAACGGCCTTTCAGCATATATATTTTCGACAATTATACATTATTCAATGAACTTTCAAACTTGTGGAATCATCAAGCAGTTATATACAGATGCTTTATAAATTCTTTATGAGGTATATGACAGCCGATAAGCTCATTTGGTAGAGCACTTGACTTCTAACCGCACCATAATGGGCTCGAGCCCTTGCTTGACCAAACCAGCAAACTGATTGTCTTTTGGGTAAGACGTTAAATTGAAACCCCGAGTGACGTTGATTTACAACCACGGTAGCGACGATAGATGAACGAAAGTACCCTTTATGTAATGCAAATTTTAAATATATTTGGACAAATTAAATTACCGGTGTCCGTCCGCCTGACCAGTTTAACAGTTAAGTACACTAAATGTCCGGGAACTAGATTTTGTTCAGGAGTTTTAAGAAAAGTCATTTTAAAAGAAGAAACAGTCCACAACCTTACTGCTTGAATTATGAAAAACCTTTTCAATATTAACAAGTTATAATACTGGATCTGTATTCAATACGTTGTCTAGTTACATCGTGTACCCCGGGAACTGGTTTCATCTCTCGTCCGGGACACATAATTCATTGGAACAATTTGTGATTGCACCAGCGGGATAATTCAATTGATTTGAATTAAAAAATCAGAGTTATTGACTGTGTATATAACCATACCCCGGACGGATGCGTACTTTAAATGATGTTTGACTGACCCGGGATGAATTTAAAAGAGATATCCGAATGTCAAAATTATTTTAATTGCATATCGAGTAAACAGAGACAAATTCAGTTTGAATATATTATAATTATGATTTCAGAAGATCCATGAGCATCCTGGGTAATTTAACTTTAATATATTCAAAGATAAGCAATGACGGTAATTTTAGTATAAATTGCATATTGACTTCTTTGACGCTCGGACTCCCCATAAGCAAGAAAATATATTCTTGAAAATATATCCCTGAATTCCCGTAGTATTTTCATATATAAACATTTATGAATATTTATTGTAATGCTCCGAGACCTTAATATCATTTTATTCAATTCTTAAGAAAAAGAAGATGCATTCAGATCAATAAAAAGTCTATTACATCGTTGGATTTTTATCAAATACGTCATACCTACAGTTTGACAAGATATTGTTGCGCTCTTAATTAGTCAATTATAAATGGAAGTTTGTGGAATTTTTTCCACTCCACACATCGACATATATCAACCCGGTGGACTGATAATCGAATATGAAGTCCAAGTGTAATAAGTTATATTTGTACAAGAAAGGAATTCCTATGTTTTGTAAAGAAATTGATATATGTGAAGTCTGAGAACATCTTTGTCATGCATTAGAAGCCAAAATAAAAGCAGAAAACACTGTAACAATTTCGCCCCCAAAGAACATTGAGCGGAAAAGAAAAATAGTGGAAATAACTTTTCTAAAATTATACGAATGCATAACTCTTTCTCCAATTTTATTAGGATAAGAGAATCAGTGACAAGAAAGACAAACGTGTTTTATATGGTGTCTCATCTTTTCATACAATCTAATATCAGTGAGTAGATCCAATGACGATTGGTCACTTATCCCATTTTCCGCCGATCGCTTCGTTTCTTAAATCACGTGGGAACACAGGTACCTTGGGACTCTTTCTGCTTCATTCTGACGGCAATATTTACTCAATGTTGACATAGCTATTTATCTTTTCACTGTACTGAACGTGTGCATTACCTCGGGACTCTTTCGGCTTTATTGCGACGGAAATTTTAGTTCAAAGTGCTTTCGTTCAAATTGAGATTGTTTCATTCAAGATGGTTTTTACAACCTTGTGAACTAACTTACCATTTATCAATTATCAACCCGGTACTTGGACAATTAAGACTATGTCTGGTTTGTTTTCTTTTCTCGCTATACATATATTTTTTTCATTCATTTAAATGTACGCTCAAAGCAACGACGATGCCATATCAAGCTCCGCAAAATAAAGTAATACCTATAGATTTCATATATATGTATTCCAAGCGATCAGTTCGTATCTGAATTTCCCCAATACTTTGAAATTAAACTATTCACAACTGGATTCATTGCCCCTATTCTGTGCAATCAATATCAATCATCCCCAAAGTAATTCCTTTGAAGCTTTACAAATGCTTACAACTTTCGTCGGTAAATTTTGTTGTTGTTGTTTTTTTAACCCGGAGACAACGCCTTCAGTACCTTGAGATTCTTTCTATTTTACTTAAAGAAAAAATAAATCAAACTGACTATCTAAATTTCTCTCATAAAGAACGTATTCGTTACCCTGGGCCTCCCTCGGTTTGCTTACAACGGCCATGGTAACTCTATGAGCCCAGTGGTAAAAGAATTGTTAAGATTGATAACATCAACCGGGGGCGTTTTTTTCCCCATTTATGACCCGTGAATGTCCTACTCATTTGTAAACAGGAAATACGGTTAGATTAAGAAATAAACATTCTCAATTCAAATAAAAAATAGAATTAAAAAGAATATAAATAAAAAATTGCCAGAATGGACATGAATTTTAAGTTTTCTATATTTTTTAACAAGAATCACGCAAATCTTAAATGGAGTCGAAGGTTAAATGCAATCTTATTAAGATTCACTTATATATAACTAATTATATAAAAATATTATTACATATGTCAGGCATCTCAGGGTGTCCTGTCAAAACGGCCCAAACTTGTATTTGCATTTGGTCCAAAATCAGAAAATCTTCATAAAAGTTTATATTTGGATAATTTTTCAAGATCTACTTTTTGAAATTTCCCTTTGATCCGTTTTGACAATCACTTTCGGGTCATTCGGACAAAATTACGGGCTTCTTTGGCATTTGGTCATTTTGACTTCGGGCCGTTTTGGTGTCCTGGGGTGTCCCTGGGTAAATAGTAACACAGTCCCTAACTACGCGGATGATTTATTTTACCTCCGCGAAATGATGAATAGAAATGGTTTACACATTCAATTTTGATTTAAAATGAATTTTAACATCTACTTTATTTGAAAATGCAAAACGATTATGACGTTATGCAAAATACATAGGGAAGTATGGTCATTTCATAAGAACTGTCGACCTCAATTTTAGTACGTTCTTTGGCTTTTTCCGCGCTATAAGTAGTTCGCATTTAAAACTAAAAAAATCACAAAGCTAACGATTGTTTTGTTTCAAAACTGTTAAATATACAAACATCAATCTTCTAAATTTATCTTAATTTTTCTTATTTATCACTTTAAGATACCATGGCAGAGTTATTACATAGGCATTCAGGGGTGGAAATTGGTTCGGGACTTTGTTTAAGAAATATCGTGCGATAGCAATGAGTCGCTTCCGAAGCTTTCAGCTTCAGCGACTCAAAAAAACTATTGAAATAGTTGCTTTATTATGCTTAGCGGTATTAAATCGGAATATTTATCATTTTCATTGAGATATAAACATAAAAACTGAAACACTCGAATGTATGAAACCACTTCGCGAATAAATACAGTGTGATTAAGTTTTTGAGCTTCACAATCTGATGAAAACAAAACAAAACTACCACCATCACCACCAACAACAACAAGAACAACAAAATCCGCATCATTTCTTAATTGAATTCAGTCTTTGGACGCAGGTTGGACGCAGGTTAAAGACATTTTAGCTCATTCAGTAGAAAATGCAATGTTTTTTTCAGAGAAAATTCGAGCATGCACTTCTTTAAAAAATGTAAAATTTTGATAATGCTCCTTAGAATTGAATCTTACTTTCGATTGCCCATCCATTTCCAGAGAAGGCCGAATCAATTGTGTCTACCAGATCATGATAACATTGGTCTGAAACCAAGCTCTCGTTGTTTGGTAACAGTGTACCGACAGACCCAAGCTGGCCAACAACAGTTTGTAATAAAGCCATTGGATCCACAGAGTTTAGCAGAACAGCAGTGTTTATTTGTCCGTCTTTGTAGATGTTAGGGTTTTTCGAAGCAGCCTGTGCCACCTGGAATGGAACATTTACGCATTATATGATAACTAAAGAAAGTTACAAATATGATATTAAACAAAACTATCAAAACTTTGTGATGCATTTTACAATTTAACGAAAGTTCAACTCCCGTGAATTGTACCGTCATGTAAACCCATTACCACACGAAGTTTAGACTGGTCCAAATTGAAAGAAGGTGCAGATGGCATTTCAAAATTAGCTTAAATTTGAAAAAAAGTGTCGAATTGGACAGACAACATTGTGAGAAATGGAGAAATTGCTTATAATAAATAATTTCTCCTTTTCCCACAAAGTTATCATTGATGATATTTCTTCAGGGCGTCAGAAAGCGTCATGGTGAGGACATGGGTCAATATGAAAGATAACAACAACGACATCGTCCAACAAAATCAGGCCTTTTGACGCTTTTCAAGAAAAAACTTTCGAAAACATTGTTGAAAAAGAAGAAATTGCCAAGATAATTTTTCTACATTCCAAAAACTACAAAATTCGTCGGTAACTTTTTTATGTGGACCAGTCTGATAACGGGTTATCAAATAGAAGCCAGAAGATATCCTTGCAATATATGAAAATCTTTCATTGCTATCTTGAAATGTTTTGACCTGTCATTCGCAAAGATAGTTCAAAGGAACGTAGTAAATACACTTTTTGCAAAACGAATCGAAGAGGAATTCAAGCATACATAGAATTTCAAAAATAAACAAACAAATAGTTGTAAATTCAGATCCAAATTCCGACAACAAAAAAGCGAAATGATTCGATCCCGGCGAATTTTCGCGCTTCCGTGAAAGTCACTTTCCTAGTAATGAGTCAGATATGTATTTATAAAAAAACAACAACAAAAAAAACAAGCACCTCTTTTAATAGTTCCTGTGTAAATCCCGTGACAATAAGATTTCCCAAGGATTGCATGTAAGTCTGCAACAATGCGGCCGAATTTTCTCCAGCAGTAGAGTTCATTTCCGGTTCCGGTGTGGAAATATTTCCGATTGTAGGCTTGTTGACTGCATTGCCTTGTAACTGAGCAATTCCTTGTAGAAGTGCTTCACAGAAGAGAAAAAGGTTTAAGCCATACAGAATTAGACCACCATTCATAATTGACAAATCGCGACTGTCAATCAAATAATAAGTCGATCAATGAAATCATTTTTTTTGACCAGAAATGAGGGTTGATCTCCTAGATCAGCCTCCATGTTTGTTAACATTTTTTTATTGGTTTGGCGACTTAAACGTCGTAACTACAGCTTTTCAAGCTGTAGTTACGACGTTTAGGTAGCCAACCAACTATTCCATCTTTCTTTTACATACTACTTGTCATAAAGTTCGCAAAATAATGCCTTTTTAGAATAGAGGCGCGACTTCCTTTCGGAGTCAATGGACGTGGCGAAAGGAGTAAGTCGTCGGGGCCAGTTACAATTAGCTAAACAGTTCGAAAGTCATAATCTTTGGTTTCAATAATCAGACTTTTATAGTTTAATAGCTTTGATCTTGTCGTGTTCTTGAAGAAGCCGTGAATTTCACTATAAATATACTAAAGTAAATCTTTTATAAGTATATCTTATATTTGAACCTGTTTTATTTTCGAGAAAGAATTTATTGAAAAAAATGCCGTTAAATTTGTTACAGAGTTGAAAGCGAAGAATATCGGTTGACATTACATAGATTACAAGATGATCGTTGAAAAAGCTTTGTGCATTTTGCAATTTTAATTCAAACTTTTAAGGGTATGATTGGTATAGTTTATATATATTTCCTATAGACCATGCTGTAGATATTATGATTATCCAACATGCGTGCTAATAAATACCTACCATTTAATGCAAGCTGTGCCAAAGGATTTTCTGTTACGCCCTGTGTCAGTTGGTTTATAACTGCATCCGATTGATTACTGGTCCTCAGAAGAAACCCAAAGTTTTGTGTTAGATCTGGATTGGCCTGTGAATAAACCAACAATTTGACAAAATAAACAGAACAGATGGAAAGAATCTAGAAATGATTCTGAAAAATATAGTAAAACATCAACGCGAGCGGTATTAAAAGCTTCTAAAAAGGTAAAAAAAAAAAAAATATGTCGATGCAACTCTTTGAAGCCGATTACATTTTCAAACTACCAAGCCCACCCACCCCCCTCAAACGACAATTCTTCTCTGCAAAAATGCGATGTTTAACTAATTAAAAAACAAGAGAGGGTTGTTAACCTTTCCCCGTGCAATTCCTTATCTTAACGAGTGTGAGATATAATACTTGAGAAAACATTGTGGAAAAAGAAGAAATTGCTTGTAACAAGCCATTTCATCTTTTCACACAATATTTTCTATCATACAGACTGGTAACATTTCTAGTTGTACTAACTTTATATTACTGTCTGCTATCACTTTTTTAATTTGGACAGGTCTAAGGGTTAATAGAATAGCCCCAACGTTTAGGTTCAACCCAAGCTACACAACTTCGAGAGCGCGTCTACGAGCTAGGTTCTTTGAGTGAAAGTGAAAAAATAACCCACAAAATTAGCGGTTTTGATTAAAGAAAATTTTTGTAAGTCCAAAGTTTTTATGAAACAAATATCACTTCCAAATCTTAGAATAATATTGCTCTTTTTTACAATCATTTTGTACTAATATATATCCAAAAAAGTAAACACTTATTAATCCCTGTCACGGTAAATGAAAATTGGTCCAAAAAACGCTGACGCTTAGGTCGCCAACCAAGATTATATCTTTTTGTTCAGTAGCTTCGGCTATAAATTCTATAAAATAACGCCGTTTAATATCGAAGTGGAACTTCCTGTTGGATTCAGTCGGCGGGGTCAACAGACTTAGTGGACAAGAGATGCGTAAATTATAATTTAAGCCTACCTTCATAAGATTATGCAGTATAAGCACTGCTTGTTTCTGTAAAGGTGAAAGTGGGTTGGCATTCTGACCGGCCGAAAGATGAACACAACTTAAAAGGGTTACAATACACAGGGTTATGGATACCATCTTCACGTGCCTGTGACTCATCTGGAAAAGTAATAAAGATTGATTGGTTTATTGGGGTTTCGCGCCTCTTTTAACAGTATTTCAGTCATATCGCGGTGGCTGGAGCACCTAACAATGGATTCCTCGTATTTCTCACACCAGTACTACCACTACATCCTTTCCTAGCCTTCAGCTGCTATCCCATTTAGGTTTACGATTATCTACCCGTTGGTTTGAGACAAATGACGGAAAGGATATGTGCCGCCGCCGGGAATCGAACTTCAAAATAATTACAAATACCAATCATAATCAATACTTGAATTGAATGTAAACGACAATTTTATTTCCAGTTTCGCCTAATAAGATTTAATTGTTAATTATCCGAGTTTCTTTTTCTACTTCCATTTACACAATTTTGGGCATGTATGCTTGCACACAAGGTAGAGCCATAAAACATTTGCCTAATTTGCTTGATGGCATTAAGGTAAAAGAAATGAAGAGAACATTTTATACTTTTCAATCAAATATCAAAACTTTTGATACAGTTTGATCAAATGATCAAATGATGATATGGAATCTAAATTATAAAGTTGAATGAACTTGGTATCTTTTGAATTATTCCTTAGGAAATAATGTACATGTATCACACTATCCCGATTTTTGACGCCTCTTAAGAAAACAGTTGAGAACAAAGTTTTTAGCTCGCAACGATTTTGTATGCTGGCGCACGAAGTAAGTCCATAGAATTTTACTCAAAACGTTTGCATTCTTTATTTCGCTTGAAGGCATTCAATTACAAGAAATGAGGAGCATCTATTTTGTTTTCATTCAAGTATGAACCTCATAACATAACTGGTGTATAAATTCGCTTCGTGTATACAAACAGTGTCGTTAAATGTTAAGGTTCATGCGCCAATCAAAACAAACGAAAAATCTCTTCATTTTTTTCAATTCTTCGTCTTCCGTGGACAGTATGTACTTGAGTGGTTGTTCTTTGGTAGACTGTCTTTTTTGACAGCTGAAGACAAGGAATACTCTGGTTTATTTTATTTATCTTTATTTTTACCCATTTGATTCTCACTCAATATAATTGACCAATCGCGACTGTCAATCAAAAAAATCAGTCGGCCAATGAAATCATTCAAGTAGACTTAAAGTTATGCTTAAACTCCGACATTGGCCGCCATTGCGGAGAATCATTTATGTTGGTTTGGCGACTTAAACACTGTAACTACAGCTTATTGAAGCTGTAAATACGACGTTCAATTCGCCAACCAACCGTTCTACTTATTTGAAGCATGCAACTGGCCATGAATCTTGCAAAATAACGCCGTAAATATCGAATCGGCATTTCCTGTCGGAATCGACCGGCGTGGCCAACGAAGCAAGTTGGCGGGGCCAGCAATTGATCAATTTGAAAGAAGCTGTATTGGAAAATGTGAGGAATGTTATTTGTGAAAAGAAAAAAAGGAGGGCATATATCAACTGTCGGAGAACTGGACGCATGAAATACGATTAGTGAAAAAATGATAATTTATCAATGTCATCTTTTATAAAGTTAATCTTCTGTTGCAACCTAAACATCGTAACTACGGCTTGAATAAGCCTCAAATAATGAAATACATGTCACTATCCAAACGGAGAAGATTGAAGAACAAAATGTTTCTATTACAATCCTTTTTTTCTATTAGTCCATCGAAGTGTCTACTATTTAACACAAACAAAAGTGTACTGGTATAAATACGATCTTATCTTTTATTTATCGTCTACCGTTGAACCCAAGAATTTCAACCTTTCCCCCCATAATATCTACTCACGTATTTTTTTATTTATTTATACTTAAGAGATGAAGAGAACAATTTTTGTTGAGGAATGAACCGAAAAAAAACTAACCACACTGCGTTCTAATAATTTAATAGCATCGAGCGAAAAAAGCAAAAACTTACATTTTTGATACTTTTTGTATGGAACTATTTTGTGCGGAAGCATACAAAATTGCTGCGTGCTCATTTTTTTTCATGGAGGTATGATTTTTATTGTTTTATTTTTTTTACCAATAAGAACGCCCGTATTTGATAGACAAAACTAAAAAATAAAATTATTAACACTAACAAGAAATAACAATGATCCTACATTTCATGAACTATTTATGAACACAAATTCCAAGGTAGTATCAACTGAATGACACCCTGGACAGATGTACTGGTATATATGGGTTCTTATCTTTTAACCCTGGACTTCCGCTGAACCCGAACTTTAACCATTTGATTTCGTATTTTTACGTTTTAATCGTCTAGGTTGGATATCAGAGATTTCCAAAGTATTGTTGTATTCTTTGTTCACATGTCTTAGTCTTCGTAGATTTTACATGACAAACAAATTGCCAGACCACAAAATTTTATACTGGACCATTTCAAAGAAGCTGCATATGACAGCTTTAAGTCAACAGAGTTCTATTTCTATTACTAGGTCAAGAACAAGCATTTCCTCTATTTTCCTCAGTGTGTTCTAATTTCTTTTGTTGTTGTTGTGTGTGTGTGTTTGTGTGTGTGTGTGTGTGTGTGTGTGTGTGCTGGTCGTAAAATGTGTGACTGTGTGGGAACTGGTCAATGAACTTGATAACCTTTTTATCTAGAGATTGGAAAATACTAGTACATTCACCGTCGAAAGTCAAATATTTTAAAATGTGTAGTTAGTAAGGAGAAATTGTTACTGTGTTATGTTTATTGAAAAATGATAAAATCTTACTCTGTGATTCCCAAAATATAGCAAAAGTTCACAGTGTCAATTAATCTTGAACAAGCTAATTGACCCAGCACGGCTATCAATCAATCAATATATAAATTAAATCAGTCAATTAAACCGGATATGAAGCTTGACCTCCGACATTGGCCTACATTTATGAGAAGCATTTTTGTTGGTTTGAAGACTGAAACGTCGTAACTACATCTTATTCAAGCTGTTGTTACGAGATTTTGGCCGCCAACTAGCTATTGTACTTTTTACATGCTACTGGCCATAAATTGTTCAATATAACGCCATTAAATTTCGAAGTGGTACTTCCTGTAGGAGTCAATTGAAATGACTTGCGGGATCAATGTTCGGGGCCAGCGACCCGTCAATTGTTTTGTTCTGTTTGATATAAAAAGCGCAAATTTGTTATACTGTTTTACATAAAACCTAAAATACTGCACTTAGAATATAGCCGAGCATATGACAACTATATTCCCACACAATTTGGTTTTTCACACTCTAAAGAAAAAAATGCTGCTATTGAAGCAATTGTTTATAGCAAACCTTTTCTACCCTGTCAGAAAAAAAATAAATATATTGTCGCAAGCAATCTTTTCGGATGTGTTTCAAGAATATTGTAATCTTGTAATGGGTTAAAACATTAACTATTTTCCGAGGACCTTTTTTTCGTGTGGATTGGTTCGTTTATTTAAACCCAGATAAGAATTTAGAAATTCCGTTGTCGGGTTTAAAGTACTTAGTCGATCAGCTGTTATCAGCTGGGTACAGGGAATTTGAGAAAATCGACAAGTTTTTGGTTTATCTACTTTCATGCGAGTTTCAATGGTAAGAGTAACTGGTTTTGATCCCGCCCCCTGATCTGGGGTGGAAGTCCTTGCCAAGTAGTTGACGGATTGCTGATCATGCCCATTGAGTTCCGACAGGGAGTCTCATTTCTATAACAGCCCATTCCCACACAACACAAATTTAGACCGGTCAAAATTGAAAGAAGCTGCAGATGACAATTTCAAGTGGATGGAATTTTATAGTTTTTCTTCTTTTTGGGTAGAAAACATTATCGATAATGAAGAAATTGCTTGATACAATCAATTTCTTCATTATCCACAATGTTTTCCAATTTTTTTTAAGGGGGGGGCATGAAAAGGAGGGAATGTTTGGGGATGGGTTAAATGATATTATTTTGTAAAATTTATAGTCATCAACATGTAACAAAAAAAGGAAAATGGTTGGTTTGGGACCAAGAGGTCGTAACTACAACTTGACATAAATGTCAGCCAATGTCGGGGTTCGAAGTCTACTTCCGATCTAAATAAATGATTTGATTTGTCGATAGATTCTTTGATTGACAACGCGATCCGTAGATTTTGGTACAAGGTAATAACATAAATAATCGGTCTTAACGTTACAAAGGAGCATGAAAAGCTTTATAAAAAAAGACAAGTCAGTCTTAGAATCAATTGAACATAAACTTAAAAGGGGCTCAGAAAGATGCTTTACAGTCTAGGCCTTGTCATGACTTCGGGGAAAAAAGATCGAAACAAACAAACAACAAACGAAACAGAAAGTAATTAATTAGAATTTGAAAGTAAAATAAGAGCAATAAAAAGACTGAAAGACAATCAAAACAGAAAGAAAGAATAAAAAGAGAAGGCTTTTGGCGTGAATAAAATATCTATTTATATAAATGGCGAACTGACTTATTAAACAACGGCAAAGTAATACAGGAAACAAAGTAGGAAAAGAAATGCTGGTACCAACATTTTCTTCTTTTCCAACGATGTTTTCCTTCTTTATCATAAAAACCGTCCTGGCTCGCACTTGAGTGGTTCAGTATAATAGCAGTTATCTTACGCAATTCAACAATCCAGTATTTGAACCGATACTATGACTAAAGATAAATTTCACTTTTTCTAAATTTTAGGAAGGCAGACTTTGGACTTTGAAATGGGCTGGACTGATAAGAAGAGTTAAAGTATTAAATCTCATGCAAGAGCGGTCTAGAAAATGACGTTTTTTCTATTTTTGAGAAACACACCCTCATGCAGAGTTGTACTTTAGACTTGGCATATCAACAATCCAATATTTGAACCGACACTATGACTAAAGACCAATTTCACTTTTTTTTAATTTTAGGATTGTAGACTTTGGACTTTGAAATGGGCTGGTCTGATAAGAAAAATTGAAATATTAAATCTCTTGCAAGATCGGTCTGACTTTTTCTGTTTTTGAGAAACGCGCCCTCCTACAAGGTAGGACTTTGCATATTTCCAGTACACGAATTGAAACAGTATGGTTCTTCTCTAGAAAATTTACGTATCCCCTTTCCCATACAGTGGCGATTTTGAATGCCCCACAAGAAAAATATAAACTGAGAAAATATTATGTGAAATGAAAAATTGCTTGTAACAAGCAATTTCTTCATTTTACACAATGTTTTCTATCAAGAAAGTTGAAAAATCTAAAATTTCACAAATTTTACATTGTCGTCTGCAACTCCTTTCAATTTGGACCAGTCTAAAAATTTGCCATCATAAAGGGTTTTGTCTTGAGCTGTTTTTTGAGGAATGGTCCCTAGGTATTTCTATAAGGCTTTACCGCCGCCCGCGTTTACACTTCATGCCAATGCCTGTGCGGTGAATACCGTTTTAATATAATATATCGCTTTCTGCTTCCAAAATGTTGTGACCACAGCTTCCGTAAAGTTGTAGTTACGATATTTAGTAGTCCCATAGATGACATACCGAATGTTTCCTCTCAAATTTGATATCAATAGTTTGAAACCATAGCACCAATATGGCTGCACGAAGACAATATGAAAACGCTCTTAGATGAAAACGCACTCGTTTTATAAAATTCCTCTTTGAAGGGAAAAATGTTATATCTACAGATTAAATAAGCTGTTGTTACGGCATTTTGGTTTCGCACTGACAATACGATATTTTTATTTGAGTTCTAGGGTGGCCTGGAACATTCTCCCAGGAGGATTCGCGTAAGGAACAGAGGCTCTACTTTTTCTCAAGGCTCGAATCTGCAATCTTAATGACCATTTGCTATAATAAATAATCATCTTTTTCAAAGTTTCAAAGTTTCCTTGATAAATAAACGAGTTTAAAGTAACCCGGGAGTTAACCCATTACAACATGACTAAATCTTAGACTGGTTCAAATTGAAAGAAGTTGCAGACAACAATTTCAAGTTGGTGGAATTTAGAAAACATTTGCCTTGTAGGTAAAAAGCATTGTGGACATTGAAGAAATTCCATAGCCTTTTTCTTAATGTGCGAAAAAAGCAGAATTGAGTGGGAATGGGTTAAATAGCATGCTTTTGAATGAGTTCTCTATAATTTGAATAAAAAGAAATCATTTGGCGATACAAAGCAGTACAAATAGTGAAGACCCTGATGAGACTCATTTTGAACACGATATGCTCAAGTGAGTTTAAAAAAAACCTAGGAGACGAACTTGCAGGCAAAGTATGCACTATTCCTGAAATACAAAAGAACTACTTTTTATGGCGTAGGCATTTGATGCATTTAGTGGTTAAGCCTCCAGTGACAGTTTGCACTTATTGAACTCTGAGAAGACCTCGAATTTTGTCTGTTAACTTAACCCTTGTCATGCTGTATAAATAACCTTACTGAACTGCTGTCAAATCAAAGGGCTGAAAGCACTGATAGAACTTGTTGTTCAAAAATCAATATTATTTAACAAATCAATTTCATAAACAACTCTGCTAGGAAAAGTACAAGCAGGAGGTGTAGACTAAGATCAGCCTGCACATAAGTGCAGTCTGATCTTAGTCTAAACCTCCTGCCAAAACCGGAATATTCCGGGCTCAGCATGACAAGGGTTAAGCTATCAAAGCGAACGCTTTGCTACCTAAAAAGATCTATAAGACTTGGTTAAACCCACCAGACGATTAATTCTTAGATTGAAAGAAATTACAGATTCAAATTGCACTACAATAAGGAAATAAGTACCGAATAAGATGGAAAACCTTGTGGGTAAAGGAGAAATTGATTCTTCTTTTCCCACAAAACTATTCATTTACCGTTTCCTGCACCATCCTTGTTTTTTCGTCCCAGTGATTTTATGGTTGAGAAAATATCGTGGAAAAGGAAGAAATTGCTTGAGACAATTAATTTCATTTTTTATACCCTGTAAGTTGGTTAATTTTCAAATTGCACTCACTTTGATTGGCGTCTGCACGTAAATTCTTTTAAAGTAAACAAGACTAGTGTTTGGAAGAACAGGAAAGGGTTGATATAATAATTTAAAGCGTCAAAAAAGCGTGGTTAATGGATAATTTACCTGGGTTTCCGAAAATAATTTCTTGTCATAGGATAAAAGATCTAAAAAATAAATGCTTTTGAAACTTTCTTTTCGTTCCTATGCGAACATAACCGTAAACAAATCTGTGATTACGAGGTTTTGGTAACGAAGATTTTTTGTATCACAAATTGCGATCCTCATTGTGTTCACCATGGGGAAACCAATGAAATTTCTTCCTGTATATCTGATCATGTTTTTATCAAAAGTTTTGAATGTCAGAGTAATGTAATTATTTCATCTTCATTTTGATTTAACAAATTATTATTTTCCTGCTTGATAACCAATGTTTTGGAGTGATTGTTTTCGGTCGAGTTAGCTCATTCTCAAACAATGGCGCTTTTTGATGATCGTTTAGCAAACAGGATTTGGAAAACATTGTTGAAACTGACACAATGTTTTCTATGACAAAATATATTTCATCAACTAAAAGTTGTCGTCTGCAATCCCTTTCAATTTGGACCAGTCTGAAATTTTGCCATCTGTTAATGGGGTCATCTGTGTTTGATTTGATTACCATTAGTTTGCGACAACGTATAAAGCCTTGGTTTGTATTCACAAAAGGGTTAGGTTTCTTGTTTGTCGAGACATATCGACAGTGTTTGAATAAAACCTCATAACTACAGTTTAGAATAAGGTGTAGTTACGGGGTTTTGGTCGAACACCGACGATTTATTATGGAATTCATTATCAAAACGTTGATAAAGACTGGCCTGATGCGTTATTCAGGAAAACTTACCTAATTGACGTCACTTTATCACGTTGAAATGGAAAATCTAAATAATTTGATGACGTCACAATTTTCTGATAAATGTTTTGCCCCCCCCCCCCCCGATAAACATTATGGAAACTGAAAGCGAATGCATTGTTTCAAGCCTATAAAAAACTGACATATTGTAATTATAACAATTTACAACTTAGAATAATTCCTCTCGATTCTGCTTCCTATTGAATTCACTTGTTCACGCGCCGAATATTTGTGACAATCGACGAACCGATATTGGGAATTAACTGCATGTTGGCAAAGCCTAATGACTCTGCTGACAACGCCCACTATGTCCCGATATTAAATGGTGTTATTTGTCAGTGATGTGTAACAAAAAGTCAGTCGGTTGCATTGCGACCTAAAAGTCGTAACTACAGCTTACAAAGCTGTAGTTACGACATTTAAGTCGCCAACACAACAAGACATTCTTCATATAAATGTCAACCAATATTGGTGTTCAAAGCTCACATCCTCTATAAGTAAAAGATTTGATTGGTCGGTTGATTCCTTGATCGAGATTCAATCAATTTTACTCGGATACTCCTCGTCATAAAACCGAAGTTTCACGGACACCACACGAAACAACTTTGTTAAGAAAGTAACGGCATTCATGAAAATTATAAAATTAGCCTATAAAACGTCCATACTTGCATAAAGGCGCCATTTGTTCCGAGTCAAATATATATTTGTTAATTGAAGTGAAAGTTTATTTAAATTACCTTATATGCTCGTAAGTTGCCGAACACTCGTCAGTTCAAAATAATCCACTTCGTGATTATTCTTCCTGGTTCTAATATGAATAACACACTGTTTTATCCTTTTTTATGTTCGGATTTAAGTTTTTAGCAAGTAAATAAATCGTTAGCAGCCCTAATGTCACAAAAATGGGGGAATATATTCTTCTTCTTCTTGTTGTTATTGTTATTTCTTTAATATTAAATCTATGATGAGTAATTTTTTCATGCATGTTTAAAACTAAAATCTCCTTATGTGGCGCCCCGAAAAGCGTTTTCTTTTCAAACCTACGAGGAAACAAAACAAAACAATACAATACAAAAATTCCCTCTATCTCTTCAACCGATTACTTCACAACAAAATATTAGACTGGTTGAGAGAAATTGCAGTCAACAATTTCAAGTTAGTTGAATTTAGAAAGTCTTTGCCTTTAAGGGAATAAAACCTTGTGGATAATGAAGAAATTGTTGCTACAAGCAATTTCTTCATTGTCAACAATGTTTTCCCAAACTGTTTTCTTGAGGGGCGTCAAAAAGCGTCATTGGGTGGAAACGGATTAACGCAGCGCTAAAAAAGTTATTATAATCGAGTTCCAGAATTGCTGTTTGTTGTTGAACGAGTTTCGGTTTTTACTTGGATGCAGTTCATTTGTTCACCTTCAACAAGATCGAGACTAAGAACGCAGAAAAAGGCCTAAAAAATTATTACGTTTAGGATTTCGACTGAATACGAGATCGTTGTATGTTGATAGAGAAGCCTATAAGAAGTATCTTCTAAATATTGTCATGAAAAAGAAAATTAATATTTTGTAATTGAGATTGCTCTCGTTTCTTTTTCGACATTTTTATCAACGATTTTAGCTCTCGTTTTACATTATTTCGTGCGTCCGACGAGAATCTTTCTCTTGTTATCACGTTAAATTCCAAACATTTTAATCGAATTATCTTTAAATTTTCACGGAATTATTGTATGCTAGCATTGTATGGACCAGCCAATTTGAAATTTGGACAATTCTATAAAATAACCTGTAGGTAGTTTCGTCTGAGTTAAGGCTGTCACAAGAAAGAGGATTGGGGAACCAGAAGCGCGTCTCAGCTCCTGAGATCCTTTTTGGGGAAACTTCTAACTGTGTGTCCTAGCATGGCAACCTGATGACGTCATCAGGATCTTTGACCCCGCGTAGACGACGCCCAGTAACGTGCAATGAATGAAAGCAGGGTAATATCTGGCAACACGATGAGCTTATCATTTTCATAACTTCACTATTTTTTCGGTGAAACTATGGAGTGATAATTTACCCAGAAATCTTGATATTCTTCTGGGAAGCATTGAAGAAATAAATTCATTTATTTCATCTTTTTCTCTGAAGGAAGTTGATTAGTAATTAGAATAGGGAACGCTTCGCGTATGAATACAGTGATAAATTTCTAGATTTATACCCCAGTGAAAACAAAATAAACAGAAAAAAGTTCTCTCCAATTTCAAAGAAATCTTAACTAAATACCATGTTAAACAAAATTGAGAATTTTAAAATGAATTTAATAGTAATCGAATCAATCTCTCACCAATGGGGGATAATCTTAAACCGAAGTTGGATAGCAGCTGGAGGCTAGGAAAGGATGTGAGAAATACCAGGAATCCATTGTTAGGTCTCCTGTCGCCTCGATATGACTGAAATACTGTTAAAGCGGCGTTAAACCCAATCCTATCAATCAATCAATTATTCAAGTCACAGAGTGTATCAGGAGACCATTCTTTTAAGCGACCCATTATGACCGCTCCTTATGTGGGCGTCTAATACAATTTTTACTATATTTGAAAGTCACCACGACCCTCTTCATACACAAATAAACTTGCATTAAGCGACAACTATAGGGACGGCCAAAGGTGTGGTCGTTTAAGGAAATTTATCATTTGTGATATATATGAGTGATCGTATCTACTGCATACCTAAATTATTGCAGGATTCTCATTTAATCCTATTTTGATGGATCTTATTAGAATCGTCTCGTCCACCGACATAGGATTTAGTTTTGATAATTTTATTTATAAAACAATAAGGTCCAGTTATGAAGATGCTTTGTTTTTGGAAAGGGAATTTTGATGTTGGTCGCTTAAGGAAAGTGTTCGCTTAATAGAGGTGGTCGCCTGAGCAAGATCGACTGTACCACTAATTAGCAACCATTTAGAGTACGTGCATTGGTTTATCGCCTAAAAAGGTTTTACAGCAATTACGCTTTTCAAGCAAGCGTATTACTTTTATTTCCAGAATAAGACCTACTGATTTCTAGGTTACATTAACCCCTTTCCAGTTTTAAAAAAAATAGACTGGTCTAAATTGAAAGACGTTGGAGGCAATAGTGAAAATTGAGTCCAATTTGAAATGAAAATATCATATGTGCTCGAAAATAGTGTGAAAAAAGAAGTAATTTCTCGTTACAAGCAAAATCTTCTTTTTTTTCACAATATTTTTTAAGTATAAAATCATATGGGCGTAAAAAGCAGGATTATTAAGGGAAAGAAACAATTCATATTTATTGAATGATTAAAATCATTCTTTAATCTCTTTCTTTGTTCTTTTTTTTCTCTCCTTCCCTCCTTCTTTCTTTCTTACTTTCTATCTTTTTCTCTTTCCTACTCTTGAGTGGTTGCTTGATCCATGTTTTCGCAAATGTAGATAAACATTCGAGGCGAGCACTGGTTTATCCTCCGAGCACAATCGAAAACTTTTAACCAATGTTGCTAGAACTTTTTCCCAGTTGAATTAAAATAAATAGGTTAAAAATTTAATTTTGAAAGACAATATACCAACCTTTTCTGCTTTAGAAAGTCCACATCACTACCGAATCGAAACCAGGAAGAATCTCGCTTTTTGTTTTATTACCTTATTCGTTTATCATTTTTGCTGTTGTTTTCAAATATGTGATCTGTCACGTAAAACGGGACCTACTTAGAAGTCCGTAAAGTATAGAACTTGGTCAGACTGGATCGCGCAGACTGACAAGGGTCGAAACTTAGAGTTTTGCACATTATTTCTTTATCTGAAATTGTAATTCTACCCCACTGTGTATTCACTTTTCAAAAAGGAGCTAGTGTTGATGTGTTTTCAAGAAAGTCTACCTTTCAACTATTTGTTTCCCAAATGGTCTCTTCATCGTTACAAATCACATATATGATTCACAATTCGAAAAGGAACTTTACAGAAATTCGGTTTAAATGTTTGGAAAAGAAATTGAGGATATCAAAGAAAAAATATCATAGTGGAGAAATTATGGAGAAGAGATAGAGAAAAACAGACCATATAAGAAAAGAGATCGTAGAAAGAAGCTGAGAGCAAAAAGATCATGGAATAAAGAGAACATAGTAAGGTGATCATTGGTTGTGTTTCAAAGAGTAGGGAAGTGATCGTACAGAGATCAGAAAAGAGATTATAAAAAAGAGATCGAGGAAAGATAGATCAGAAAAGAGATGATAGAAATGAGATCACAGAAAGAGATCATTGAAAGGAGAATGCAGAAAAAGAGATCACAGAAAAGAGATAATGGAAAAAGATCGAGAGTTAAGATCGTGGAAAAAAGATCAGATTCAGCACCCGTCAATCAGAATAGAATTTGAAAACCCTATAAACAGTAAACTTGGGAGAAGGCATTATTATACCAATATTTAAAGGTGGTAGTACCGAACAAAAGAATTTTAGAGGCATTACATTAAATATTATTATTTCAAAAATTTATTCTAAATTATTAGTTAGAAGACTGAACAAATGGTCATATACCCACGATAAAATCATCGACAATCAATATGGATTCCAAAAAGGGAAATCTACAGTATAGACTGTACCTTTATTTTAAATACACTTATAAGAAAAACTTTATCAAGCAATATGCGTAGCTTTTCTCGATTGGGAAAAAATGTTCGACAAAATCGATAGAATTTTCTTTTTCCAAAAATTGATCAATGAAAAAGTCAGTTGTAAATTTGTTAAATCGCTTAAATCTATGTATGAGGTTGTTAGATCTTTTGTGCGATACAGATCAGAAGAATCTGATTATATCTACTCGCATATTGGTGTGAAACAAGGTTATCCATCAAGCAGCATTCTGTGTTTATTTTACTTAAATGATCTTCTCAATAATATCAATAGTAATATTGAGGGTATTTTGTCTGTTAATGATATAGAATTATTTCTATTGTTATTTGCCGACGACGCCGCTGTTTTACCTCTTTGCAGTCTATTTCAAATGATATCGAATTGAAAATAAGGACTAAATGTTGACAAAACAAAAATCATGATTTTTGAAAAAGGCAGACATACAAATTATAATTTCTATTTGAAAAATACAAAACTTGAAATCGTCAAATGCTTTAAATACTTAGGAGTTAACTTGTATAAAAATGGTAATATGAAAAGAACACAGTCCGACATAGCGCAACGTTCGTCATTTTCAATACACAAACTATTTGTTACTTTTAACCAGATCGATTTGTCAACTTCAAATAAATTGAAAATATTTGATAGTGTTGTGTTACCGAGCCTCAATTATGCTGTGGATGTCTGTGGAAGCCTTCCGGCTCCGGATATTGAACCTGTTTTCATAAAATTTTGTCGAAAAATCCTTTTAGTAAAAAAATCTACAATTCTAGACGCTATTTACGGAGAATTAGGGCGTTTACCTTTGATTCTTCACAGGATATTTATCATACTTAAATATTGGATTAAAATACTTAATTATGATGTAAATTCGCTCTCATATAATACATATCTAGTGCTTTTAAATGATCTTGAAACTGGAAATACTTATAACAACTGTAATTGGGTCTATCATGTGAAATGTATTATTGATAAATGTGGATTGCATTTCATTTGGCAAAACCAATTCACCGTTCCGATCAACTATGAAATTATCAAACAACGGTTATTAGAAATATATTACCCAAACTGGTATCCTAGTGTTAATAATTGACTTCACACATACTCATTATATAAACACGAATTTCATTTTGAAAATTACCTTGATTTTGTAAAGGATAAGAGTTTTCGACGTGCTCTTACCAGATTTAGACTCTCTTCGCATGATTTAGACATCGAATGCGGTCGATATTTAAACATTGAAAGAAAGGAAAGAATATGTAAATTCTGCAATACAAAAAAATATCGAAAACGAATTTCACTTTCTATTTACTTGCCCTAAGTATACTGAAATCAGAACTAAATATCTAAAAAAACAACATCACTATTTTACCTGGCCAACTCTACAAAAGTTTACAAATCTGTTGTCAAAAAAATCGAAAACAACTATTCAACATTTTTCTGAATATATGTATTATGCATCTCAACTAAGAAAATGAAATGGTTCACGCAATATCATGTTCTTCTGTTGATCATGTAATATCCTCTCGGTTTTGTTGTTGTTGTTGTTGTTGTTTTGTAAACATGTTTTATGCAATAAACTTATTGTATTGTATTGCATTGTATAAAGCAACCACTTGAATATGTCAATGTTAAGGAAGAAAGAACAGTCGCCTTTAACGTTTTCCCTCGTCGATCCCACTAGAATCGTTTAATTGAGACCATTTTATTGAAAGTCAAGAATAAATTAAGTTGCGATTTTTTTCCAAATAATTATGTACACTTCTTAGGAACTTCTGCCTTTTCAAAGAAAACTCTGTTTATGGTCGTTTAATGAAAAAAGGGTCTCTTCACCACTGTCTTCCTGAACCAAGAATATTCCTGTTTTGATAGGTGGTATAGACAAAGATCAGCCTGCACATATATGCAGTCCGATCTTTGTCTACACCACCTGTTTGTCACACGAAATTCAGAGTTATGAAACCCGCTTTTTATGACCATCACGACAAAAAAGAAAGAAGAACAACGTGGAAAAAGAAGAAATTTCTTATAAAAACAGCTCTTCTTTTTCTACATTGCTTTGTACTTAGATAGAAATTATATGGTTATATTGGTAACGCGCTGTGCACTCAATCAAAGGGTCGTAAGTTCAAACCCGGGTCAGCAAACATTCTTTCAACCATTTGACAAAAGCCATCGCGACTTGCATCAATAGACAAATGTTAATTGTGCGACTAAATCGGAGAAACAAATTGTCGCTCGGATGAAGTGTTTTTATACTATTGTGTGAGAATGCAGGAAGTCATGGTAAGTTACACCAGCCTCGGCGATTTAACTGAAATACTGAAGAAAGTGACGTTAAGTCACCCTTCATATAAATGTAAACCTATAATTTCAAGATAAGATATATATATATGTACATATTCTTGAGCTTGGCATCTTGACACAAATACATTTAAGAAATGTTGAGAATAGTTTTGTGTTTGTTTGTTGTTGTTGTTGTTGTTGTTTTCATTGAGGGATGAACCTAAAAGCTTGAATACGCGAAGTTAAAAAAGAGGCTTCTTGATTCATCGTTTCCAATTCGCAATATTTTCATTTAGTTGAGTCTATCAAAATGCGTGCATTCTGATTGGTTGAAATATTCTTTCTATACCGCAATGAAAAGAATTTGAGAGTTTAATTATTTTGTAAGCTCGTGCAAATTTATTCCATAGAAATGGTAACAAACTGGTATTATTTATTTTTCAAGCTATAAGAAATCAGAGAAATAAAGAAACGTTATTCTATGTCTCTGAAGCAATAAAAACCATTTTATCTGTTGACATAAAAAATATATAGAACTTTGTCACCTATTTTCACGATCAAATCTATAGTTTCAAAAACGACGATCCGATCACTCGCAGTAAGTCTTTTCATTAGATTTCTCAGTGTATATCTCTGTCCTTGAACGGGTCTGAAAAAATCTGAAAACTTTTTAGCCCATCCCTACACAATGACGCCTTTAGACGCCCCCAAGAAATAATAGCTTTGGAAAACAATGTGGAAAATGAAGAAATTGCTTATAACAAGCAATTTCTTCATTATTCACAATGTTTTCTACCCAGACATTTTTTTTTTTGTTTTGTTCTGTTTTGAATGGGGTTTTACGTCGCTTTCAACAATCTTTCAGTTATATCGCGGCGGCTGGAGAACCTAACAATGGAATCCTGGTAATCTCACACCAGTACTATCATTACATCCTTTCCTAGCCTCCAGCTGCTACCTCACATAGGTCTACGATTATCGACGCATTGGTGAGAGACAAATAGTCGGAAAGGATGAGTGCCGCCGTCGGAGATCGAACCCGGGATCTCTACCAACTGCGCTATGACGGCGGCTAGATAGTTGAACAAAATCTAAAAAATCTAAAATTTCATAAACTTTCAATTTTCGTCTGCAGAGGGTTTCAATTTGGACCAGTCTGAAATCTTGTTGTGTGTTAAAGGGTTAGAACTTAGAAGGGTACCTTTTACGGATCGCGAATGTTTATCGAAGAATCGATCCACCAATCAAATTTATCATTTTAACCGGAAGTGAACCTTATATCCCGGCATTTGACGACGTTTATGTAAAGAATTTTTGTTGTTTCGGCGACCTCAACGTCGTAACTGCAGCTTACCCTAGCTGTAGATATGACGTTTAGATCGCAAACCAAACCATTTACGTTTTCAGTTACATATTGCTGGCCATATTTGTTTTAAAACAACGCTTCTTTACCCATTCCCACACAACAAAATTTTTGACTGGTCCAACTTGAAAGAAGTTGCAGACGACAATCAAAAGTTGATGGAATTTTAATTTTCTTCGTCTTCTGGGGTAGAAATCATTGTGGAAAATGAAGAAATTGCTTGTTACAAGCAATTTCTTCATTTTCCACAATGTTTGCCAAAGCTTTTTAATTGGGGGGCGTAAAAAGGAGGGCTCGAGTTGGAATGGCTTAATATCAAAGTTGGATTTACTATTGGACCTGGATGGGCGTGACCTGCCAGCGGAGTTAATGGGTGTGGCCTGTGGAGTTGGTGGGCGTGACCTACGATTAGTCAATTACAAGACGACACAATTTTTTAGATTGAAAATTTGTAAGAAAGTAAAGAAGACAATTCATAAAATAGAAACCATAACGATAAAAGGAAAATTCGTTTTTATCAAGCGATGTCTCTTTCCTCAAATGTTTTTTCCAAATCTGTATTTTTCCATTGTTTTAGAAAGTATTGCGGATTAACGAGATGACTAATTTAAAAGTGCACTTCAAAACCTCTCCAAATGCACTGTCAGTTGACAGGGCGGTGAAATTAAGTGCGTTTGAACGACGAAAGATTTATCTATGGATTAAGTTATCATGAATATCACGCAAAGAAAAATCGGTGAAAAAGAAATTTATTTTGTGGGTGCAAAGTCCAAAGTCCCGACATAAAATCGGGCGCATGATTTTATGCAAATTAATCGATACGAGAATGTTTATTATCATGACAAAACGTGTGTCAAACGGACATTTTTAGTTTTCTGATTTAAACGGACTCAACCATTATCTATATTAATGAAAATAATATTAAGTCAATATATTGACAAATATTCATTACCGTTCGTATACTACCAAATGACATTGTCAATTTGTCGCAATGTCAATCAAATGATCAATCAACCAATGAAATAATTCGAATTGAACTGTGAACATTGATATAGTTCGATCCATTCCCACACAATGACGCTTTTGAACGCTTCCCCCCCCCCCCCCCTCGAAAAAGCAACTGAAAAAACATTGAATAAAAATAAAGCGATTTCTTCATTTTAGTCAATGTTTTCTACCTAGAAAATTGAAAAAAAATCACTAAAATTTCACCAACTTCATATTGTCGTCTGCATCTCTTTATAATTTGGACCTGTCTAAAAATCTGTTGTGTTGTAATGGATTAAGTGAAGCAGTTTTCTTTGTTTGGTGACTTAAACGTCGTTACTACAGCTTTAGTAAGTTACGGCGCTAAGGCCCACAACAGCGAAAATTTAACACTTTTGAATGTGGGAGGTCAATTTATCACATCCCATCAAAATGAAATATTTGATTGGTTAATCGAGAGTTTGATTGACAGTTGAAATCCGCGAATTCTGGATGGAACCAAAGACCCTAAAATCCAATGTTATCCACGGATAGAATTGATATGTAACCCATTCCCAAACAATAACGCTTTAAGACGCCCTCTCAAGATAACAATTGGGAAAACATTGTGTAATATGAAGAATTGCTTTAACAAGGAATTTCTTCATTTTCCACATTTTTTTCGTCCAAAAAAATTGAAAAAATCTAAATTTTCAAAAACTTTAAATTGTCGTCTGCAACTCTTTCAATTTGGACCAGTCTCAATTGTGGCCGTCTGAGTAATTGGTTGACCCTTTCTCATACAATCCCGCCTTTTTCCACGTAAAGAAAGAAAAGCTTCTGAAACCCTTAGAGGGGAACTTAGAAACTGCTCGTCACAAGCAATGTTTTCACTATCCACAATGTTTTCGAACCAAAGAGATAAAGAATTTTACTATTTCTTCAACGTAAAATTGTCTTAATATTCTTTTTGAAATTTGACCAGTCTAAAACATTTCATCTGGAAATTGGTTAAATCTTAGCCAGGCCGTCACTTATCAGAATAGTCCTTGATGTAAACTGACTTCTGAATAACTGGTACTTATTAAGCTGAAAGGTTTTCATGTCTGGTCAGTTTGTGAGACATAAGGGAGTTAATAAGATGAAAAGCACGAGTGATCTATACCTTAGTTATTTTCAAACCCACACTTACTGGCAGCCTGGGAGACAGCCTAAGCTTCGTGGTTATCCGTTTA
This sequence comes from Fragum fragum, assembly GCA_946902895.1. Classification (NCBI taxonomy): domain Eukaryota; kingdom Metazoa; phylum Mollusca; class Bivalvia; order Cardiida; family Cardiidae; genus Fragum; species Fragum fragum. The sequence goes on from OX336378.1 coordinate 1,760,013, forward strand.
TTTTCTAACAAAAGGATAGAGGTTAGAAATAATAACGTTCAATTTGTTTGTCACTGAAGTTACATATGTGAACAATATTTGGTCACGAACACATTCTTGGGTTGCTAGGAATATCTGAGTTTTCATATCTCGATATTTATGAACTAATGCGGTGCGTCACGCAAATAAGGTGCCGAACTGGTAATGCGTGATTTACTTTATTTCAAAACGTCTATCGAACCCGATTATAACAAGCACTTTCTTCATTTTCAACATTTTTTCTAAAGCTTTTTTTTCCTTAAGAAACTGGGATTTTGCGGGAATGGGTTAAACCAGAATCGGATCGTTTTTATTATGAATGATCCTTTTTACAGAGTATATCTTCTTCTTTTTCAGCACTTGAAAATCGGCATATCGTGACAGAATATGACCTTGCTATTTTTGAAAAATTGGGTAAGATAAGACAATTTTCTTATTTTTGTATTAATGCAGATCACGGTAGGAAATGACAATTTTTCATCATAACTGACTCGAGTCACCGAGTCAATTTACTGTAAATCTTCTTTAAAGCGACCCCTTAAGGGCCGACCTAACAGAGGTCGTTTAATACATTTTTTTTTGGCAAATTATATGAAGGATGGATTAGATTGCGTACATGAATTAATACATAATCCTCGCTTAATCACATGTTGGAACTCATTAGAATCGTTTCGTGGAGACGATTCTAATGAGTTCCAACAACAAAGGATTTTAGTTATGTTTTTATTTTCTCGGAAATTACCTTCTCTTCTAAGGATTTCTTTTAATTGATATTCGATTTTGGTCGCTTAATGAACGTGGTCGTTTGATAGAAATGGTCGCCCGAACAAGATCGGTAGAAAACTGTTCAAAGCGACATTAGACTAGAAACAATTTGTATTAAAAAAATTATGTATCGAATTGAAGTGTGGTAGTCTGGCTGCCTAGCACCCAATTATTTTTCTCGCTCCCAGACTGCAGTTGTCAAAGATTATAGGGCATGAGGCTGCCATGATAGGATGCCAACTTGACGCTTGTAGGTTGCTAGGCTACGACAATACCAACCACCGGGCAATACGAAATGAAAGAAAAATATTACGCCAGATGAACTTTTGTCAGCCTTGAAAGATAAAAGTTATAAAGTATTGTCCATGCGGCGATCGTGATTATCCGGTCTTTATCACATTGTCCAGTTTTTCTACTGACCAGCAAGATTTTTTTCCCAATATGTGGGTCAACTTAAACTGTCCACTTTGTCAATACTTAACCCTTGTCATGCCGAATAAAATAATTTTCTGAATGATGAATCAGAATCAATGGACTGAAAGGACTGTAATATCGGATTGTAGCTTAGTAATTCTTTTGTAATTCAATTAAATGAGCAACTCTGGTTAAAAAGGAACAAACAGGTGGTGTTTACTAAGATTAGACTGCACATTATGTGCAGGCTGATCATTGTTTATACCTCCTGCTAAAGCAGGAATATTCCGGGTTCTTCATGACAAGGGTTAAAGATATGTATAATCGTACGAGGACATTGTTTTGTCTGACAAAGACCGATCTGCGTCTACACTACTATGAAAAATAATAAGACGATAAAGTTAAATAACTTAAAAAAAACGAGAATATTTATATGGTGACCTATACCCTCTTTTTAGTTAGAACACAGTCGCCTATGTTGTGATTTTTTGAAAAGATTCTGACTTTGAACAAGTGATATCTTATCCCCGTCGAAGTGTATAGTCCAAACGTTGACTGGTTGTATATACGCAGGATAGGATTGATTGAATGGGGTTTAACGCCACGTTTAACAGTATTTAAGTCATATCGCGGCGGTTGGAGCACCTAACAATGAAGTCTTGGTATTTCCCATACCAGCAATACCACTACATCCCTTCCGAGCCTCCAGCTACTCACTGTAATTAGGCTTACGATTGTCCACCCATTGTCGGAAGACAAACGTCGGAAAGGATGTTTTTCGCGACCGGGGATCGGACCCAGGACCTCATGCATAAGTGTCCGACGCGCTACCAAATCCTATGACCGTGTCATCAATACACAGATTAAATTGAAGTGTCAACGGACGAAGTTGGTACCAGTTTTAACTCATATGACAACCTTTGTAGGGTCATTGTTGTAAAAAGCCCTAAGACAATAACCTTTTAGACTGGTCCAAATTCATTGAAGTAGCAGACGACAATTCATTATAAATGGACTTTCAAAAATCTCTGTCTTTATTTCCCACAATGTTTCATAAGTTTTTTATACTTTGGGACGTCATCGTTTCGGAAAGGGTTAAATGAGGAGGAGAGTGTGTGGCGGACAGGGCATAGAGTCCGAAATCTGAAAAGTTCCATGACAATACCGTTCACGCCAAAGGACAAGGCTGAATTCTCTGTAGTTTACGGTAACGCCCATAACAAGTAGCCGTCGCTATCCCCAGCTACGCAAAACGACATAGACATCCCAGCTGTAGACCCATGCAACGTTGTAAATCTTTCAGTTATGAAATATTGAAAATTTTAATCGTTGGAAATACCCATGATTGGGTAATGGGAAAAAGTGAGAATGTTCATACATATTGTTCTGTTGATAAAACACATTATTTAGGAGATGAAGAGAATATTTTTTGTTTTCATGGAGGTATGAACCGAAAAACCTAATCACACAATGTATGAATCCGCTTCGCGTATTCACACAGTGTGATTAGGTTTTTCGGTTCATACCTCCATGAAAACAAAAAATATTCTCTTCATTTCTTATAATTTAATAGCATCGAGCGAAAAATGCAACAACTGAACAAATTTTGATACCTTTTTGTAGTGAACTATTTTGTGCGGAAGCATTCAAAATGGCTGCGTACTCAAAATTTTGTTCATGGAGGTATGAATTAAATTTTCGACCAATCAGATCGCTCGTTTTTGATAGACGAAACTAACAATTAAATTATTCGGTATTAAATACATGTGCGTTGATATTAACGGATCGCTGGCAACGTCAACTGACCTCCGATAGGAGGGTACACTTAGATAATTCTATCAAACGGCATTTACCGCAAAAGTTATAGTCCGTTGGCTGCTTTAACGTTGTAACTACAACTTGAATAAGCTGTAGATACATATACGACGTTTAAGCCGCAAAACCACCAAAAATGCTTCTCATAGATATTGACTTATGTTGGATTTCAAAGTTCAATTTTGGTACAAATGTTTGATTTGGTTTTTTATTGATAGCCGCGACCCGTCCCTTAGTTTTCTTCCAGGGTTTTTAGTTCCACAGGCTTTCGGCGATATTGTCATGTGTCCGCCGTTAACGCCTTAACTTTTTCGTAAAAATCGTATCCTCAAAAACTACTCGTTTTTCACATGATTCTTCGTTATACGGTCCTCTTTCTGGTTTCATCAAACATTGATAATTCGTGAATTATCCTGGTTGCCACGGCAAGCAAAGTAGAAATCTTCTAAAACAATTTCTCTCAAACTGTTCATTTGATTTAATTGTTCTTTCGCATAAACGATCCCTCGGTCAAAGACTACATACTTCAGATCCGTCAAAAATCATGGATTTTGGGGTGGATTTTTATGTACAAAAATGATGGTCTAAGGAAAACAATACATGTTATCCTATATAGTAGTCAAATATAAGTATTATCTCCCTTGTAACTTACATCTTAGGAAATGAGACTTGTTAATTATATTGACTTGCATTGTTGGTTGATCAAATGGTAGAAAGGAAAAAATGAAAATGCTTTATTAAGAGAGCAAAACTTTAGATTGGTCTAGTGAGAAAATGTTGAAGATGATGATTTTATGTTAATGAAACTTTAACTTAAAGGCTTTGTTTATCAAAGTGTGGCCCCTATCTAAAGGGCAAGCCAGTTTTGGCTTATGAAATACTTTTCTTTGTGTGTACAGTACCTACCGCGTCTCTTTTCTTTTTGCCGGGTAGAGATGGACCTAAGGTAACCATTCATTCAACTATCGGACGGCTCATCAAAAGGTCGCGTCAGTTCTTACCCAGTGAGATGGCTTTCACCGGTATTCGACCATTCGACATTCCGCTTCCAAAGCGGACGACCTATCCACTTTGCCATGGGCCGGTTAAATATTTGACAGAAAAATGACAGAAAGAAAATCAGAACTCATATAAAGGACTCATTTCCCATGTATGGTAAGAACACGTACTTGATTATGTTTAATTAATGATCCAAGAGCTGGCAATATTTTGAAAATGTTTGTCTCAATCGGTATAGACCATCATAGAAAAATTACTTACATTCTATCATTGGACATATTTCAACAAGAGGAGCGACATGGCCCACCTTGAACCTCTTGTTGCCTGAATACGGAGACGACCTAAGATTAGGTCAGCATTTATTTGTGTAAATATGTGATATAAGATTGAAGTCTGCTAGAAGAAATGGTTCCAGAGGGACCATCAGACTGGGTACTTATCACGTTAATTTGTCACTATGGTGACAGACGGGTCCTTGACCGTTTTCTCTACTTAATCCATTCCCTCTCAGTGACTCCTTTAGACGTCCCTCAAGAAAAGCAAATGTGAAAACATTGTGTAAAATAAAGAAATTGCTTGAAACAAGCAATTTCTTTATTTTACACAATATTTTCTACCCAAAAAGTTAATGAAAAATCTAAAATTTCAAAAACTTTAAATTGACGCCTGCAACTCCTTTCATTTTAGACAAAAAGAAATTTTGCCGTCTGGTAATGGGTTAAGCTTTTATACGACGACACAACTGTAGACAGATCAAATTGCGAGAAGCTATTCCTTACATATGGGATGATCTTGATGGCATTATGTATGCTATGCCATGAAGATATTTATTGAGTATATAACTATACAAGTGACTGCGACGCAGTTGGTGGCCCCGGGTTCAATCCCCGGTCGCGGCGAATATATATTCTGTCATTTGTCTCCCACCAATAGTCGTAAAATCAAGTGGGATGAGCAGCTTGAGGCTCGAAGAGGATATATTGGTAGTACTGGTGTGAAAAATTCCAGGAACCCATGGCTAGGTGCTCCACTAGACCGTACTGTATCACTGGAACGTTAAGTTCGGCAGTAATATAATTTCGCATGTACAATTTAGGTCGCAGCAGACAGAAATAGTTATGAATTCATCGGTTGTTGTTGTTGTTTAAAATATTTATAGAAACAAATGTCCGTAACCACAACAAACAACAACAACAAAACTAAAAATAAGTAGTTTAATACAGCAAAGTGGTGACAAACGAAAACGGAAATAAAAAAGAAAGCAAATACAAAATTGTTAGGACATACAAGCTCAAAATTGCTACAGCAAAATTACATTCGATCAATTACTAGAAACTAATGATTTGTTTCCTAACTGGGTCAAGTACGATAAAAAAAAAACAAAAAAAAAACTTAGATTCGATTGAAAGACGATTGCAGATCGCAAATCGCAAAAAAATAAATGAAAGGAAAATTTAAAAAAAAAAGATAGCTATTTACTGGTGAGATTTCTCAGCGTAAAAGAGCGACATCACAAGCAAAATGATCTTTTCCCACCATTCGTCAAGACTAAATGACATGGTTATTACAGGGACATGCCGTAGTTAGCTCTGTTTTTTGACATGTACTCAATCAAACCATGGGGTTGGAACCATGGATGAACTCTCTTATGACGCCTTCCGTATTTGATATCATGTTTCCGCGTTTGTAGTGTCTGCAAATGGTGAAAGTATATTCATTAACCCATTTTCACACAGTGACGTTTTTGAAGCCTCGTACGAAAGAATGTTAGGAAAACACTGTGGAAAATGAATAAATTGCTTGTTACAAGCAGTTTCTTCATTGTCCACATTGTTTTCTAACCTAAAATGCAAAATAAAAAGTCGTTAAAAGCGAATATGATTTTTATTTTTAATACAAGTTCGTTTGTAATGATTTAAAATCTTTTCTTCTGCCATAAATGAGACGATTTTTGAACTTTCGATATTTTGGATAGTTATAATGATAATACTGCTAAAGGCTTATGGATTGGCCCATCGCTGACCTTGCCCACTAGGTCCGCAGGAAGCCCAAGTTGGGTATCAAGCGGTGCCCTTTTGCAAAATCTATTGTCAGGAACATAAAAAAGCAAACAACAACAACAAAAAGAAAACGAATGTCGGAGTTCAAAGTTAACTTCTGCTTTGAATAAATAATTTGATAAGTATATCGATTATTTATTGACACCACGATCCTTCGATAACGGGTCGCTGGCCCCGCCCACTGACTCTAACAGGCAGTTCGACTAAAAGGCCGTTATTTTGGTAGATTCAAGGTGTAACAAAAAGTCCCAAAAACGGACAAAAATGCACCAGATGACGACAAAGTTCACTTACGATTTCAATGAATGAATTTGTCGGTCTATCAGTTTTCGCAAATGTAGCCTATATATAGAGTAAATCAGAATAGAAGGAACGTTTAGAATAACAGACAGAACTTAATTTCTGGCAAAGCCTATAAAAGCCTCGTTTCCACTTAATTCCGCACTAAAATACAAATTGTTTGTGGAATGCTCAATCTATAGCATACGTTCGAACTGAACGATTAAAAAACAAAACAACCAGAGTTTTGTCAGTTTTCGGGGCTATAGTTGGGTATTGTTTTTGTTTGATATTTTGATATTTTATCACATGGAGTGGAAATGTGTTGTCTTAAAAGCAATCGTTTGATATCTATTAATAATGGGTTACATTTATATTTAATTACTAGCGAAAAATGTTGACGTAAATGTTTTTTTATGATTGTGATTGCGCAGCACATATTATGCTCTATGTAGAGACAAACATTTTAGTGCCGTAAATGATTGTGCCATATTATAAAAAGAAAAAAAACTAGTCAATCTTTATGAATTCGAGAAGCGGATTTATACCATTTCCCCGTTTCCATGAAAACAAAAAGTATTCTATTCATTTCTTATAATTTAATGACATCAAATGAAAGAAGCAAATATTTTTCAATTTTTGATACACTTTTTATGGAACTATTTATGTGCGGTAGCTGCGAGGTATGAATAATTATTTTCGGCCAATCAGAACGCTCGTTTTTGATAGACGAAATTAAAAATTAAATCATTGGAGACACGTAATAGTTTTTGCTCAAAACTTACGAAATGGATATTTATGTTACGACTTCAAAAAAGGAAATGAGATTTATGCTATGTTGTACACAAAGTCCATACCATCTGACATTCGCCCATTTACTTCATGATCTTTTGTTCCAAGCCACCGAATTAATTAATCATATATGACATGCTTATTTCTAGGCCATCGCTCGCAAAGTCCCATCTCTCTTTTGACGTGTAATCAATCAAATAATGGACTTCAGGCAAACCGTGACGAAGGCAGTTTTGATGATAATTACAGATGAAAAGGGACATTTTGTGCTTGTCCGTTACCAATCAAAACAAAGGACACTTAATTATCTCGATTTTTTTCTTCTCGCTATAAGCTTTATGATGCACTTCTTATTTCCCATCTCAAAATACGATGACCCCCAGCCAATTAGATTGAGGATCTTTTCTTCTGTTTAAAAAAATCTTTTCGGGAAAGCTGCACAGAGTGGCTTCACTGACTTACTTTTCGCTTCCGTCAAGGAAAATAGTGGCAAAATGAATAATAATTTATTATAAGTTAAATAGTTAAATTCTTTTATACATATGGTATGGGCTTGACAACCGATAACGGGTGTAGTGGAAACGTAGCAATTAGCTAAAATATTTACCGAAATACTAACACTCGTTTATACATGTAAATATTTAGGAATTGAAGAAGATATTATCTGTTGTTGTTGTTGTTCTTCTTTTTTTGTTGTTGTTGTTGTTAAGGTACAAACCCAAGAATTTAATCACACTGTTTGAATCCGCCTAGCTTGGGATTGGACTTCTTGTGATTAAGTTTTTAGGTTCATACTTTATTGAAAAAACGAAGCTAATATTTTTCTAGTTTTGTATACGCTACTTTATGCACAAGCATACAAAATAGCTGTGTTCTTAATTTTTTGTTCATTGAAGTATGAAAAAACCAAGCAATCACTTGAACCATGATAAACGAAACTAAAATTGAATTTGTCAATAAAAAAAAAGAGCCATGTCGGACATGGCTATCCCCGCCGTAAAAGCTTAATAGTAAACTGAAGCCAGTTAGCTTGAGGCTTCTTGTGCACTGCATTTCTTGTCAATGAGTTCGCTTATATATATTATACTTTCAGAGATATGCTCTGGACAAAATCTAAGTCTTAAAAACAACAAGGGGGAATAACTCCAAAATTATGCAGCAAATTTGTGGGTCTTAATCACCGCACTTCTTCTGAACGAGATTTATCCACCTATGAAGTTTCAATTTAATAGCTATTTTTCTTTCAGAGATATACCCCGGACAAAATGTTAGTCTTTAAAACAACAAAGGACAATAACCCCAAAATAATGCATGTAAGAGTTGTGTTTCTTGTGCACTGCACTTCTTCTCAATGGGATCTATCCACCTTTGAAGTTTCAAGTTGATAGCATTTATACTTTAGGAGATATGCTCCGGACAAGCTTAGTGACGGAATGACGGAGACCATTACTATATCCCTTCGCCGAAACGGCGGGGGATAAAAAAAACCCAGACGAAATATTCGGTTCGCAGCTCTCTATAATCCTTTCGATTGTCTCAACCCATTGCAACCCAATTTCGCATTTTTACACGCTTTTGAAATAAATCTTTGAAAAAACATTTTGAGAAACGGAAAAATGGCTTGTAACAAGCAATTTCTCCTTTCATCACAATATTTTCTACCTAATTTGACAGTAATCATTTAATTTAGATGCACCTTGAAATATCGTCTGCATTTCTTCGATTTCGACTAGTCTAAAATTTTGTCGTTTTGTATAATATTAAACAGACGTGCGACTCAAGTGAATTAGAATGGCGATAATCACGAAATATTACCCTCCTCAAATTGCAGTTCATTGCAAACAATGAAAGTTAATGAGATCACAGATGAATATTAATGAAGCACACATAATCTTGTCATAAAATTCGCAAAATTCAAGATTAAAACTCTTCTGTAAACGGTTGACGTCTCTTAAGCTGTGGATTTAGTTAAATCATTACCAGACGAATTTATCTCAAAGAAGATCCTGTTAGCTACATCTATTTGAGTCCATAGTAGATTGTTCTGTTATGCTGACATTATGGTTTATTGCTTTAACCCATTCCCACAATCACTTCTTTTTATTCCCCTCAAGAAAATAGCTCTGGAATAAATTATGGAAATGGAGAAATCGCTTGTATAAAGCAATTTCTTTATCTTCCACAATGTTTTCTACGAACAAATTTAAAATTCCGTCATCTTGAATGATTCATTGAACGATTGATTCTTTGATTGACTGCCTTCTGTGATAGATCTAGTTGGTTCTTAGTTTCACGCCTCATGTTGTGTTTCTACCTTAAAACAAAATTAACTAAACCTTACTCTGTCGTAAATTAGGATTTCAAAAAGACTCGCTATAAGAGGGGTCTCAGTTTTTGTTCATTTTCGCAGGCTTAAGAACCGTTACCTAAATAAAATCAATCTGCGGTAAAAGGACAATAATTCAATATATAATCTAGTAATTGACCAATCGCTACTCCCGCCCATTGACTCCGACAGCAAGGCTACTTCGATTTTTTACAGGGTTATTTTGCAAACTTTTTGGCCAGTTACAATTTTTTACAGTTAGAAAAACTTTGTAGCGTGTTACAAATAAATAGAATGGTTGGTTGGCGATCTACACGTCGTAACTACGCAAAACAAACAAAAATGATTCACCAAAATGGCGGCCAATGTTGGGGCTCAAACTGAACTTACATTCTAAAAGAATTGTTTCTTTTGTTGACTGATTATTTGGTTGACAGTCACGATTGGTAAATTCTTTAGAAGAATAGCTTCGTGGGTGTAGTTCGGAAATTATAAACATATTCATCACACCACAATAAAAACGAAAAGAATTGATGAATCAAAACTCTATTTTGAAAAAAACCCAAACATTTACTGGCGTTTTTATTTCTTTCCTAGCAAACGTGTACGCGTGTTTTTGTTTGCTTCTTTGTTTGATTTCTTTCTCTCTTAAAATACTCATAAAAGGGATTCAGTTAGTTATATTTTGCAGTATTGCAATGGACAACGTGTTTGGCACATGACCGTGAACGTATCCTTCATATAACGGTTTGGATATGATTTATTTTTTTAAACAATTACAAAAGAATAGTGAATCCATTATCAAATGACGAAAAAGTACAATTACTTTGGCGACATAATATTGTTGCAATGTAAAAATGAAATCAACAAATACAGGATCTTGCTGCATGCAAAATTAAAGAGAAAAATATTTTTTTCGAAGCATGACAAATACCTTCAATAAAGGGGGTGAGTTTGGGTGGGACTAAAAGAAAAATAAACTTAATTGCACAATTTGTTGACCACCCACCCAGTAAATGACTGCTACTATATTCTATCTATAAACAAAGAATTAAGTTTTCTAAGAAGTATAGAATAATTATTCACTGTAAACCTTTGTTTGGTTACTCTATAATCTTTTGTTTCGGCCCACCGAGTATCTTTATCTATTATATATGGCATGCTTATTTCTAGGGTGTCGCTTAGAGATTCCCCTCTTTTTTGACATGTAATCAATCAAAAAATGGATATTACACAAACCGTTAAGATGGTAACATGATTGATAATTGAAGAATAATGTGTGCCAATCAAAGAATCAATCGACCAATCAAACCTTTCGTTTAGACCGACCGTGTACATTTGCCGTCATTTATATGAAACATTTTTGTTTGGTTTGAAGACATAAACGTCGTAACTACAGCTTGAATAGGTCGCCATTTAACCATTTTACTTTTTTGTTACATATTACTGGCCGTAAATTTTGCAAAATAAAGTCACTGTATTTCTAACTTTTATTTCCTGTCGTAGTTCAGGGGGGGGGGATCTGTTAGTTGCTACATGTAGTATATAGATTGTTCTAAATATTAGTTATTTGGCTCTTAACTCATTCCCACACAGTGACGCTTTTGGACGCCCCTCAAGAAAAATGATTGGGAAAACATTTTGTAAAATGAAGAAATTGCTTGTCACAAGCAATTTCTTCATTTTACACAATATTTTCTACCTAGGAAGTTGAAAAAAATTTCATCAATTTTAATATGGTGTCTGCAACTCCTTTCGATTTGGACCTGTCTAAAATTTAGCCGTCTGGTAATGGATTAAAAAGCTTCACGTATTTATTAGATTAAGACGACATAGGATGTGTTGAAGGGTTACTGACAATCAAGTTATAAAGAGATAAATATTTTGTAAGACCTTGCGATACTTTTCATTAATAGCGGTAAAATTGAAGTACCAAAATCACATTTCTTGATGTTATTAAGCCAGGAGATCCCTCTAAGGGACTTCCTTATCTCTAGCGACCAATAGCGCTTCATGGATCGACTTTCAGGCAAAACATGTTGGCCTAGGAGGCCACCTAATAAATCGCTGAATCCGGTTTTTGAACAAGATATATTGAATAAGAAAACTTGCGAAAGAAATACTTCCACGAACTATTTCAAGACCATATTCCATCTATTCTAGCAAAGAGCTTCTCGTTTAACATGGATATTAATAAAAATACAATTGTTTTGAGGACTGCTAAAAGAGTTATCTATGCCCAAGCTATATGGTGGCACAGAACAGTCATCAGTTGGTATTCACCTATTTTAGAAAAGTGGATGTTATCCAAAATAACTATTGTTTTGGTCTGCTACTGAATTATCTTAGTCTAAGCTATAGTGGTACAGAACAGCCATCATTTGGTGTACTTATATTCTAGCAAAGAGCTTCATGTTTAATGTGGATGTTAATCAAAATAACTATTGTTTCAAACTGCTACTGAATTATCTGAGCCCAAGCTTTGGTGGCACAGAACAGTCATCATAAATAATCAATCTTTTTATGCCCTTGCAACGATAAAGCGAGGGCATATTGGTTTGTGCTGTCTGTTTATCTGTTTGTCTGTTACTCTGTTTGTCCGCCAAAAAACTTTTAACACTGGCCATAATTCTTGAACGGTAAGAGAAAGCGCCTTCAAACTTCAAATGATTATTCATTGGGTCAATACCTTTCTGTTGGTACCAACTTCAAGGTCATCAGTCAAGATCATTTTTCAAGGTCAGATATACGCAAAATTGAAACTTTAACATTAGTTTAACTACTGATTTCCATATTGTATCAAACAACAGTTTCTGAAAAATGGTAATGGCGGAGACATTGGTGTTTAATGTATACATCTTGCTCTTACTCAATTGTGAATTTAATCAAACTTCAAATTTGAATAGATATTCCATATCTGCAGATATGCATCTTTGATCTGAAGTCAAATTTTGAGTAAATTGTCACTTGAGTACGAAGAAGTCTTATAATCTTTGGCCCTAGTTGAAATTTGAAATATTGCTTAAACCATTTATTGAATTGCAAACGATGAATGTACATTTTACAGATATTTTCATTCTGCTTAGTTGTGCAACTTCTTTGTATTTGAATCTTACAAATTCCATTAATTCCTGGCCTTCAGTACTATTAATACTTTGATAAAGTAGTTCATCATTTTTTTAAAATCTTCTTTCTCGTGGATAAGAAGACTACCAATACATTATGTATTTCCACTCTTCGATTTATAAGATTCCGAAACATGCTTTCTCTGCAGTTTGTCCTTGCCTCCCCCAAAAACCAACCCATGTCTGTTGTTTGTCTCATTGGGAAAGCGGTAGACACGTAGGTACTCCCTCTATAAGAGTTCTGACTTCGATACGGTTTGTGTCATGTCCTTGCATTCTGCGGCCTTGTTCAATGTCCTCATTACGACATTTTGACATCATTGAAATTGGTCCTCTTTAAAGAAGCTTATCACGCACTGTATTTCGATTGATTCGTACTGGTTTTTATCAGGTTACCCGAGTTTTGTTGAACCGTGCTGGAAACGTGACCTTGTGAGATGCGGGTTAAACGTGCATACGGTTTTTAAGGCTATTGGCTTTTAACACAGTGACGTTTAAGCTAATGAGATCACTAGCCTTACATTGAAGTGTATATCTAACATTTAATGTAAATAAATATAAGCCACATATTATTTGACCAGTAACGAGATGGGTGAATGCCATTATAACTATTTTCAAATATTCACGAATCTGTTTCAGGAGACTAAACCCCAATAAGTACGCTCGATAAAGGCAATTTGTCATTTGAATCACTACCATCAAAGACGTTAATTGACAGGAACGTCACTAGATATGGTGTTTGACTTTAAGAAGGAATTGAGAAATGTCTTTATTTTGTCGCATTATAGACATCCAGCACAATAGATTTAAGAGGTCCTCTGTTGAAAATTCTGATATATTTCCTCTCATATTGTTATAGATAAGTTTTGCTAACTCACGACCCTTACATATACGCTCAGCATGTAATTGCATTCAATGCAATAAATTCATTTCATTTAGCCAGAAAATAAAGCAATGCGCTTACAAAGAATATAGTGTATATTAAAACAAAAGCATGGCAAAATCTCATTTCAGCCTCATGGTTGTAACAAAAGAAATGAGATTTCGCCATGCTTTTGTTTTCACCAAGGTGGAATAACATTTTCATAGGATGCTTAGTCCAACACTTCTAGCCAGGTACCCAATAGACTAGTGAACATGTCCAATCTACGATGCCTTTCGATATGTGTCGTCAGATTAGGACAGGCTCGCCAGTCAAGGTACCTCATGACCAGGAGTAACCGCTGTAGTTAGGAGACGGAAATAGCGTACTGCTGATTGGGTAGCATGATAAAACGACCAATACACTACGCTTTTTAGCTTGATAGCTTAAGTAAACAGGATTCAATGAGTGCAAACTGCCACTGGATGCTTAACCACTAAATCCATTGAATGCCTACGCCATAAAAAGTAGTCCTTGTGTATTTCAGGAATATTGCAAACTATATTAAAGTTGTAGAGAACTCTTTCAAAGGCATGCCATTTCCCCATTCCCTTTTCCGCTTTTTAAGCAATTCGAGAAAAATGCTTTGGAAACATGGTGGACAATAAAGAAATTGCTTCAATGTCCACAATGTTTTCTACCCTGCAAAGGAAAGATCTTTAATTTCACCAACTTGAAATTATCGTCTGCAACTTCTTCCAATTTGAACCAGTCGAAGATTGTGTCATGGTGTAATTGATCAACTCCTTGGTTTCTTTAATCCCGTCTATTTATCATGAAAACCTTTGGCAAATAATGTTACTTAACGAAACCATGCTTTGCTAGCTAATAGTGCTTTCAGTACTCGGATTTATTTTTAATTAAATAATATCTCATTTTTGTTGCTTAAACATTGTCATCATACATATTTTTTAAAGTGAGGGCTGACTGTTGTGTGTTTTTCCCACTAAAGCAGTCTAGTGACGGCGGGCTTCAACTCATTGACCTCAAGAATACTAGACAAGCACATTTGTTACTTGGTCGGTTGTATTGGCTGCTATTTGAAATAAAAGGTACACCCCCTGTGTCAAATCAGCCCTCCGTGAGATTCTCGAAGGGTCTGTAAGGAAAGAAGGCAACTCTGAAGATCATTTGTCCAAAACCATTACAAATGTTTGGACTTTCTAAGACAATATTAGCATGCTCTTAAGGTCTTCAAATGAAGTTTTTTCTTTTGGTGCCATGTATCCCTAGACCCTCTAAACGTTGTAACTACAGCTTGAATAAAACGTACCAAAGTGACTACTGCTATTTCTACACTGTTACGGGAAGGGGTATTGTATTTGATATAGTCTTACGTGCTGTGATCTAATTTTGAGCGATTTTTGTTTAATACATTCAACCCAAAACAAGACTACAAAATTTAGACTGGTCCTACATTTGTCTCCAACAAATGGGTCGACAATCGTAAACCTAAATGGGATGAGCAGCTGGAGGCTCGGTAAGGATGTAGTGGCAGTACTGGTGTGAAAAATACCAGGAATCCAAGATTACATACTCCTGCCGCCGCGATATGACTGAAATACTTTTAAAGTTGCGTTAAAATCCATTCGATCAATCAACCAAAATGAAAGAAAGTTTTAGACAATGTTTCAAATTGTACTGAAATTAGAAAATTAGTACCCTAAAGGATAACAAAATGACCTTCTAGGGAAAAAGAGAAATTGCTTGTTTCAAGCAATTTTCTCCTTTTCCACATAGGTTTACCATCAATTTTTCCTCGGGGCGTTAGAAAGCGGCATTAAGTTGTAATAATGGTAAAGATCCCTTTTTATGACTCGAGTTTTATATATCAAAAAAAACCAACACAATAATAAATAACATGGCCTTGATAGGCGGACCTTGATAACACTAGTTACTTGCCTTATCAACAAACGTTTGGAATATGATACAGAAAACAACTCTGTGAGGACTTCAAGTCTGATAAAATTAGTCTTCATTTGTCTCCAGAAAAACATACTGTTAGCCAATATGTCTTTAAAGCGACTCTTTAACATATTTTCATGAAAAATTGACATATGAAAATTAATTGCTTTCCCAATAGTTATTAATGTAATGTTCAAGATAAATATTCTTTTTTCGAGTTAAAAGCGACTATAGATTCTATACAATGTGATATATTCCCCATGCTCTGCTTTGAAACATAGGAATTTATCGGGTGAGGTCGTTTGTCTTCGGATGATGTCGATAACGACTGTATTACTAGCGTAATGTGTAATGACGTAATTAATACGCAATGGAAACTACAAATAAGGTAATTTTAGATGCAAACCACAGAAAACGTATTTAGCCGATGAATAACGGTTCCATTTTGGTTGTACTTCGCTGACTCTTTTAGGCGTCTCGTAACGCCAATGTTTTGTCTTCTTTCTAATTGAAGTTTGATCCATAACTACTGATTCTGATGCTTTTAATCATTCTGTTTTAAGTTCAGAAAAGGATTTTATTCAGCATGTGATGGGTTAATAAAAGTCAGGGATATCACTTCAGGGGTTCCGTATAAATCTAACAGAGGTGAATTTAGTTTTTTTTTAATCTTATTTTTAAGAGAGAGAACATTCTTGTCACAGTATCAGTTCGGCAAATATGCATGTTATATTCAATGCGTGCTTCCGTCCGTCTTTGGGTGCGAACAAGCGTACGCCCCTTCGAGCTTATCCGCACGATTACTTCAACATTTATGGCTTGATTTCAGAATAATTTGGAACAAAACAGTTATCCAGGAGATCCGAGGTCAAGGTAACACTTACAAGCCCACGTTTTATCAAGACCATTACTCCTATATACATGGATACACCTCATTTCAACTCATTCCCTCATAATCCTTCCTTTTCTTTACTATCCTCAATGTAATTTTCTTTAATAAAAAAAGAGGAAAAATCCTAAAAATTCCATGAACTTGAAATTGTTGTCTGCAACTTCTTCCAAAATTGGACCAATCTAAATTATTATTGTGTGGGGATGGGTTAACTGGCGGATCGCTAGCCACGCCCGAAAATCTCCGACAAGAAAGTAAGACTGAGATTATAAACACAATTATTTTGTAATATAAATAATCAAAGAAATAAAGTAATACGAAAATCGTTGGTTGTCCACCTTAACATCGTTTGAGTATTTCCTGTTTTTGAAATTTTAGACTGGTCCAAATTGAAAGGTTTTTCAGACGACAATTCAAAATTTGAAACATAACCATTCAGTAGGATAGAAAATATTGTTGAAAAAGAAGAAATTGCTTGTTACAAGCAATTTCATCTTTTCCAACAATGTTTTCTCAATCATAAAATCATAGGGACGTAAAAAGCAAAAAAGCAGGGATTAACCAGGAAAGGGTTAAAGTCGCAAAAACAACAAAAATGCATAACATGAATGTCGGAGTTCAAAGTTCAATTCCGGTATAAAGTGAATAATTTGATTGGTCGATCAACATCTTTTTTCGATTGACAGTTGCGGTCAAATAAATTATGACACGTCAGACGAAAAAAAAAGAGTTTTAAGGATTAGACTGTTATGTTTTTTTACTAGAAAATTGAAATTTGGATTTAGCAGAAATAAGGAAATACAGTTGTTTTGGGGACAAACATTTGTAGGTATCAAATACAAGTGAATTAAGCTGTTTTGAAGATACACATTCAATAAACAAGCTGTTCAAAATTGCTTTTCAATTAGTTCTTTTTGCATAAATCTTAACCCATTACCAGACGACAAAAATTTAGACTGGTCCGAATTAAAAGAAGATAAAGGTTACAATTTTAAGATGAAAGGATTTTCAAAGTCTTTGTCTTTTAGGGTAGAAAATAATGTGGACAAAAAAGAAATTGTTTGTAACAATCTCTGTTCTTGAGGGGCGTAAAAAGGATTTGTATTGGAATTGGTTGAAATTTGATTAATCATTATCCTACTTTCCCCTTTGAAGAAAATTAAACCCAACAATAAAGGTTAACAAAAATGGCGGCCAATGTTGGTGTTGAAAAGCTCAGGTTTTGGCAGAATAACTAATTTGATTGGTCGGTTGATTCCTTAATTGACAGCAGCGATTGGTCAATTTTGAAGGGGAATTTTGAAAGTGGTATAAAAATACAGGACAATAGGATGGTTTAGTAAGTATTTAGAATTTTACACAAGCATCAAAAATTACCATAGCATTCCACAATTTTACACGCTGGAGAAACACAGCATTCGAAAAATATTATGAGAAATGAGAAATTGCTTGTACAAACAAAGTCCCCTTTTCTCTCAATATTTTCTACCCATGGCACCTTTTTAATCATTTTGCAACTAATTTCAATCGTCGTCTGCAACTTCTGCCCATTTGGACAAGTCTAATATTAGGTAGCCCGGTAATTAGTTTATTAAATGACGCGATGGAATCCTGGTATAGTATCTTTCTTTAGCTGTTTGCATTTTTGTTTCACAGGTTTTAAGAATCATGATTTGATAGCTGCCTACCCCCCCCCCTCTCTGCTCGAGAATAAATTTCGAGCTCAAATTCTACATTATTACACCCAAAGATCTTAACGATCTAATCCCCGAATCTTGCTTTATGTATTACCTTTACATTCCAAGTAGAATATTTGGATCATCTGATGGTCACGTGATCCATGTTAATGTCTGTGAGTGTTCTTAGAATACAGCAGATTCAACATAGCCTAGGTGAGTTAATATAAAACTGTTCATCTTAAAAAGAGTAATTTTTTTAGATAGAAAAAATTGTGGCTAATGAAGAAATTGCTTGATACAAGCAATTTCTTTACTTTCCACAATGTTTTCTTTTTTTTTTTTTCTTGTCGGGTCCTTTTTTCTTTTCGTTTTTACCCAAATTTCATAAAATCCTAATGAATTTAGTGTTTCGTATGCTAGATGAAATGGAAACAGTTTAACAGAACTTGCACCCTTCAGCCTTTCATGAAATCAATACATCTTAACAACAGATGTGCAAATTTAAATGAATTAAGAATGCGGAATTACGAAATATTACCCGCCTCGAATTGCAGTTTATCACCGTCAATGAATATTAATGAGAGCGACGATGAATATTAATGAGAAACATTTAATCTTGTCATAAATTTCACAGCATTTGAGATAAACGACATTCTACACAATTGGTGATTGTTGCATTTTGTTGATGTGACCGAATTAACGGATCTGTGGCGCGGATGTGTGCATTTCAGTAAAACGTTGCCATGGTTACATTAGATTTATGAAAGGAAGAAAAAAAAAATCATTTGCGAGAGGAAGGTCGCTGGTATTCATCGTCCTTCCATTGGATACAGATCACATGAACACACGAGTGATGTCATCGGAAATGCATTTCATTAGATGATACGAATTTGAAATTCAAAATAACGGAAAGTTATGTGATTGACCAACCGCGATGGCAATCAAATAAACAGTCGACCAATGAAATTATTCAGTTAGAACAGAAATCAGGTCTGAAATCCAATATTGGCCGCCATTTTTGTAAACTTTATTTGTTGGTTAGGCAACTTTAACGTGGTAACTACAGCTTTTCAAGCTGTAGTTACGACGTTTAGGTCGCAAACCAACTATTCTACTTTTTTATAAAATGCCATTATTTTGCAAAATAACGTTGTTTAAAACCGAAACGGGACTTTCTGCCAGAGTCGGTCGGCGTGGTAAATGGAGTAAGTGGGTTGATCAGCGATTGGTCAATTATATCACTAGTAGCTAAGTGACGAAGTCAATACGACAGATGTTAGCAGGTGCTTGTACAGATAACCTCTTTGCAGAGAGAACCAAAAGTTCGGCTCTGATTGTAGGCTGTACAGCCGAATGTAATAAGTGACTTGGGTCGTATTCTTCAAAATGAAACGAAGCAAGAAATATTTCGGAAAACTAAATCTTAGTTTCCTATCCAGAAAAACATATATGTAAAATCTTATGAACTCGAAATAGTCGTCTGTTACTTCTTTGAATTTCGACAAGTCTAACGGGTTAAATTTGGAACAAATCAACACATTTACGTAGATAAACTGACCAATCGCTGGCCCCGCCCACTTATATCTTGAAAGTATATCTATAAAGTCCTAAAACCAAAAAGATTAACAAAAATATCGGTCCATGTTGGAGCTCAAAACTCATTTCTGATCTAAATGAACAATTTCATTGGTCGAAGGATCATTTGATTGACAGCGTGATATGTCAATGACGTAGTGAGGCAAGTCAGCGTAGCGATCCCCCTTTGCAGTATATTAGGGGTCTGTCGGATTACGTGTAGTAAGGTAAGTACGGCGTAGTGATCTCCCCTTGCAGTGTATTAGGGATCTGTCTGGCTCTGTCGGACAATAACGTGTAGTAAGGTAAGTACGGCGAAATGATCTCCCCTTGCAGTATATTAGGGGTCTGTCGGGCTCTGTCGGACAATTACGTGTAGTAAGGTAAGTACGGCGAAATGATCTCCCCTTGCAGTATATTAGGGGTCTGTCGGGCTCTGTCGGACAATTACGTGTAGTAAGGTAAGTACGGCGAAATGATCTCCCCTTGCAGTATATTAGGGGTCTGTCGGGCTCTGTCGGACAATAACGTGTAGTAAGGTAAGTACGGCGAAATGATCTCCCCTTGCAGTATATTAGGGGTCTGTCGGGCTCTGTCGGACAATTACGTGTAGTAAGGTAAGTACGGCGAAATGATCTCCCCTTGCAGTATATTAGGGGTCTGTCGGGCTCTGTCGGACAATTACGTGTAGTAAGGTAAGTACGGCGAAATGATCTCCCCTTGCAGTATATTAGGGGTCTGTCGGGCTCTGTCGGACAATTACGTGTAGTAAGGTAAGTACGGCGTAGTGATCTCCCCTTGCAGTATATTAGGGGTCTGTCGGGCTCGGTCGGACAATTACGTGTAGTAAGGTAAGTACGGCGTAGTGATCTCTCCTTGCAGTGTATTAGGGGTCTGTCGGGCTCTGTCGGGCAATTACACTCAAAGTCGTCTTGAATCTCATGTTTCAACTGAAGACAGATAATGCCATGAGAGATAACCAAAGTTCGCCATTACAAAAAAAAATCATCACTTTAGTTTTATCCTTTTCCACACTATTTACCCTACCTTTCTGTTCAACTGACCAATCGCGGCCGTCAATCAAGAAACCAACCAAATAATCTATTTAGCCCGGACATGAGCTAGTAAATTCCAACATTGTCCGCCATTTTGTTTACCTTTATTGTTGGTATGGTGACTTGTTCAAGCTGTGGTTACGACGTGTAGGTCACAAACCAACCATTTTACTTTTTCGTTACATGCTACTGGCCATGAACTTTGCAAAATAACGCCGTTAAAAATTGAAGCGGAACTTCCTGTTGGAGTCAACAGGCGAAGCCGAGGGAGTCAGTGGGCGGGGCCAGCGATTGGTTAATTAAGAACAAAACATTCGGAAAATATAATGAAACTTCAAACTTCAAACTTCAAATATCTTTATTAGGCATGTCGGCACTTTTTGTGCCTTTGGCCAAATATAAATTTACAAAATGATATATTTACATGCATTGAACAATAACATTTTGGATGATAAACAAAGAATACAAATCAAAAAACAAAATATCGATGTGTTGCGATATTTAGACCTATCAAGTTCTTATCAGATTATTTCGAATTTTCATAGCTTCACTTAAATACTTTGAAAGATTGTTCTGGGTCTTTTTATTAGAAATGAGAAATTGATTGTACAAACGAAGTCCCCTTTTCTCTCAATATTTTCTACCCATGGCACCCTTTTCGCAGTTTGCAACCAATTTTAATCGTCGTCTGCAACTTCTTTCCATTTGGACAAGTCTAATATTGGGTAACCCGGTAATCAGTTTATTAAATGACGCGATGAAATCTCGGTATAGTATCTTTCTTTAGCTGTTTGCTTTTTTGTTTCACAGGTTTTAAGAATCATGATTCATGTACATTTGAAAGCTTCTTATTCCCCCCCCCCGTCCGCGCTGCTTAAGAATAAATTTCGAGCTCAAATTTACATCATTACACCCAAAGTTCTAAACGGTCTAATCCCCGAATCTTGCTTTATGTATTACCTTTATATACAAAGTAGAATATTTGGATCATCTGATGGTCACGTGATCCATGTTAATGTCTGTAAGTGTTCTTAGAATAAAGCAGATTAAACATAGCCTAGGTGGGTATATATAAAAGTGTTCACCCTAAAACGACTAGCCAGGACAGAAGTATGACAAAACAATGTTAACCGATTCCCAAACAGTACAAATATAGACTGCAACAAATTGAAAAAAGCTGCAGACGACAATTTTAAGTTGATTAAATTTAATTTTTCTTTTCGTCTTTTTAGATAGAAAACATTGGGGATAATGAGGTAATTGTTTTATACAAGCAATACTTCATTTTCCACATGTGTTTTCCTTATTTTCTTAATGGGCGTAAAAAGGATGGCTTATGTGGGAATGGGATAAATCAGAGACGACGACCATTGAATAGTTGTGACTGAGACATTTCTCGAAAAGCAGAGCACATGTATTTCAAGATGACAAAAAAAGAAAGATTTAAATACAAAAACGTATTTTCTCTTTCAAAAGGACTTATACCAAGAGATTTATTCGGAAAGACTGTATTGGGGAAACATTGATTGCCAGTGCCAGCTAAATTTGTCTGCAAGTTAGAATTCGATGTTTTGGTGAAATATGCAGAGTGATATCTAATTGTGGCATCCGAACCCGAACGAGAGAAAAAATATGGCTGAAAAGCATGGCAATCGAATATCAAATAACCGAAACAATCGTAAATACAGCGATATATCTTCGTTTCGCAAAACCAACATAAATAGTTCACATAAATGTCGGCCAATAATGGAGTTCAAAATTTACTTTCGGTCTAAATTGTTGATTTTGATTAGGCGGTTGAGCCTTATATTGACAACCTAGATACTTCACTTCGTGCAAATTAACCCTTTTCTGTATAAATCAGGGATTTTACGTTGCTGTGATTTTATACTTGAGAAAAAAATGTGTAAAAAGAAGAAATTGTTTGTAACAAGCCATTTCTTCTTTTCCCAAAATATTTTCTAACCTGTATGTGGGTTTCTTTTCAAATTGCACTTACTTTTAATTATCGTCTGGAACTTTTTTCAAATTGGACCAGTCTAAAATTTGAATCAAAGCCCTGAAGGGCCTGAGAGTCGCCATAACAGACAAATTGTTTTGTATTGGCTATTGAGCATTAACCTCAGGCTGTTGGCCTTTGATCACTTGAGATTAATTTCATGCATAAAGCGGATTAAATCATGTAAATTCTGTTGATGAAGCTAGGCCTTTTTCCATTTGATTAAATGGTGGTATTACACTGTTCAAAGACCAACATTTCAGTTATATCACGGCCAAGTTCACCTATTCATGTACTTCAGCCATGGTCATAGCACAGTGGTAGTACATAGGACTCCTAGTCATGGGGTCCAGGGTTTAATCATCGGCAACAGCAAACTTCATGTCCGACATATGTTAGCCCACCAATGTGTGGATAGCCATAAACCTTTGTGGGATGAGCAGCTTGAGACTCAGAGAATGTGGTGGTTGTACTGGTTTCAGAAATACCAGGATTCCAAGGCGCCAGCTGCTGTGTGACTATAATACTGTTAAATTGAGTTGCGTTAAACTTCATTTAATCAATCAATCATGTACTTGCTCAGTATCTCTAGTTCTATGTTGTGACTGAACCCCTTGCCAAAGGACACATCCAGGTCCTGAATATACCCATATGATCAGTAGCATGGCTATGACTCCCCAAGAAGACAATTGTTAATAATGGTTTGAGCTTAGAATGTGACCTCTAGAGTGCATGGAAGCATGTTGAAAAAGACTTTCATTTCTTGCACTTAACTTCATTTCATACTGTAGGTTCTATGCATATAATTTATTCAACTGATTTGTGTTTAGAAAGATGAATAACATTTCTAGATTTCAAAGCATAAATTGTCTTTTAATGTTGCATAAAAGCAGTAAATATTTCTTGTGGGATATTGTGGAGGGCTAAAAAAT
The DNA here is from genome assembly GCA_946902895.1 of Fragum fragum. Lineage (NCBI taxonomy): Eukaryota > Metazoa > Mollusca > Bivalvia > Cardiida > Cardiidae > Fragum > Fragum fragum. The sequence goes on from OX336378.1 coordinate 1,783,565, forward strand.
AAGTTCTTGTTCCGTAGGGTCTTTTTATTTACTATCTGTCATCTGTCTTTCATTCTATTTTTAGCCAGGTGTGGTATGAACAGATTATTCTTTATCCGTGGTCAGTCAATTCTGCAATATTTGGTGCCATTGTTTCAGAAATGTTTGTCAATCATTATTTGTCAGATTCAGATGTATAAATCCCTTTCTTAGAACAATATTTTATGCGTCCATATTGATGTTCCAAAGTAATCCAATAAGAACAACTAGCACTCATATTTTACCCCTAACATAATAATTATCATTATTCATAACCATAGAATTTCCAAAATTGTTGACCAATTTTAATGGAATGGCTTGTTTTCAGACTCTTGACAATTTCACACCAACAAAAATTCTTAAATAGGCTACAAGATCTTCACATCACATGGGTAAAATTAAGAAGTCCTGAATAGGCTACAAGATCGGCACATCACAGGGGTAAAATTAAGAAGTCCTGAAATTTTTGCTGGTGGTTCCTGATGGGTCCTGGGTGCCGAGTTAAAAAAGTTTAAACAATCAAAGAAGTTGCTCTTGTAAAGAATAAGACGACTTGATAAATATTATTGTTTGTCTTTGAAAGAAACAAAAAGCAATGTTTTTATGTTATTACTTTTATGTGTGTGTGATTACGGTATTCACTGACCCTTTTCAACGCCGATGACAATCTAAACTTGTTGCACTGGAAACGACGGCTCCGTTTTTAAAGGCAGAACTGTAGCCTCGCTAATCGTTAAGACAGCTATTCATATCGGTGTTTGTTCTATGATATTTTTCTTATTATTTCTCGATTAAAGAAACATCATTTCAAGACTATTAAAATGAATAAACGTCGATGAAATATCGAAAGTACAAAATGAACTTGAAATCGCCTCCATTCTTGTTGTTGTCGTCGACCATCTAATGTTCGCCCAAACGGATTATTATTTACCGCGGGAAACCCCGGGACACCTGATATATAGAATTATTGCCACATATTAAGTTGAATGTAGGGAATTATAATAAATAACTCTCCTGTTATACTAAAAATTTCATTTTGATTTATATGGGCGCCGTCCGTAATAAGCATTACATGGAACCAGTCAAACCGGCCCATCGTCAAACCGGCCCCTGGCCAAACAGGCCCAATAAAATCAAACCGGCCTCTCCATTAAAAAGCGTTTAAACGGCCCCAAGATCGTCAAACAGGGTCCAATTGTTCTTCATATGCTTGAACATAAATGTATAAAATGAATGTTCGTAACGATACACAATTCACCTGCCAGTAATACCCGAAAGGGGAGTTGGGCAGTATATAAAGATAGATAGATTAAAGTTTCCGAACTTCTATTCATATTTTTATGATGTAATTAAATTTTGTTGTTGCAGAAATCAAAACCTAAATCGATTTTTTTTCGTCATTACAAGAATGCTTGTAACGCTATTCATTTACGAAATACGAATAAATAAAAAATATGATAACTGTTGATAAGGCTTTTTCAATAAACTGTATGCTACTTTGAAACATGCCTATAACGGCCTTTCAGCATATTGATTTGTGACAATTATACATTAATCGATTAACTTTCAAACTTGTGGAATCATCAAGCAGTTGTATACAGATGCTTGATAAATTCTTTATGAAGTATATGACAGCTGATAAGCTCATTTGGTAGAGCACTTGACTTCTAACCGCACCATAATGGGCTCGGGCCCTTGCTTGACCAAACCAGCAAACTGATTGTCTTTTGGGTAAGACGTTAAATTGAGACCCCGAGTGACGTTGATTTACAACCACGGTAGCGACGATAGATGAACGAAAGTACCCTTTATGTAATGCAAATTTTAAATATATTTGGACAAATTAAATTACCGGTGTCCGTCCGCCTGACCAGTTTAACAGTTAAGTACACTACATGTCCGGGAACTAGATTTTGTTCAGGAGTTTTAAGAAAAGTCATTTTAAAAGAAGAAACATTCCACAACCTTACTGCTTGAATTATAAAAAACCTTTTCAATATTAACAAGTTATAACACTGGATCTGTATTCAATACGTTGTCTAGCCACATCGTGTACCACGGGAATTGGTTTCATCTCTCGTCCGGGACACACAATTCATTGGAACAATTTGTGATTGCACCAGCGGGATAATTCAATTGATTTGAATTAAAAAATCAGAGTTATTGACTGTGTATATAACCATACCCCATACCGTACTTAAAATAATGTTTGATTGACCCGGGATGAATTTAAAAGAGATATCCTAAGGTCAAAATTATTTTAATTGCATATCGAGTAAACAGAGACAAATCAGTTTGAATATATTATAATTATGATTTCAGAAGATCCATAAGCATCCTGGGTAATTTAACTTTAATATATTCAAAGATAAGCAATGACGGTAATTTTAGTATAAAGTGCATATTGACTTCTTTGACAATTTCACCTACGCTCGGACTCCCCATAAGCAAGAAAATATATTCTTGAAAATATATCCTTGAATTCCCGTAGTATTTTCATATATAAACATTTATGAATATTTATTGTAATGCTCCGGGACCTTAATATCATTTTATTCAATTCTTAAGAATAAGAAGATGCATTTAGATCCATAAAACGTCTATTACGTCGTCGGACTTTTATCAAATACGTCATACCTACAGTTTGACAAGATATTGTTGCGCTCTTAATTAGTCAATTATAAATGGAAGTTTATGGAATTTTTTCAACTTCACACATCGTCAAATATCAACCCGGTGGACTGATAATCGAATATGAAGTCCCAGTGTAATAAGTTATATTTGTACAAGAAAGGAATTCCTATGTTTTGTAAAGAAATTGATATATGTGAAGTCTGAGAACATCTTTGTCATGCATTAGAAGCCAAAATAAAAGCAGAAAATACTGTAACAATTTCGCCCCCAAAGAACATTGAGCGGTAAAGAAAAATAGTGGAAATAACTTTTCTAAAATTATACGAATGCATAACTCTTTCTCCAATTTTATTGGGATAAGAGAATCAGTGACAAGAAAGACAAACGTGTTTTATATGGTGTCTCATCTTATCATACAATCTAATATCAGTGAGTAAATCCAATGACGATTGGTCACTTATCCCATTTTCCGCCGATCGCATCGTTTCTTAATTCACATGGGAACACAGGTACCTCAGGACTCTTTCTGCTTCATTCTGACGGCAATATTTACTCAATGTTGACATAGCTATTTATCTTTTCTCTGTACTGAACGTGTGCATTACCTCGGGACTCTTTCGGCTTTATTGCGACGGAAATTTTAGTTCAAAGTGCTTACGTTCAAATTGAAAGCTTGACAGCGACAATCGTTTGTTTTTATCAAACATTTACTTAATGTGGCCTAGATTGTTTCATTCAAGATAATTTTTACAACCTTGTGAACTAACTTACCATTTTTCAATTATCAACCCGGTACTTGGACAATTAAGACTATGCTTGGTTTGTTTTCTTTTCTCGCTATACATATATTTTTTTTTCATTCATTTAAATGTACGCTCAAAGCAACGAAGATGCCATATCAAGCTCCGCAAAATAAAGTAATACCTATAGATTTCATATATATGTATTCCAAGCGATCAGTTCGTATCTGAATTTCCCCAATACTTTGAAATTAAACTATTCACAACTGGATTCATTGCCCCTATTCTGTGCAATCAATAGCAATCATCCCTAAAGTAATTCCTTTGAAGCTTTAAAAATGCTTACAACTTTCGTCGGTAAATTTTGTTGTTGTTGTTTTTTTTCACCCGGAGACAACGCCTTCAGTACCTTGAGATTCTTTCTATTTTACTTACGGAAAAAATAAATCAAACTGGCTATCTAAATTTCTCACATAAAGAACGTATTCGTTACCCTGGGCCTCCCTCGGTTTGCTTACAACGGCCATGGTAACTCTATGAGCCCAGTGGTAAAAGAATTGTTAAGATTGATAACATCAACCCGGGGCGTTTTTCCCCATTTATGACCCGTGAATGTCCTTATCATTTGTAAACAGGAAATACGGTTAGATTAAGAAATAAACATTCTCAATTCAAATCAAAAATAGAATTAAAAAGAATATAAATAAAAAATTGCCAGAATGGACATGGATTTTAAGTTTTCTATATTTTTTAACAAGAATCACGCTAATCTTAAATGGAGTCGAAGATTAAATGCAATGTTATTAAGATTTACTTACATATAACTAATTATATAAAAATATTATTACATATGTCAGGCATCTCAGGGTGTCCTGGTTTATAGTCAAAACGACCGACAGTCAAAACGGCCCAAACTTGTATTTGCATTTGGTCCAAAATCAGAAATTCTTCATAAAAGTTTATATTTGGATAATTTTTCAATATCATTTCCTTTTGATCCGTTTTGATAATCACTTTCGGGTCATTCCGACAAAATTACGGGCTTCTTTGGCATTTGGTCATTTTGACTTCGGGCCGTTTTGGTGTCCTGGGGTGTCCCTGGGTAAATAGTAACACAGTCCCTAACTACGCGGATGATTTATATTACCTCCGCGAAAATGATGAATAGAAATGGTTTACACATTCAATTTTGATTTAAAATGAATTTTAACATCTACTTTATTTGAAAATGCAAAACGATAATGACGTTATGCAAAATACATAGGGAAGTATGGTCATTTCATAAGAACTGTCGACCTCAATTTTAGTACGTACTTTGGCTTTTTCCGCGCTATAAGTAGTTCGCGTTTAAAACTAAAAAAATGATAAAGTTAACGATTGTTTTGATTCAAAACTGTTAAATATACAAACATCAATCTTCTAAATTTATCTTAATTGTTCTTATTTATCACATCAAGATACAATGGCAGAGTTATAACATAGGCATTCAGGGGTGGAATTTGGTTCGGGACTTTGTTTAAGAAATATCGTGCGATAGCAATGAGTCGCTTCCGAAGCTTTCAGCTTCAGCGACTCAAAAAAGGAAAGGGTCAAAGTCACGCTTTTAAAGATCTGAATTATATACACTCCATTGACTAAGTCTTTCTTCAATTTTTACGTTAGAAGGGCACAAAGACCAAATTTATCCCCGGGTTTCTACAATTTATGGAATATTCAATCATTACATGAATTGAGTGTTTTTGATTGAAAAAATATCTGGACAAACCAAATCAATTAGCCAGGAACGATATCGTTTATTTCGAGACTTTTGTCCATTTCCACACAACCCGTTTTTTACTTCCTTCTCTCCTCCCAAGAAAAAAAGCTTTGAAAACATTGTGGAAAATGAAGAAATTGCTTGTCAGAAGCAATTTCTTCATGCCCCATTTTTTTACTGAGAAGACGAAGAAATTTAAGATTCCACCAACATTAGATTGTTTTCTGTTCAAATTATACTTGTTTAAAAGTTAAATGTGTGGCAGTAAGCATTTCGTCGGTGGGCGATTAAAGCGTCGTAGAAAATGACCCTTAAGGTAGTTTAGAACGCCCACCGAACATTAAATAAATAAAACAATAAAACATAAATCACAACAAAAATCTTGTAGAAAAATACACTTTATTAGTGTAGGCAGTCACAAACAGTTCTAAGCAAATCGCTTGTTAGAAACAATTTCTTCTTTCCCGAGATGTTTTCTCAAGTATCATATCAGCGACGTAAAATCTCTGGTTTGTACTGGAAAGAGTTAAGTTAGTTTAGAACGCTCACCGAACATTAAATAAATAAAACAATAAAACGTAAATCATAACAAAGATCTAGGAGAAAAAAATACACTGTATTAGTGTAGGGAGTAACAAACATTTCTAAGAAGATTTTAATCCTTTCCCCCCCTTTTTTTTTGGTCTTAGACTGGTCCAAATTGAACGAGATTGCAGACGACAATGAAATATGGTTGCAATTTGAAGTCAAACAATCCTATGTGGTAGAAAACATTGTGGGAAAAAGGAGAAATTGCTTGTTACAAGCAATTTCTTCTTTTTCCCACAATGTTTTCTCAAAATTTAAAGCCACAGCAACGTAAAATCCCGGGTGTGTACAGGTAAGGGTTAAGTTAGTTTTGGACGCTCACCGAACATTAAATAAATAAAACAATGAAACGTAAATCATAACAAAAATCTAGAAGAAAAAACACACTCTATTATTGTAGGGAGTAACAAACATTTCTAAGAAGATTTATACCCTTCCCCCCCTTTTTTTTTTTGGTCTTAGACTGGTCCAAATTGAAACCGGTTGCAGACGACAATGAAATATGGATGCAATTTGAAGACAAACAATCCTATGTGGTGAAAAATATTGTGGGTGAAAGGAGAAATTGCTTGTTACAAGCAATTTCTTCTTTTTCCAACAATGTTTTCTCAAGTATTATATCTCACTAACGTAAAATTCCGGATTTGTACAGGAAAGGGTTAAGTTAGTTTAGGACGCCCACCGATTGTTAGACAAATAAAACAATAAAACGTAAATCATAACAAAAATATAGTAGCAAAACCACAGTGTAATAGTGTAGGCAGTAACAAACAGTTCTAAGACGTTTATATACTGTCGATCGCCCCATCTCAAGGGCAATATTTATTAAATCATGACGGGGGATATAAATCTAACGTGTGAAGACGTATGATTTCTCCCCCGTAATTCTCCTCACCTTCTAAAGTACATTGATACATCTAGTAGCATCGAATATAACAAGGACAGTTTTGAAGGATATAATCCGTCTTCCAGGAAAATATTTAAGAGATGAAGAGAATATTTTTTTGTTTTCATAGAGGTATGAACCGAAAAACCTAATCACACTGTATGAGTACGCGAAGCGGATTAATACATAAGTGTGATTAGGTTTTTCAGTCCATACCTCCATGAAAACAAAAAAATATTCCCTTCGTTTTCTTATTATTTAATAGCATCGAGCGGTAAAAACAAAAGCTTTACAAATTTTGATACCTTTTTGTATTGAACTATTTTGTGCAGAAGCATACAAAATCGCTGCGTGCTCAAAGTTTTGTTCAAGGAGTTATGTATTAATTTTTTCGACCAATCAGGGCGATCGTTTTTGATAGACGAAACTAAAAATCAAATTATAAAATCAAGCGGGAGGATATAAATCTAACGTGTGAAGACGTATGTTATCTCCCCCCGTAATTTTCTTCACCTTATAAAGTACATTGATAAATCTTGTAGCATCGAATATATTAGTAGCATCGAATATATACTGCTCAAAGATTCCTAAGCACCAAAGCTTTTTTTAATCTATAATTTCCATGTTTTTCAAGATTTGATCATAATACTGTTGGAAATTTGTTGATTGTTATAAGTTTGACAAGTATCAAGAAAAAATAGCTTTATAATGATCATAAGACTAGTAATGTAGACCAAAAGGTTGACCCTTAAAATTTGGACGGTTTCTCGAATAAATGAAAAAATCAAAGTTGTCGAAAAAAGGCATACCAATAATTGGAACTGATTTAATACCGAGTATGAGAGCCATGACTGTCAATAACAGCTTGACTTCCCCTTTAAAATCTCCATGTTAAGTTCTGGGTTACCTGTTGAGGAATCACGACCCATTCGACCATAAGGATCTGCCCAAGCTCCTGGAGGGTCCTTGGTTGGATCCGGCGAGCCAAAGCTCGGACCTATAGCTCATTCCTCATGTGTTCTATAAGTCCGGAGAGCCAGTTAAACGTGTAATACCCTCCTTTTAGCGGTAGTCCTAGACGATACGGGCCGTGTGTGAAAGGACATTATCGTCCATCAAAATGAACTCATCCCCAATAGCACCAGCGTAAAATCTTACATGGACAGTGACGATTTCATCAAGATACTTCTCGGCTGTCAAGGTACCTCTGTCCTATACAAGCTCGGTCCGCCAATCCTAGCTGATGCCACCCTAGACCATGATGGACTCACATTCATATCGGTCGTGTTCAGCAATGTTTGCTGACTGAAACCTTTCCCCTGTCCTTCTCAACATCCTTAACCGTATGTCCGTGTAATCCAGACAAGGCCTGGATTCATCAGTGAAGAGAACAGAGCGCCATCGTCTTGGGCGCCAGCCAACGTGGTCCAAGGCCCACGGCAATCGATGACAACAATGTATCCGGGCTTGAATGACCAAAAATCGATCATCTGTGGCACAGGTAGCACGAATTTTCCCTCTACTCTGTCTCCTGACAGGTGTCCCATATTGTTGATATCGTGACCAAGCTCTAGTTACCACAGTTTGGTGTACACCTTGTGCCAAGCCGACCTCACGGTGAGAGGCTCCTTGCCCTACCATACCAACAGCTCGCCACATATCTTCTGTCGATAAATGTCTTCTGACATTTACAATTGCTATCCCTGATAAGTAAACGCTCGAATTGAAGGTCGAAAATTTAGCCTGAAAAAAAACTCGAACATGTAGCAAATAAGACATGGAGGTATGAACCGAAATAACTAATCACACTGTATGAATACGCGAAGCGGATTCATGCATAAGTGTGATGAGGTTTTTCGGTTCATTTCTCCATGAAAACATTAAAAAATATTCTCTTCATGTTTTATGATTTAATGACATCGAGCGAGAAAAGGAAATATTTTTACAAATCGTGATAATTTTTTTATGGAACTATTTTGTGCAGAAGCATACATAATAGCTGCGTGCTCAAAATTCTATTCATAGAAGTATGAATAATGTTTTTAGACCAATCAGATCGCTAGTTTTGACGAAACTTAACATTAAATTATTCCTAAATGACGTTCTTTTATTCTAATGTTCTCATGACGTCATAATTGTCTGATTATTGCTACGTCCTTCAAGAAATAAACTGAGGAAAATGTAGAAATTGCCATAACAATTTCCACAATGTCTTCTACCTCAAAATAGAGAAATAGAGATTCACCATCGAACAACATTGTCCTGAGGTGCTTAGACTCATGTACAAAAACAGTTGTAACTTACCAGTTTTTTTTAAGATATCGATTTTTTCCAGATTATGAATAAGAAAGGGTATTTTATTTTAAAATATTGAAAAAAAAAAAACGTTTTTGGTCATTTATATTTTTCTAGATGACGTCATTAAGTAACGTCATTTACGCCGTTTTCCTGGATAAAGATCATTAATAAGAACACCTCCTACTTATGTCTGATATTCGACTGCTTTCTGCTGAATGAATGATAGTAAAATTGAAAAGGGGTCTTAATTTTTACAGGTATACTTTTAGAGATACTTCCCTTGTTATTTTAGATATCTACTTCTTAAGTGAACAGTTATTCCAAGTTTCATGTGAATGGCTTCTTTAATACCCGAGATAGTATGAAATGTAAAAAAAGTTTTTATACGATAAGCGAACTAGTAAGAATTATTTTAAAAAGAAAACTTCCAATCATGTGTTTACTCATTCCCATGCAATAACATTTTAGACTGGTCAAAATTGAAAATCGTTTCAGACGACAATTTCAAGTTGATTAATTTTAACATTTTTCGTCTTTTCAGGTATAAAGAATTGTGAATAATGAAGAGTTTCAAACAATTTCTTCATTTTCACAATGTTTTCCCAAAACCTTTTTCTAGAGGGGTGTAGAAAGGAGGGATTGTTTGGGAATGGGTCAATCAAGGATGCTGTTTTTTTAATCTTCTAACTGTATTTCGTATAATGCCATGTTTTATCTCGTAAAGGATCGAATACACCAAAGATTATAGTCTATTTTAGTCTATTACGTTTCGAGATTTCAAATCTTTTGAGACGCTAATTATAACCACTCAATGCCTCAAGAAGACAAATTATATACTCATAATTTCTACGTCTGTCTAATACAAATCTTATTCGATAAAATCATCCCACACAAGCAAATAATTCCTTCTACCCATTCCCACACACTGACGCTTTTCGACGCTTCTTGAGATAAACCAATGGGAAAACATTTTACAAGCAATTTCTTCATTTTCCACAATGTTTTCTACCAAAAAAAAAAAAAAGCGGAAAAATAAATAAAAGATAAATAAATAAACAAAATAAAAAGAAGGAAAAAAGGCATCCATTTTAAATTGTCGTCTGCAACTCCCTTGAATTTGGATCTGTCTAAAACTTTGTCGTCTGGTAATTGGTTAAAGATCCGTTGTGAATAAATTGACGTTATAGAGTCCGTCATGTGCTCAAGTACCTCCCTGAAAAAGCGTAAAAACTATGATCCGTTTTTTTCCAGGAAAAACTACCTAAATGACATGTTTTATTTTTGTGGTTGTTAAACTAAACAGTCTTTCTGATTCACAGAAGTGACAAAAATGTCAAAATCAATAAGAGAAAGAAAAAAAACTTAACAAAAGCTAAAAGAATGATTTTATACATTAATCCATTTCTAGATGACAAAATATTAGACTGGTAGATATTTAAAGAAGTTGCATACGATAAATTTAAGTCGATGATTTGTTAAACTTTAAATTTGGTGTAGAAAACATTGCGGATAATGGAGAAATAACCTTCTTTTTTCACAATATTTCAGTTTTTTCTCAAACGGGCCGATACAATGATAGGACTCTTATAACGTCATTAAAACATTGGAATTTTGCAATGGAATAAAGTCACGCGATTTAGGCAGGTTTTCCTGTGTAACGGATCATATATACAATGACGTCACCAAAATGTGAGAATATTTTAAAGTCATCGATTATCGTCATTTGGACAGGTTTTCGCCCGGAAAATTGGTAATGTTTACGAAACGTGACCATCATATGAATTTTTCAACGCCATAAAGAAGTTGTCAAATCACCCATATTAACAGGAAGAGAACTTTGAACTCCACTATTGGCCGTCATTTATGTGAAGCATTTTTGTTGGTTTGGCGACTTAACGTCGCAGCTACGACTAGAACTTCATACGACACGCAGGTCGCCAACCAGCCATATTACTATTTTGTTTCATGTAACTGGTCATAGAATTGGCAAAAAAAACCGCCGTTTGGTATCAAAGTCGAACTTCGTGTTGGAGTTAATTGGGCGAGGTAAGCGGAGCCTCTAGTTCTTCACCCATTGGAAGGACATAAATGTTGAAAAGGATATTCGCCGCGGACGAGTACTGAACCCAGGGCCTGATGATGAGGAGTCCTACGCTCTACCAATAGCGTGATGACTGCGGCTTTTCGCGCAGTGTAACAAGGATCGATACTTATCGTACTCTCTATGTGGTCACACTTTGGTCTTTTATGTTACAGCAGTTACAAATTATCTTTTAAAATATAACGAATCGCCGCTGTCAATCAAAAAGTTCGATTGACCAATCATACCACTTTGGTCGTCCAAAGCCACAAAGTTAATCTCCCACAGTTTTATAAAACAATTTTGTTAATGAGACACCGACACGCCATTACTACATCTTACTTTCGAAATTTTACGACCTTCAGATCATCGATGAATGATTTTATATTTAGTTTCATCTATCAAAAACGAGCGTTCTGATTGGCCGAAAAAAATTACTCATACCTCTATGAATAAAATTTTGAGCACGCAGCTATTTTGTATAGCAAAATAGATCAATAAAATGCATTAAAAATGGTAAAAAATAATCGCCTTTTTTTGCTCAATGTCATTAAATTATAAACAAGAGACCCTCTAGGGCCTGAGACGCTCTACTGGTTATCAAGTTTTCCATTAAAGAAATCTGATATTTTAGGAAGTTAATTGCTCAAAGAAGAATGCATAAAGAAAACAAAAGGGCTTTATCCCCTTTATCATTTTAAGCAACAATCAATCCTCAAGGCCCCTTTTCCCATGTTTCATGACGGATCCATTCCATTTACAATCATTCTGTTAATATTTCATCAGAATCTGACAATAATTCTGGACTTTATCACATAAACAGGATTGTTTTGAATGAAAATTAATTTGGGCCCTTTTCCTGTGTTTTCTGATTGATCAATTTCATTCCAAAAGGAACTTTCCTTACAACCCGACAATTGTCCTGTGAAATTTAAAAGACAATTTGATAATGATTGTGATCTTCATCACATACACAAGAATGTTTTGAATGATAATCTGTAAGGCCCCTTTTCCTGTGTTTCGAATGCCACAATTATTCCATGCATCTTTGAAGAGAATCCAATAAAACTGTTGACTTTATTGTGTTAACAAAGATATTAAATTCAAGTTCTCATAAGGCCCCTTTTCCCATGATATTTTACTGATGGTTTTATCATTCTGTGAAAGTTAAAAGTGAATCCGATGAAATATGGGGACTTTATTATGTTTACTAGAATATTTAAAAAAAAATCATATGGCCCCTTTTTACATGATACTTGATGGATTGTACCCAGTTCTGAAAAGAACCATTTAAGTATTTGTACAATCATTCTGTGAAATTTTGAAGTGAATCCGGTGAAATCAAGGGACATCATTGTGTTAACCTGAATATTTAAGAGAGTTTTTCATAAGGCCCCTTTTTATGTGATACTTGCCATAGTCAGATCCACTATCAAAATCAACAATTGGAATGATGGTACAATCAATCTGTTTAATCTGTGGAATTTATTGTGTTAATGAGTTTATAATTAAATCTTCAGAGGGCCCCTTTTCTCATGATACTTTACAAAACAAACCAAATTTCAAAAGGATCAATTCTAATGAAGGTACAATCATTCTTTAAACGTTAAAGAGAATCAATGAAAACAGTGGACTGAATTATGTCAAGAATTTTTGTTACAAAATTTTCATAAGGCCCCTTTTTCCGTGAAACTTAACAAATCAGACCCAATGTACAAAGGAACAATCCTAATGATAGTTTGAATAAAATGATAAAGACTAAGGACTTTATTGTAATAATGATGTTTTGTAATAAAAATTTTATAAGGTCCCTTTTCTTGTGTCAATTAACCAATCAGACCTAATTTACAAAGGAACAATCCACATGATGGTACAATCATTCTATTAAAGTTTGAAGAGATTCTGATAAAGACGGAGGGCATTGTTGTGTTTATGAGGATTTGGTAATAATTTTTCATACAGCCCCTTTTCCTATGATACTAGACAGATCAAGCCCAATTTGGAAAGAAACAATCCTTATGATGGTACAAACATTCTGTGAAAGTTTGAACATAATCTGATGAAAACTGCAGACTTTATCTCGGTGTAAAATTTTTAAAATAAAATTTTCATAAGGCTCCTTTTCCTGTGATACTTGAAGGATCAAGTCTCATGTCAGCATCAACAATCGTGATTATTGTATAATGATTCTGTGAAGGTTTGAATAAAATCCAATGAACGCTCTGGACCTGGTTACAGGGATTATAGATAAAATTCTCAAAAGGCCCCTTTTCTTATGATACTGGACAGATCACGCCTAATTTGAAAAGAAAGAATCCTCATGATGGAATAATCATTCTGTGAAAGTTTTAACAGAATCTGATGAAAACTGTTGACTTTATTGTGGTACAATGATTTTAAAATTAAATTTCATAATGCTCCTTTTCCTGTGATACTTGACGGATCAGGTCTATTGCAAACATCAACAATCATTATTATTGTCCATTGTTCTGTGAATGTTTGAAGAAAATCCGATGAAAGCTCTGGACTTGGTAACAAGGATTTATAAATGAAATTTTCATAGGGCCCCTTTTCCTGTGTTTCTTGACAGTTCAAACCCTGTTATGAAAAGAATGATAGTTATGACCTGCCAATCATTTTGTGAAAGTTTCAACAAAATCTGATCAATGCTGTGGGCTTCATTGTCTTAACAGGGTTTTATTAATTGAATTTTCATATAGCCCCTTTTCCCATGTTACTTGGTGGATCTAAACCAATTCCAAAGGGAACTCTTCTTACAAAAGTATAATTATTCTGTTTGAGTATAAAGACAACCCCATCTCATCTGTGGACTTCCAAGCATTAAATAAGATTTTTTTAATTGAATTTTCCTAAGGCCCCTTTTCCTATGTTTCTCAATGGATCAGACCCAATTTGAAAGGAACAATCATTATGTGAAAGTTTGAAGTCAATCAGGTGAAATCTAGGGCAATTGTGTGTTAACTAAGATTTTTTTATTTAAATTTTCATAGGGCCCCTTTTCCCATGAAACTTGATGGATCAAACCTACTTCTGAAAGGAATAATCCATTTAATGTAATAATCATTCTGGGTATGTTTGAAGAGAATTTGTTGAAAACTATGGACTCTATTGTGTTTACGAGGACCTTTTCAATCCAGTTTTTATCGGGCCCCTTTTCCCCGTGGTCCTTGACTGATCATACCAAATTTTGAAAGGAACAATTCTTATGTTGGTACAATCTATCTGTGAAAGTTTGTAGTCAATCAGATGAAAACTGTGGACTCTAGAGTGTTAACAAAGATCTTTGAAATAAATTTTAATAAGGCCCCTTTTCCTATGTTTCTTGAGGAATCATATCCGATTCTGAAAGGAACAATCCTTATGATGGTACAGTCATTCTGTGAAAGTTTAAAGCGAATCCGTTGAAAATTGTTGGCTCTAGATTATTAATGAGATTTTTTTATTAAAATTTTCATAAGGCCCCTTTTTCCTGTGTTTCTTGACAGATCATACCAAATTTCGAAAGGAACAATCCTTATGATAGTACAATCATTCTGTGAAAGTTTGAAGGGAATCCTATGAAAACTCTTGACTCCAGAGTGTTAAAGAGTTTTGCTTAAAAGATTTTTTGATTAAATTTTCATAAGGCCCCTTTTCCCGTGTTTCCTGATGGATCTGACAAAATTCCCAAAGGAACAATCCTTATGATGGTACAATCATTCTATGAAAGTTTAAATACAATCTGGTGAAAACTGTGGACTCTTAGAGTGTTAACGAGGGTTTTTTTGATAAATTTTTTAAAGGGCCCCTTTTCCAATGTTTCTTGACAGATCATACCCAATTTCGAAAGGAGCGATCCTTATGATGGTACAATCATCCTGAGAAAGTTTGAAGAGAATCCGATTAAAACTGTGGACTCTATCACGTAAACGAGGATTTTTAATGGAGTTTTAAATTGAATTTTCATAAGGCACCTTTTCCCATGTTTCTTGACAGATCATACACAATTTCGAAAGGAACGATCCTTATGATGGAACAATCATTCTGTGAAAGTTTGAAGAGAATCCAATGTAAACAAGGATTTTTTAATCAAATTTTCATAAGGTCCCTTTTCCCGTGATTCTTGACGGATCATACCCATTTTCGAAAGGGAAGATCCTGATGATGGTACAATCATTCTGTGAACGTTTGAAGAGAATCCGATAAAAACTGTGGCCTTATCGTATAAACGAGGATTTATAAATTAAATTTTCATAAGGCCCCTTATCCCCTGTTCTAGACGGATCATACCCATTTTCGAAAGGAACGATCCTTATGATTGTACAATCATTCTGAGAAACTTTGAAGAGAATCCGATGAGAACTGTGGACTCTATCGCGTAAACAAGGATTTTTTATGGAATTTTTAATCAAATTTTCATAAGGCCCCTTTTCCCGTGTTTCTTGACGGATCATACCCATTTTCGAAAGGAACGATCCTTATGAAGACCGAAGAAGGTCTCATCCAATAAAAAATACCTACACACGATTCTCGAACACGATAACAACAAATAGAAAAACACACTGTTGAAATATTCTCCATTGCTTTTCCTCATCAACCTAATTTAGTATCTCCGACAAACCAGCATGTAGGAGAGAGGATTGATTGGGTATTTCTTTAGATACCGTATGTTTCGTTTCTATGTTTGAGAACTTTATATATTCAATTGGAGGATCGCAGCTGCAAGTACGACGTTGAATATTGAAATGAAATTTCGGAGCTCAGTGGGCGTGACCAGCGATCTGTTTATTACCATGGAAACTAAATTTATTATCTTATCCTGCGTTCAGGATGCCAAAACGCTCTCTAATGTTTGAACAACAGTGCCCCGTTTGCATGTGCACCTTTGTGACAGTCCACCATTGAGCGTGATGTTGTGTTTTTGTCGCCTTTGCCATTTCTATGAACTTTAAAGCGGATCTAGTACAGATAATAAAAGGGAAAAAGAAATGGTTCTCAGTTTTCAAATTTCTAACTGCAATGATGATAATGCTTATTTTGCAATGATATTGGCTGTTCATTACTTTAAAAAAGAAGTAAAAGAAGTAAAACTGTTTTCCATTACGAGATGCCAAATACGTTAGCGAAGTAGAACACGACTAGAATCGGAATTCGTCGAGTAAATACGTAAATCTGTTGATTGCACCGAAAATGAAATTATTTGTGGCTTCCACGGCGTATTAATAACGTCATTGGCTTCGGCTAGTAAAATAGCCGTTATCGATATCACCCGAAGACTAACATATGTAACTAATATATCATATCAAAGGGAGGTATCGATGTTTCTCAAACCTAGATAAGAAAAAATTACAAAGTGCCGGAAAATAGACTCAAACCAACATTTAATACTTTAAGTTAGGTCAGGTATTGTCTTGGTGGTAATATAATAGACCTAAAGTGGCTTTTTGTGGTTATATCGGAAAGTTTCAGCGGAATTCCAGGTTATTTTTAGATATCACGGAATTCGGCTGTCGACATAGAATGACCTCATTTGCAAATGACCTAGTCAAATGAAGGTAACACATTTACTAGCGAAACAGCCAACGTCCTATATCATGTCACATGAAAGGACTGATCTTTACAGACCGGCTAGCGAACATAACTCCTGATGACGTAGCGATGACGTTGGTTTGATGTAATTTGGACTAAATGCAAGGTTCAAATGGTTATTCGCGCCACGTGAATGCCCTGTAATCTTCGTAACTGTCTCAGATTAATCTAAAAATAGATTAACAGCCTACGTAGGCTATTAGGGGAATACCCAGCTTTTTTCTGATAAGCGACTCATATTTTTGCAAAAATACTTTGCGGCATATTGTATTCAAATAGTTAATGAGAGGAAATAAAAAATAACTAAAATCTGTGACATGAAAAAAACATCGATACCTACCTTTAAATTAAAATTTATAGTGAATTTAGTAGATATAACACGAAGAAAGAATAATCATCGTTAAAATGCATTAATAATTATTGGAAAAGCAGATAATTTTCCTATTTCCAATTTTCATGAAAATTTGTTCAAGAGACACTTTAAAGCAAAACAAATTCTCGAAATTCGTATTTGTGCCAAAGATACTAAGTGCTGAAAAGGGGACATCTACTTGTATCAAGAAAACAAAGCCTCGATTCCCCAACAAGCTAGAAAAGAAATCCAATAACGCCTTCACTAGTTGGTATCACAGAGCACCCAATTCTATCCCAAGCCGTTTTCTCCTATAATAGACATCTCCTACAGGGACCAGCCATTTCTACTGTGGGCTACAAAGTTGCGCTAAGTTTCGTTTACCGATCGGGCTGTTGGAATTGCGACATAACTGTTTTTCAAGATGGCCTGGTACAACAGTATCTGGACGATTTTCGGGATTTTGATTATTCAAACCTATGCACTTGTAAGTTGTATGGACTGTATTTAATCATTTTTTCTTTGTTGTTGTTGTTGCTAGGATTGTCGCTTTGGTGTGTGGATTTAATTTTCCGTTATGAGGAAGCGAATGTACAACATCGTCAATAATAATAATGATAATTAATAAAAGAGTAATTACACAATTATCATTCAAGTCATACCGTTTATATATCACCCAACCTACATATATAACTTTTTTTTTCATTTTATTAATTTATTTTGTTAATATTTTTAATATTATTAGTATTGTTTTGTTTTACTTTCTAATTTTAGAATAAAATATCTGTGTGATTTGAATATAAAAACGAAGTAAATTTCTTGATAACTGACAAAGCTAACATATTTACAGACGACTAAATGTTAGATTTGTCCAAATTCAAACTTTGCAGACCCGAATTCTAAGTTAATGACATTTTTAAATCTGTATTCGGCTAGAAAACATTGTGAAAATGAAAAAAAGATGTTTGTTAAAAGCAATTTTCATAATTTTTTCAAAGCTTTTTTTTCTGGAGACCTTTGGATAATTGGATAATATTTAGGTTTATCAAAGCGTATCATTTCTCCAACGTCATAAAGTAATATAATGTGGGCACCTTTTCCTACGATAACGGCATATAAACATTTTTTGAATTTTTTTATGAAAAAAATACCTTTTTAGCGATCGCATTTTTTATATTTCAAATGAAATTAAATGATATCAACTAAATAAAAAATAGCCCAGAGATTAACTACGGTTTTATTAATATCATTTCTCATGAATTATATTCATTGTTAGGTGCACCAGGTGCCGCGATATGACTGAAAAAAATCTTAAGAGCTGCGTTAAACCATATTTAAAGAAACAAACAAGTATTAAAGGATGAAATCTAAATATTGGCTCAAATTAAAAATAAGAAAGCGAGAGAACAAGCTGGTTGAATACTACGCAAAAAATCATAGTTATCAATTACTGCGATAAAAGTCTTAATTTCAGTATTTACACATGACTAAATGGTTATTCAAAAATGCAAAAAATGGAGCCAATATCTTAGAAGGGGGCTACATTTCGTCTTTAGACCTGAAACATTTTCCAGTATTCAATCCCAGTAATTTATACTTATACCTTGGGACTAATATTGGTCAAATTTAGTACCTGCTAAAAATAGTTTTCTATGTCTCTTTATAATGTTCTTTTTAAACAGCTTAAATACTTATCATGCATTTTTAAACATGGATGCTTTTTTAATTAATTAACATAGCGTTCACTCAATCAAAGCCCCGAAAGCGCTGAAAGCCTGAGATATTTATACAGGAGATATATAAGCTGGGCAGGAAAAGTTTGATGGTCGAATTATCGGAGGTGCCACTTTTTACCCAAATCTACTGTCGATTATGCGCAGATCTACCAATTTGTGCGCTAGGGAACACAACCTGTCCGGAATAATTTTCATCCCGTTCAGGTATTGTAACGATATATTTACATGTATATATCGTTACATATTTTTTGACCGATCATAATGCTTTGAAGGGATCTGATAAAGGCCACTCAAGGATCCTGTGAATTTTGGTTGAGTTTGGTTGAATTATGTTCTGTACTTTCTGAGAAAATTTTTAAAGTAAAAGTAGACGGACGGACGGACGACGGAAACCACATCATGACAAAAGCTCGTTGGCTTTCAGCTAGTGGTGCTAGCGAGAGAGAGCTAGAGAATGAGAGAGATGGGGGAATGGAGCGTGTAGCCAGGTTCGAACTAGGAGGCTCTTGCGTGCGATGTAAGTATTCTACCACACAGACCAATTTCGTTATGTAAATATGCGCTTTATAATCTCCAGATAAAGAGAGCGAGAGAGGGCGGGCGTTCGTTTACCAGGTTAACATGAATATGTACACCTCTCAAAAGAGGTATATAGACGTTGCATCCTTTGGGTAGAATTCGGAGGTAAAAATATATAGACACTAAGTCCGAGCACGACCAAAGTGTTTTCAGACAGTGCGAATGTGATCCTTTGAATGACCAATTCAGTAATTTGATAAACAAAACATTCCAATCGTGCGTAAAACCGACAGCTTCGCTTATAAGCTTTATACAGCAACTTCGTCTAACCGGACCGTTTTAACATTTTTACTCTAGAATAAGTAATATTATTTTGGTATGAAACAAACACCTTATTTTTTCTTAACAATATGTTATGGTTATATATGTTAAATAATTTCCAATTTATAATATATATCCTTTCTTTCTTTCCATTCACTCGACAAGTTTTGATAATTTTGCCAAATTCAGAACACTCACACGAAAGTACTGTACATGAAGCCGACAGCTTTCAATGAGTCATACCTCGCCTTCGTCCTTCTCGCCTCAATCGGGCGTATTAATTTATGGTCAGATCCGATCTACTTTGCATGCGACAGAAGATCACACTGATTGAGGTAGATGTTTTTACATTATGTTTTCACACTAAACACTGCATGGGTTTGAATTTTAAGCATTGTAACTTTAGCCTCAGATTGCTTACGCAATCTCAGGCTAAAATCGTGCCTTCGATGTACTAGTGAATTAGTGGCAAAGTGGTCATTGTGGGTCATGGAAAAAAATAATAGATTTTATACTTAAAGCGACTATCTTGCAAGATTGCAACCATTTAACATTTGAACTATTCGTACTACAGCAATAGCCTTAAGTTCAATGCGGTATTTTCTTGTGGACATAACAACGTAAACGAGGGTGGTGTAATGATTAAAGTAGCAATTGACCAACCGCTGGCTCCACCCACTAACTCGCCCATCGATTCCGACAGGAAGCCCCGCTTAGAATTTAAAAGATGTTATTTTGCAAAATTTATGGCAAGTAGCATGTGACAAAAAGGTAAAATAGTTGGTTAGCGACCTTAAACGTCAGCTTGAAAAAAACTAATTAGGACGTATAAGTCGCGGAACCAAACAAAAAAAAAAGAAGAAAAGGTTAACAAAAATGCTTGCCAATGTCGGAGATAAAAACTCATTTCTGATCTAAATAAATTATTTCATGTGTTCAATTTTATTTGATTGACAGCCGCGATTGGTCAATTATGATAAACTATTCATAGATGTATATGTGATTTTCTACAAAGGGTTCTGCTAAATTAAAAGAAAAAATTGAAGAAAAAAATACATTTGAAAAAAGAAATCAGTAAAATTTGACTGTCATCTTGGAAAGTACAGTAGTTTATTTTTTCCTTTTAAGATCCGTCTTCAGGAAATTCACATTTAATTTGATTTGTGTCACAAAAATATCAGATTTTCAAAACTCTTTCCTAGGAAAAAAGAAAACCCTAAATGTCACCTTAATAATGGCTGCCGTTTTTAAACCTTTTTCCCCAAATTGTTTTGCCTTTAAAGCGGCTCTACAACAGATTTTCATGAAAATTTGATATAAGAAAATAGTGTTCTTTTCCAAAAGTTATTAATGTCATTTTCTTGATAAATATTCTTTCTTCGTGTTCAATCTATTAAATTTACTGATGAATTTAATTCAATCTGTATATTTCAAAATTGAGATCCAAAGTTGTTTTTTTTTCATAATCTGCGCAAAAGCCGCTTTAAAAAATTATCATGTTTTAGCCAAATGTTGCGTATAAATTTGCCATAATCATGAAATTCCTTTCCTGTGATGTACTTTCTAATAGCTACATGTAATATACATAGCCGACATCTTTAAAATGATCGCCATTTTTTATTGTAAAGTGTTATTCATAACTTTGGGTAGAGGATTGTTACTGCAGCCAGACCTTTAACTCAGCCATATCGTTCTCATTCGCCTTTACTGGTGGTGAAGAAACACTGAAAGATGGCGGCCAACTAAGAAAACGATCGTCATTTAATTTTTTAACATGCATACTCTATTTTTTATTGGGGGGGGGGGCGGTAACCATCGAATTACATTTGAGCCAAATCTTGTACTTGCATCACAAAGTGAAAGATTTTTCTGTGATCTGGCTCTCTATAAAAACAAAAACAAAAGTTCGACATTTTATAAGTTATTTGACGATCGGGTCCGTAGTCGTGACCTGTGTCTTTCATTTCGTCGGTCACCATATTCGACAGGAGTACTGATGAATTATCAAGGCAGTAGTATAGACAGGAGTCGACCAGTTTTGTAAGAATCAAAGCGCTAAAAGCGCTTGAAGACCTGGGATATATATATTTCTGACGCCCCCTTCCCCAACCCACCAACCCCCCCCCCTCCAAAAAAAATACTTTTGTAAACATTGTGGAAAATGAAGAAATTGCTTGTAACAAGCAATTTCTCCATTTTCCACAATGTTGTCCACCCCAAAAATAAAAAGAAAAAATCCGTAATTTCATAAGCTTAAATGACATTAATTTTCCCCCTTTATCTCAATAATTTGTTCGAAAAAATTTGAAATTGCTTGACACCAATAAATCAACTTGCCTTGATGATATTTTAGCTAAATTCCTAAAAGTAAGTGCTGACATTAAACACAACCTATCACATCCATATTTAATAAAAGTACAACCAATTGTAAATTTTCACCTCTTTTCAAGAGAGCTAAGGTCATTCCAGTTTTCAATGAAGGAAGTAAATCTGATATCAATAACTATAGACAGATATCTATACTTCCAATCCTGTCTAAAATTCTTGAAATGCATGTCAGTGATCACTTGAAAGTCTATCTTGAAAAGAATATGTTCATTAATGCAACCCAGTCAGGATTTAGACCATGCCATTCCTGTGAAACAGCCTTAACATCTATAGTTGACAATTGGGTTAAAGCAATAAATGACAAACAAATAGTTGGAACAGTATTTTTAGATTTAACAAAAGCTCTTGACTTAATAAATCACTCTATCCTTTTGGAAAAAATGTATGAATATGATATCAGAAATCAATCGTTGAAATGGTTTCAGTCCTATCTAAACAACCGGTCTCAAAAAGTATCAGTTGCTGGAAAACTGTCCACTTAAAGTGAAACTACGTCTGGAGTACCTCAAGGATCTGTTCTTGGTCCCATTTTATATATTATCTATATAAATGATTTACCTTTGCATCTAAATATATCATCCGCAGATCTCTTTGCAGATGACACTACAGTTAGTGTTTTTGGGTCAACAATACAAAATGTAACTGAATCCCTTCAAACAAATCTTGATATAATAGAAAAACTATGTCATAGAAACACAATACTCCAAAACCCTTATAAAACAAAAGCCATGATCATAGCTCCATCAACTAAAAGTACTAATCTACTAAACATCCAACAAATGAGTGATCTTCTACTTTGTAACCAGTCTGTGGAATTTTCTGACAATGAGAAATTACTTGGTGTATACATGTTGACAAAAAATTAAACTGGAAAGTCCAAGTAGAAATGGTTCTTAAAACGTGCAACTCTCTTCCATATCTTCTCCTTAGAATTAAAACTATGTTAGATATGCATTCGCGAAAGCTATTTTACAATGCATATATTCTCCCCCATATTGAATACTGTTGTTCCATTTGGGGTAATTGCAATGAAAATCTTCTGAATTCTATTTACGAATTCCAAAAACGAGCTGCTCGAATCGTTTTGGATAAATCTTTAGATATACCAAGTGAAGTACTTTTCAAGAACTATTCTAGATGAAATTTAAAGACAGAATTACATATAAAAAGCTATACTTGTCTATAAATCAATAATTAATCAGGCACCTTTTTACATGTCTGAACTTTTAAAAAATAGCACAAACTTAAATTTAAGATCAAACACCCAAAAGAAATTATATGTGCCAAAACTCAGGATAGAACTTTACAAAAAACCTTTTTCTTATTCCGGACCAAAGCTATGGAATGCCTTACCTGTTATGTTAGGAATAGTCCCAACTTGAAGAGTCATCATACCTTACATGGTGGCATTCCATGGGTAAATCAACAGGTTAATCTCCCTTATGCAAGTGTTCGAGCAAAATCTGAATCAATGCCTATCTACTATATGTTTATGCTTTCATTCTACATTTTTACTGTAATTTCATTCTCGTGAAAATCTTGATTATTTATTTTTTTTCCTACAGTGTATATTTTATGTGTCTACGTTCCATTTCATGTTCTGTTGTAATTATTGTATATTGTTTGTAAAGTAAATGCATCCACAGAGGCCCACAGGGAAGGCTTGGTTTACCCCAACTGTGCAGCCTCTTTAAATAAAGTGTTTATTATTATTATTATTATTATTATTATTATTATTACTATTATCATTATAATTTGTCGTCTGCAACATTTTTTGTATAAGAACAGTCTAGAATTTTGTCTTCTGTAAATATGCTTAAAACATTCATACTGACGTATTAATATATAATCGGAGATGTGTAATTCGATCCGATCTACTTTTTCGTGCGACAGAAGATTCTATTAAATGCCTTGTATGTTTTTACACGAAACTCTACCTGGGTTTCAATTTACCACGTTAACTTTGGCCTCAGATTGCTTAAGAAATCCCAAGCTAACCAGACAGATCTCCAAACAGTTTCGCATTTATTTAAACTAGAATCCATAAACCATAACATACAATAAAGCAATGCCAAAAATCAAAATATGAACAATCAAGCTATGTTCACTTTCAGGCACTTCAAATAAAATGATTGCCATGCATTGAATTATTTCTGAAAGTAATGGAGACAGACCATTTATAATTTATGTCTGAAACAATGCCGAATTGTTCCACTTCGTATTTTCCTCTCTTTTCATACGACCTGTAAATGATTTTCTTTTATAAAGAATATCTAAAAAAAGAAAAATCCACATATATATAAAGACAACATATTCCTTGAAAATTCGAGCTTTTTTTTTACCAAATTCGTCTTACACGTGACAAAGTTATCTGCCTACAGAAAACTGCACTGAAAACTTAAAGATTATTCGTTTTAATTTCATTACATATAAAACAGGTACACTAGAATAAAACATATTTCTTTGCCATGAATCTAGAACAATATCCCCGTCGGACAAAACCCCTTCTATGTATTTGACAAGGCGGACATTACCCCCTTCGCTACTTAAACAGGGCGAATATTAGCCCCTTAGATCGTTATTTTGACAGGGCGGACAAAATCCCCTTCCTAATATTTATTGGGCGGACAAAATTCCCTTCGTCGTTGTACTAGCGCAGACAAAAGCCTTTTTCTAAACTATATCACAGACAATGCCTAGTTTCTGTGTCGGTTAGATTTCTTGCGATCTTAAGGTTTGAAGTGAAGTAACCAACTGATTGCGGGTTCGAGCCCTTGGCTGACCAAACTAACAATCATACTGTTCAATAAAACGGGATTTCTTTTATAGAAAGCCACCACTTTCTCTTAACTTTTTCCTATTTTACGAAATTTTAGATTTTTCCAAATTATGTTTGTATTTTCGTTTATTTATCGTCGCTACCGTAGCACATGCCCATATAAGCGATGCCCCCAGAGGACAGTTGGTTACTACGGGGGATAGTGCAAGGATACAGGACGAAACTTGTGAGAGCTCCGCCTGGTTCTTTTACGTACCCGGTGGATAGCAGCGTCACACGGGGCATCGGTTTAACGTCTTAAGGTTTGAATCAAGTGCTCTACCAACTGAGCTAATCGGGCTGACCTGTCTATATTAAAAGGGGTAGCAATCATTTAATGTTAAAATATTAAAAACTTTTTACATAAAGGTATCGGGTAATACGAAATCGAGACGTCCCGCTCCGATTTTATATAGCGTTAATTTGCAAAATTTATGGAAATTAATTTTTAAAAAAAGTAGAATGGTTGGTGACTTGAACGTCGTAACAACAGCTTGAATAAGCTGTAGTTACAAAGTTTAAGTCGGCAAACCAACAAAATTTTTCACAAAAAAAATGGCGGCCAATATCGGATTTCAAAGGTCAATTCACGGCCGAATGAATGTTTTGATTGGTCGATTGATTCTTTGATTGACAGCCGCGATTGATCAATTACATATTTACAACTAAACATTTAAATGGAAGTGGATATGCAACATTTTAGACAAATATCGCGTTGTGCACCAAAGAAACAATCGACCAAGCAATTTATTTATTAAGACCGGAATTGAACTTTAAACTCCGATATATGCCTACAATTACGTGAAGCATTAATTGGTTTATGACGACGCTTTTCAAGCTGTAGTTACGACGTTTACGTCGCCAACCAGTTATTTGAAAGCTATATAAGAAACTATACTTTCATATCCATTCATGTGCTTCAAAATCGCTTGTTTTCATCCTTTTCGTGAGTTTGTGTTTTTATGAAAGAAAAAGAAATCAGATCTGTAGGTATATATCATTTAGAGAAAACATGTATTATATGTTTTGTAAATCATTGTTCAATCCGCCCCTCCCTTCCTTTTTTCTAAATCAGACCAGAACCTATAAATCAACTTCCATCATATTCCCGCTTACATAACATCAGAGCGCGAGCAAAATGTCGTAACTATAGCTTTATCAAAGCTTTAGTTACGACAATTTACATGTGCACCGCCGATAGTTGGCTTGGTTCCTGTAATGTGAGAGAACTAAGTAATCAAACCTGATATTTGGCACGAAATGTCCAAAAATAACAATGGACATGATGTGGAGAATGAATCAGTATGTCATTATGGCCTTGTCGCCAAGACTAATAAATCAGCTACTTAATGCGCTTTTTACTGAGATGTTGTTCTGGAGTTGACAAAACGCGGCTGTCAATTAAGGAGTCAACCGACCAATCAAATCATTTATTCACCCCGGACCTGAACTTTCAACTCCTACATTGGTCGCCATTTTGTTGACCTAGTTTTTTGTGTGTTCAAGCTGTAGTTACGACGCTTATGTCAGCAACAAACCATTTTACTTTTTGTCACATACTATTGGCCATAAAATCGCCATTAAAGGGAGGTATCGATGTTTCTGAAACCTAGATAAGAAAAAAATACAAAGTGCCGAAAAATAGACTAAAACGAACATTTAATACTTTAAGTTAGATCAAGCATTGTCTTGGTGGTAATCTAAAATACATAAAGTGTTTTTTGTGGTTATATCAGAAAGGTTCAGCGGAATTCCAGGTTATTTTTAGATATCACGGAATTCGGTTGTCGACATCGAATGACCTCATTAGCATATGACCCAAAGTAAAAAGAAGGTAACAAATTTACTAGCGAAACAGCCAACGTCCTAAATCATGTCACGTGAAAGGCTAAGCGCAAAACTAAGGTAAGTGTTTATATTCGAAATAACGGTTACGATAGTTTTGAACTGATCTTTATAGACCGGCTAGCGAACATAACTCCTTATGACGTAACGATGACGTTGGTTTGAGGTAATTCAAACTAAATGCAAGGTTCTAACGATTATTCGCGGCACCTGAATGCCCTATAATCTTCGCAACTGTCTCGGATTAATCTAAAAATAGATTAATAGCCTACGTAGGCTATTAGGGAAATACCCTGCTTATTTCTGATAAGCGACCTCAGATTTTTGCAAAACTCCTTTGCGGCATATTGTATTCAAATAGTATATGAGAGGAAATAAACATAATTGAAATCTGTGACATGAAAAAAAACATCGATACCTACCTTTAAAAATCGAAGCCGATCTACCTGTTGGAGTAAATGGGCGGGGCCAAAGGAGTCAGTGGGCGGGGCCAGCGATTGGTCAATTGAATGAAACATTATTTTTGCTATTTCCATTTTGGCGATATTGAAATAGAAGTGTTCAGAAAAGCGATGTTAAATCTATGGTATAAGATTTGAGCTCACCTAAGCAAGCTCACTTGGAGCTTTATGGATCAATTCGAATTCCTCGGCCGAATTCAAGTATTCATTAACTCATCTACACAATGAATCTTTTTGACGCCCCACGGAGAAAAAATAATAAATGGGAAATCTTTGTATACGATGAAGAATTATAACAAGCAATATCTACATTTTCCACCATGTGTTCTACAAAGAAAAGTGAAGAAATCTAAAAAAATCATTAATTTTAAATTGTTGTCTTTATCTCCTTTAATTTGGATCAGTCTAACATTTGACATCTACTCCTCCCCAACCACTGGGAAATTCTGACTTGACTTCGTAGGAATATTTATTGGGTGACCTTCTTAAAATATCTTCGAGAAATTTTGATAGTCTCAAGAACTGGGCAAGCTTAGTAATTTATGACGAAAATCAAGAATTTTACATTCATTCCTCAATTCTGCTTTTCTGTTAACTTCATTCTGCTATTCTGCTAACTTCATAATACTATCCTGCTGACTTCACTCTACTATTCTGCTAACTTCATTCTGCTAACTTCATTCTACTAACTTCATTCTGCTTATTTCATTCTGCGATACCGGAATTCAACTATCCTACTCAGTACTCACTACATTCTACTATTCTGCTTACTTCGTTCTACTATCCTGCTAACTTCATTATGCCATCCTGCTTACTGCATTCTGCTATTATGCTAACTTGATTCTACTATTCTGCTAACTTCATTCTGCTATACTGCTAATTTCATTCTGTAAACTTCATAAAACTATCCTGCTAACTTCACTCTCCTATCCTGCTAACTTCATTCTGCTATTCTGCCAACTGCATTCTGCTATCATGCTAACTACATTCTACTGTTCTACTTACTTCATTCTGCTATCTTGCTAACTTCATTCTGCTATCCTGCTAACTTCATTCTGCTATCCTGCTAGCTTCATTCTGTTATTCTGCTAACCTCATACTACTGTCCTGCTAACCTCATACTACTATCCTTTTAACTTCTCTCTTCTATTCTGCTAACTTCATTCTGATAATTTCATCCTCAGATACCGGTATAATATTTCTGCCAGTCTGCCTACTTCATTCTGCAATTCTGCTTAGTTTTTCCTTCCATTTTGCTATCTGCCTACAGTACACAAATATTTATAACGTGTTATAACGTGATTATAGATTGTTTTAATAAGCTGTAGTTACGACGCTTAAGTCGACGAATCAACAAAAATACAATATAAAAATGTCAACCAATGTCGTAGTTCGAAGTTCACTACCAGTCTTAATAAGTAATTGGTCGATTGATTATTTGATTGAAATGTGAGATTGGCCAAGTTCTGAAAAGAAACTCTTCGATTTTCTTGTAAAGGATTAAGCCTGATTAGGTTCGTGTTTTCTCCAACTCAACTGCAGCACACAACATTGTTCCCATGTTATTGCGTGATAGAGAACTGTTTATGTCAAAGTCTTTTCATTACGCTAAACAAAAAATGTCAGATCCCAGACGGACCAATTTGTTTCAGCGCAATCTCTAACTGGCACTTATATGGTATCATAAAACGTCGACGGTTATAACTGCAGTTGGTAGCGCGTCAGTCTCTAAATCTTCAATCATAGGCTGTCATGGGTTCGATACCCGGCGGCGGCACATATTCATTCCGACATGTGTCTCTCATCAATGGGTGGGTAATCGTAAACCTAAGTGGGATAGCAGCTTGAGGCTAGGAAAGGATGTAGTGGTAGTTCTGGTGAAAGAAATACTAGGAATTCATTGTTAGGTGCTCCAGCCGCCCGACATGCCCGAAATACTGTTAAACACCATTCAATCAATCAATCAATCAATCAAATAAGACATAGTTTCTATGACTGGCAAAAGTCTAGTAATAGCCAATTAGTTATAATATTGTAGAACCTACTCCGGTACTTATTTATTATTTTGTTTGTGCGAAGTCTCGGCCAAAGCGCAGTGGTAGCGTGTAGGACTACCAGTCATAAGATCCTGGGTTCGATCCCCGGTCGCGGCGAATACCCTTTCCAACATTTGACCCCCAACAATGGGTGGACATTTGTAAACCTAAGTGGAATGAGCAGCTTGATGCTTTAAAAGGATGTAGTGGTAGTACTGGTGTGAGAAATACCGAAAATCCATGATTAGGTGCTCTAGCCGTCGCGATATGACTAAATTACTGTAAAACATGGCGTTTAACCCCATTCAATCAATAAATCAATCTGTTTCTGCAAATAACGGCTCGCTGATCACGTCCACTGGCTGCGACGAGAAGTTCGACTTGAATAAGTGGACAAATTTCCTTGGACTCTGGGACAAAATCAACGTTGATGGCATATCAATTTCTTTACAATTTGTAGCTTAGGTGGAAATCATTTAGCTCATAATCTGCTCAGAGCAATCAAACATTTAATGGTAAAAGGGCTCTAGCACTATCAGTATTATTTTCAATCATTTTGATTCACCTTAATGAACAATCTTTAATATCGCCCACACGCTATCATTAATATATTCAATGGGGAAGATTGAAAATTTGATAGTGCGGGGATCAGCCACTGACAAATAGTCAATAAATCTAGTTGATATTATTGACAATAACACTGGATGAATTTTATGATCATTAATATATCGCACATATGCTATGGATAATATTGTCAATGAGCCGCGTTAATATCCCTGACGTTATTAATAATATTGTCGACGAAAAGCATTAACAATATTATTGATAGCGTGTGAGCGAGACAAGGGAGAAGTTAATATATATATAGTTAATATTATTGACAATAATACAGGCTTAATTTAAGGAACAATCTTTGACATCGCCCATGCTCTATCAATAATATTGTCAATGAACAGCAACAATATTGATTCGATTCCTTGATCAATCTTCACTATTACCCATAAGCTATCAATAATATAATGAATTGAGAATATTTACAATATCATTAATAGTGTGTGGGCAAGACTGAGGAGTAGTCAAAATAGATAGTTTATAAATTGACAACAATATTGATTCAATTTAATGAACACCCTTTAATAAATCGCCCACACGCAATACTGACAATATTATTGAAAGTGTGGACAAGACTGAGAAGTAGTAATCTAGTTAGTACTATCGACAATAATATTGATAGTGTGTGGGCAAGACTTGGGTAGTAGACATCTTGTTAGAATCATTGACAATAATATTGATGGTGTGTTGGCGAGACTAAGAAGTAGTCAATATAACTAATTAGTTTTACTGACAATATTATTGAAAGTGTTTGGGCGAGACTAAGAAGTTGTCAATATATCTAGTTAGTCTTTCTGACAGTTATATTGATAGTGTGTGGGCGAGACTAAGAAGTTGTCAATATATCTAGTTAGTCATTCTGACAGTTATATAGATAGTGTGTTGGCGAGACTGTGGAGTAGTCAATATATCTAGTAAGTATTATTGACGATATTATTGAAAGAGTGTGGGCGAGACTGAGGAGTAGTCGATATATCTAGTTAGTTTTATTGACAGTTATATTGATAGTGTGTGGGCGAGACTGAGGAGTATTCAATATATATTAATTTAGTCAATATTATTGACAATGATATTGTTTCAATGTTTAATATCTCCCACACGCCATCAAAAATAATTTCAATGATCAATATTGCCAATTTCCCTGATAGTGTGTGGGCGAGACTGGGAAGTAGTCAATATATCTAGCCAATATTATTTACAATATTATTGATAACGTCTGGGCCTCTGAAAGTCTACAGAGGTCATACATGTAGACGGTTGAAAATACGGTCGTAGTTCTCTCAAGCGAATAATTCAAGCGCATGTATACTGTGCAGGAGTGGTGTAGCATTGTTTGTTTCTAACTATCGAACCTCCTGTTACTTTTCTCTGTCCAATTATTACTGAAGTAGCAAAGGAAAAATCACTGGCCTCGATCAAATTTCACTGACAAAGTATCAACTGAGATTAAGAGGATAATTTACTTGATGATTTTCTTTATTTCTTTATTATTTAATTACTTATCATTTTTTGTATTTGAGGGTACAAAACAAATGAATAATGAAGAAATCACTTGAAACAAGATATTTCTTCATTTTCTATAATATTTTCCCAAACTTTTTCTCTGAGCGGCGTGGCATTGATCGGACAACTGACCAATCGCTGGCCCCACCCACTTACTTCTTTGGCCCCTCCATGTGACTCCAACAGGAGGTTCCGCTTCGATTTTTAACAGCGTTATTTCGCAAAATGGCCAGTAGCATATAACAAAAGAGTGAAATTGTTGGTTTGAGAACTAAACGTCGTAACTACAGCTTGAATAAGCTGTATTTACGTCATTTAAGTCGCCAAACCAACAATAAAGGTAAAGAAAAATGGCGCCGATGTTTGGGTTGATAAGCTTAGGTCCGGGCTGAATAAAGCATTTGATTGGTCGGTTTATTCCTTGATTGACCGTGACCCGTTGCATCAAAACAGTGAAATTTTCATACTAGACTAGGTATAATGTTATCCTTCCTGAGTAAAACCTTTTCAGATTTGTACTTAAATCAAAGGGCTGTAAGCAATGTAAGCACTAGTTGTGGGTCAAGATTTCTTATGATAATATATTTTATTAACAACTCTAGCTTAAAAGGTGACTAACAACTGGTGTAGACTACAATCAAACTGTACTTCAGTGACGGCTGATCTTTGTCTATACCCTCTTGTCAAAACAGAAATAATCCGGGTCGAGTATGACGAGGGTTAATATAGTAGAGCTTTATAAAGCCCATTCCCAAACTATCTGGCTTTTTTACTCCCAAAATAAAAATCTTTTGAAAAGTTGTGGAAAATGAAGAATCAATTCAAGCATTTTCTTTACTATTCAATTTTTTTTTCCTCCCTAATCGACAAAGACTTTTAAGATTTCATAAACTAAAAATACCGTCAGCAAGTCCTTTGAATTTAGATCAGTGTTTTGTTGTAGTTATTACGTATTACAAAATGTGACATTTCTGATACTTTTAAGAGACTATCATTGTCCTGGCGGTATGGCAGTCTAATTTCGACAGAGAAAAAGTTTTCAATAATTCATTCTATCCGAAGGCAAATATATTCCGCGTGTCGAATTTAATTTGAATTAATCCCAAAGCTTGTAAATATTCATTTGCAAGCATTAAACCCGAAAATAGGGTCTATTTAACGTAATTTGTTCAACAGACAGGCGTATTGGAAGTTAAACCAATTACAAGACGGCAAAATTTTAGACTTATCCAAATTGAAAGGAGTTTCAGACTACAATTTAAAGTTTATGAAATTTAAGTTATTTTATACGTCCTAGGTAAAAAAAACATTGTAGAAAATGGAAAAATTGCTTGTTACACAATGTTTTCCCAATTGTTGTTCTTGTTTTTCAAAAGCGTCATTGTGTGGGAATGGGTTATTAGTTAGAAATTAACTCACCAGACAGACAAATTGTAGATTGTTTCGTTCCAGTGACATCAGCAATAGGCGACCAAAACCTCGTAACTACAACTTGAATAAAGTCGGATTTTCGATATTCAGGTCGACCAACGACGATGTGTGTATGTTTGTCTGTAGATCGTACCGTTTTGTATGGAACGCCGTAACTGTCTTTTGTATAAATCAGACATGTTATCCACTTCATTTTTGTTTTACAGAGTTGGTCTTTCATTATCTGCAGTTAAACAAAGATGATATTTACTTGTATATATGAACTATTCTGTTAATAAAAAGTATTGTAAAATCAAGAAAATTAGATGAACTAAACCAGCATGAATTTCAAGCGAACATTTTATCATATTATAACAGCTTAACCAAATTAATGATTATGTAAGTAAGATAATAGGCAATAAGACGTAACACATGAAAATATCAAACCAAAATAATTTTGATTGAACCTTATTTGACAATAAAGGGATCAGACATACAATAATCTTAGTCATAACATGTACATACTAACCAAATATGGTGTCAATCTGAGTTTATATAATGAGAACTTGGCCTAGTACAGTGAATTATTAGCCAAAATAATTTTGATCTAACATTATTCTACTATATAGACTAAACATACAACAATCTTAACCATCACAATTAAACAGTTAAGTTGATATAATGTTATTGTGACTTAAAATAATAATAACTTGAACATGCGTGATGTACTACTAACCCCAAATAGTATTGATTTAACCGTTTTTCTTACACACTAACTTAATTCAATGTAAATCAGATTTAGAATAAGGAGAACTGGACCTAACATTATGAGCTATGAACCTAATAAAATGTTGATATAAGCATTTTTAACACTAAACGAAGTCAACATACAATAACTTTAGTCGTTATAATTACTTACAAACTGGATGTTATATTACTCTGACTTAATGTAACGATGGTGTGACCTAACACAATGAGTGACCAACCCAACATAATATTAATTTAAGGCCAGCTAACAACATATGTAGAAATCAGAAATTCATCTGGGTCAGTACCATATCTTGTAATCCATGAAAACCATAAATAAACTCTATTGGATAATAAACGGACTCAATATAATGATAACTTAGCCCAATAAAACGACTTAAGAACCTTACCAAAGTTTAATACAGCTGTATAAAGTGACAATATAACAACCCATTTTGTCAATGAAACTCAAAACATTTACTAGTTGATTTTACAATACTTTTTATTAACAGAATAGTTCATATATACAAGTAAATATCATCTTTGTTTAACTGCAGATAATGAAAGACCAACTCTGTAAAACAAAAATGAAGTGGATAACATGTCTGATTTATACAAAAGACAGTTACGGCGTTCCATAGTTTTGGCTATAATATTGGAGTTGTTCATTGCTTTTTAAGCGACCCATCGCGGCTTTCGATAGAAGTGTCCGTCGACCAATGAAACCATTCATTTAGACAAGAAGTGAGTTTTGAACTCTAACATTGACTGCCGTTTTTGTCGAGCGTTTTCGTTGGTTAAGCGATTTAAACGTCGTAACTACAGCTTAATCAAGATGTAGGTTGCGTTTAAGTCGCCATTCAACCATTCTAATTTAATCATTGTATGCTACTGGCCGTACATTTTGCAAAATAACGTCATTTAAAACCGGAGTAAGACTTCCTGTCGGAGTCGATGGGCTGTGCCAACGGAGTGAACGGTCGGGGTCAGTGATTGGTCAATTGTCTTCTTAATAGTTTATTTCAGGGTCTGTGTTGCATTTTAAACCTGTTTTTATAACTAGAATTCCGACATTCATGGCAAACGTTTTCGTTGATGGGCTCTTAAAGGTCGTGACTACAACTTTTTTAAGCTATAGCTACGACATTTAGATTTAGGTCGCCCCTTGGCGATCTACTTTTCGTTTCATGTGCCTGAAAATATTTTTTCTAAATAACGTCGTTTAGTTTCTCAGACAAACTGACTTGTCGGCGGTCAATGGGCGTGACCTGCGCTCTGTCATTTACATGAAAAAGAAACTGATTCCAGGACAGAGTAACAAAGTTAGGTATACAAATATTACATCAAATATCCTAAGTAAATCTCTCCAACGGCGACAAGTTTTAACTTAAAATTCTCTTTTCTTTGTGACGCTTCCCCAATTCACCAATCGCTGGCCTTGCCCTTTTACTCTTTTGGCCTCGCCCACTGACTCCCACTGACTTAGTGGTTAAGCCTCCAGTGGCAGTTTGCACTCGTTGATCTCTGAGAAGACCTAGAAATATTGTCTGTTAACTTACGTTACAAAAGCTGTCGCTTTGCTAGCTAAAAACGATGCATACACTGACAAACATAAACAATATTTTATCAATAACGAAAGTGGTACTGTTAATTTTGTCACATTATTATTTCTGTTGTTTCAAAAAACTATGTGAGAAATTCATTGAATTGATGGATCGTTGGCAACGCCGACAGAAAACTCCGATTTATTGAACGGCGTTATTTTGCTAATGTTATAGCAAGAACATGTGAAAAAAAATGTTAAGTTGGCGACATAAACATCGTAACTACTGCTTGAATAAGCTGTAGTTATGACTTTTAAGCTGCCAATTCAACTAGATGTTCTTCACATACATGTCGGCAACGTGGGAGTTCAAAGTTCACTTCCGGTCTGAATGAATGATTTGATTGGTCTTTCAAATTCTAATTGACAGTTCTTGATCCATCAATTTTCCTTCAGTTATACTTCTTTGTACGAATATTTTGTGCTAATTTCAAATGCTCCCGTCAATATTAGATGTTCGTGCTATCACGCGAATAATCGTTCGTGTTTGCTTCTCATACAAAAGACAAATCCAATGAAATTATTTACACGAGAGGCGGTTCTATCGCAAGTATTGTACATAGGAACGATTATTTCCCATGGGGAGAGCGAACGTGTACTTTGCTAATTATGTTTGATCATGGCATGATAATATTTATAAATATCATGATGGTGATCGACAGGGTGAATGAAGTGACTCAAATATTTTGTTAATATAGGCCATGCGTGTTTCTTATATGTCATGCGTGTTTATAATATTTCATGCGCGTTTCTTATATATTACGCGTGTTTCTAATATGTCATGCGTGTTACTTATATGTTGTGCGAGTGTCTTATATGTCATGTGTGTTTCTTATATGCCATGCGTGTTTCTAATATGTCAAGCGTGTTTCTTATATGTTATGTGCGTTTCTTATATTGCATGCGTGTTTCTAATATGTCATGCGATTTCTTATATGTCATTTGTGTTTCTTATATGTAATGGGCGTTTCTTATATGTCATGCTTGTTTGTATTATGTCATGCGATTTCTCATATGTCATGTGTGTTTCTTATATGTTATGCCTGTGTCTTATATGAAATGCGCGTTTCTAATATTTTATGCGTGTTTATCATTTGAAAAACTGCACGGAAATTAAAAAAAAATAAATAAATAAAAATAAGCACAAGCTATTACACTAGTGTTATGACTATTCCAATGGGGTGACGCCTATGATTGCACCTTTCCCGTAATGAAAATGACGTCATTTAATGTATGTAATGACGTCATTTTGCAAACAACGTTATGAATATCCAGGAAATTCATTAATCACTATATTCAAAGACATTTATCGATTTATTTCAAAATATTTATGTCATGTTGTAAATAGAATGTCAAATCTGATTTATACAATACCAATTTATCAAACTCTATAAAGCCTCGTTTTTTCTATCACAGATGACTCGTTTAATGGTCTCGGTATTTCATGAACACTCACCCTATATCCTCGATGTACTAAAACCAGAAATAACTTTCTTGTGCGAGGCAATTTGTAGATCCATTCAAGTACTGGTACCGAGCAGGAGTAACATGAATTGACGAATCGTTGGCCACGCCCACTGGCTCCGACAGGAAGATCCAGTCAGATATTTAGGTAGAATTTCCGTAATGCGATTTTTTGGAATCAGCACGAAGTCCGGATTCTTCGGACGACGTCGGAACATTTCGGTTTAACCCATTCCAACACAGTGGAATTTTAGACCGGTCCAAATTGTAAGGAGCTGCAGACAACAATTTCAAGATGATGGAATTTTAATTTTTTTTCGTCTTTTCGGATAGAAAACATTGTGGATAATGAAGAAATTGCTTGATCCAAGCAATTTCTTCATTTTCCACAATGTTTTTCAAAGCTTTTTCGTTGATGGGCGTAAAAAGGAGGGATTGAGTGGGAATGGGTTAACCATATAGATGATAATCAACTGGTTATTCCAGATATGAAAATATATTTCACCAGGATGCATTGTTAGGCGTAGAAAAACGAGTGCGCAGCACGAGTTTTTTTAACGCCTAATAACGCATCCGAGTGAAATATTTTTTTCATATCTGGAATATCCAGTTGATTATTCTATTTATTATATACCTTATTATTATTTTTTTTTTTATTTTTTTTTTTTTATTTTTTTATTTTTTTTTTTTTTTTCATTGAAATATCGAAACCAATCCTGTTGATAGAGAGAAGGTCTATTGAAAAAAGTGCGGATGAATACATGATTGAAGACTTATTACAGAGAGTGAAACTGAAAAGTGTTATTGTCACTCCAGTGACAATATCAAAATTTATTACACCGAGAAATCCCAAGATTTCACAGCAAGGTATATAATAAAATGACGTATTTACTACTTCTTTCTAGCAAAAGTTAGGAATTTATCAGATTTCCAATGTTTCAAAATTTGGCATTGCGGGTATTCTGCCTTGAATGAAAATTCATGGCCAGTAACATCTAACAAAAAATGTTGGGGTTTTTTTGCTGGTTGACTACAACTTGGATAACCTGTAGTAACGAGCCTTGATTCGCCAAACCATCTAAATTGCTTCTCATAAATGTCGACCAATGTCGGAGTTGGTCCAAACGAATAATTTAGTTGACCAATTGCGGCTGTCAATCAAATAACCAGTCCACCTATGAAATCATTAATTTTGACCAGAAATGAGATTTGAGCCCCAACACTGGCCGCAACTTTTGTAAACCTTTTTGTTGGTTTGGCTACTTAAGCGTCGTTACTACAGGTTGTCCAAATTGTAGTTACGACACCGCCTAGATCGCCAACCAACCATACTACTTGTTACATACTTCTGGCCATTTTTGTTTTAAATAACACCGTTTAAAATCGAAGCGGGGTCAGTGGGCGGGTCAGAAGAAGTAAGTAAGCGGGTTCAGCTATTGGTCAATTGGTTTTTGATTGATAGATCGTGATCCGCTAATTCTCAAATTTCGCCGAAGCATTACTTTTTGACAGTCGTCAAACAATCAATAATTTCAATTTGAAATCCTCAGACCAAACGTAACATAAATTATGGCGCGTGCAACTTGTTGACAAAATTTTACAATAAGGAGTGAGATTTTTGGTTAAATATAAACAAATATTTGATGTATTGAAACACATAGAGTGTCTAGCTATAAAAATTTTTAGGGAATTCATCGCGAAGATTTCGCCAAAATGATAGAGTATACACAGTGTAAAAAATGTTCAACTAAAATGAGACAATATTTTATACAGCATTTCAAATTTGTAATTCTGGCATAGAACATTCCGATCGTTGAACCACAAAAAATGTAATCCTCTCCGACTTTCAAATAACAGGTTAAACTCTCGGTTTTGTTTTATTGCCTGGTAATAACTCGAAGTAGAAGTCTATATACCATTAGCAATTACAGTGCAAAAATGTCTTGTTTGCTACCACCCATTTTTTTCTTACAAAAGAAACCACGGTAAAGATTGAGAAGAAGGATAAATTGCTTATAACAATGAATTTGTCTTTTTACAGCAACGTTTTTACCAAATTTAGCACTTTCATTTTTGTAATTTCATCTTATTTTGAATTTTCGTATGAAATTAAATTCATAGTAGTGCCCAATTAAGTCGATTTATTACTTTTGAAAACCTGTCGCCCTAAAATGTGTACAATTTGAAAATGGCGTAATACGAGTATTCTACATAATTCTTAGAATGCGTAAAGACTCCGCTTACGCACGAAAACACCCAATCGATTACCCGCTTAGCGTAGATGCGGTCAGGGTTTCAATAACGCGCAGTTTTTCAATTATTAAGTGAGTAATTTGGCTTCTGTATACCAGCTGAATACCGCAGGAGTGATAAGATATACAATTACATAAGATGTTTATTATTATTTTGAATTAGCCTTTTCCATTACCAAAGGACACAAGTTTGGACTAGTTACAGACAACGATTCAAATCGCTTTGAAATTGAAAACTAAGGACAAGATAGGGTAGATTACATTGTGAAACAAGCACTTTCTCCTTTTCTCACAACGTCTTATTCAATGCAATTCTAAAGTGGTTAGAAAAATCGTGATTGTGTGGGAACGGGTTAAGCTACTGTCGGGTAAAATCCCTGGTTTTTTCGTCCCTGTAATTTTATAGTTGAGAAAACATTGAAGAAAAAGAAGAAATTGCTTGTCACAAGCACTTTCTTCTTTTTCCACAATATTTTCTACCCTATTGAATAATTGTTTTCAAACAAAATCCATTTCATATTGTCGTATGCAAATCCTTTAAATTTTGGCGGGGCTATAATTTCCAAAAACTGGAAAGGGTAAAAATATATCGAGAATCTCTCATGAATTTCTTATAAGTAATAATTCTAAATAAATTTTACTAATATATAGTATTATTCAAGTTTGTTAAATGATATCTTGATTTTTATGGACTATCATCGGAAAAGGATCATCTCGGAAAATTAAAAATAGTTTTGATCTTCAAAACTAGTAAGACTTCGATCAAGTAAATTTGGTTTAACTCACACGTATGCTTGATATTATCTAAAATGACCCCAAAATCAAGACTGGCCTTTTAGAAATACTATATATAGACAAGGGATACAACTTAAACTTCCTCAGATCCCACCCTTGCATCTAAATAGTACACTTCTTTGTTTTCTAAAAACTACACTTCTTTGTTTACACATTTTATTTAACCCATTACCACACAGTGGAACTTTTGGACGCCACTTAGGAAAAACAATTGGGAAAAGATTGTGTAAAATAAAGAAATTGCTTGTAACAAGAAATTTATTCATTTTACACAACGTCTTCTACCCAGAAGTTGAAAAA
Organism: Fragum fragum; assembly: GCA_946902895.1. Taxonomy (NCBI): domain Eukaryota; kingdom Metazoa; phylum Mollusca; class Bivalvia; order Cardiida; family Cardiidae; genus Fragum; species Fragum fragum. Next base: position 1,823,316 of record OX336378.1, read on the forward strand.
ACCTAAAATGTTCATTAAATTATCTTCTACAACTCCTTTTACTTTGGACCAGTTTAAAATTTTGCTATCTGGTAATGACTTAAAGTTGTGAATATTCGTCACACATATAATAATTTGTAACCTTGGCCCATCTATTTCAAGAAAACTTTACGGCTTTCAGAGTACCTACGCATTTCTTACAGAAATACATCTCAATTTTGCTCGTTTGTCGAGAAGTAGCGCCTTCACTTTAATCAGTATATAGCAATTCTGAGATAAGCGACTCATTTCTATTATGCATAGAGCAATGGTAATTTATAAATTAAATTCATTTTTACCTTTAAGTTGTTGATTCTATGCTCTGTATTTGTATTTGTTGTTCCCCCTCCCACCCGATGGCCTCCCCGGCTATCCCCCCGGGTCTGAATCCGGGGCCTTCACCGGGGTGCTGGGCTGGGGGGAGGGGGTTATTTACCCTCGCCTTTGACTCTCGTCATATGGCGAGCAGCTATCTTTGTATTGCTAGGATTAATTTACTTACTACAGTTGTATGCTAAGATGTTTGCACTCTGCGGTTTAAAAAGATATGACTAAAAGTAAGAAATAGTAAAAAGACAGGAGAGAGGAGGAAGATAAGAAGGCACCAGCTCAGGACCACCATGTAAAAATATTTACATACATTATTTACAAATATCCCGCAGAGTGCCCTAAAATTATAGTTCACGGTTGTAACCTAGGGTTGTCACTGAAATATGATGGATATTACTTTAATATCTTTAATTACTACGTATTTAACTTGGTTAGATTTAATATATATATATATATATATATACAATAATATAAATAATGGTTCTATGCTCTTGAAGTGTACGTCCTTTTAAGAAGTCAAAAGCCAGCCATGTTGTTGCTTTTTTATGTGTAGCTGCCCATCTAACTTAACAGACAAATTAATTACATCGGTGAAAGACAAATGACGTGTGTAAGAATGGCATTTTTTCCGAACTTGTGATCGTGCTCAGGAATCTAGAATAGGAAGCTTCATGTATTACCAATTAAACCAACCAGGCTAAGCGAGACGTTACGCTTGAATGAAATTATCATTATGAAAAATGCTATTTTCCACACCGAAAGGGGCATATCACTCAACTATGCCAAACAATGACGTCCAACATTAGTCATTTCAGCGCTTTGAGTGTAATGAGGATGGCAGACGAACATATGAAATATATTATAAAGAAAATAACATTTAAAAGAACAATTAAAAGTGAACAAAGAACTAATAATAGATATACCCAAAGGATATCTAACATTTCGAAAGACTGTCTACTAGACTTTGTGCGGTTCCAACTTTAAGTAAAACTAATATATGTATTATTATTTAAAATATATACCGCATTTCCCGAGAGAGATTACGTGACAACATTTAACATTGAACGATATCCCCATTAGACAAGTGTATGGACTAACAGACAGGTTCTTTCCGTAAAGTAACCTTATTTGTTGCTATTATACAACTAATATATTGGAACAGAAAGTAAAAATGTGTTAGTGAGCAGAGGAGAGGGGTGGTCATTGATTGATTAAATGATTGAATGGGGTTTAAGCCCACTTTAAACTTTTCAGTCATACCGAGGCGGCTAGAGCACCTAACCATGGATTTCCTGTATTTCTCACATCGGTACTACCACTACATCCATTCCTAGCCTCCAGGTGCTCATCCCGGATAGGTTTACGATTATCCTCCCATTGGTGTGAGGAAAATGTCGGAAAGCATATACTTCGCGGCCGGGGATTCAACCCCATGACTAGGAGTCCTGCGCGCTACCATTGCGGCCCTGGGGGATAACGTTCCAAGTTAGAGATATTTTCAATGTCTTTTTTTCTCACACTTTTTATTTACGTGTGAAGATTTTTAAATGCTTTTTAACATAGCTTAAGTTAACAATTTTAGGGTCCAACGAGAGTAAACTGCCACTAGAGGCGTCTAAAAGCGTCATTTAGTGGGAATGAGTCAACCCTTGCCATGCTATATCTGGTATATCTCTAATAGTGAAAAAAAAGTATTGCCTGAGATCAGCCTGCAAATATGTGCATTTTGATAGTCCACAACACCTTTTTTTAACCATTTTTATGTAACAGTAATTTATAAGATCAATAAAAACAGAAATGTCGATCTACAGTCAGGGCCTTTAATCCATTTCTACACAATCCCGCATTTTTACGCGGTGAAAAAATATAGCTTTGAAAACATGGCGAGAAAAGAAGATTCAAGCAATTTTTCCTTTTCCCACAATGTTTTTTTTTTTTTTTTTTTTTTTTTTTTTTCAAATGTTTGGTATTTATTAACCAACAGAATTTAATTTGAATTTGTCGTCTGCAACCTCTTTCAATTTAGAACAGTCTAAAATGCTGTCGTTTGGGAATGGGTGCTTTCAGTCGGTATATGTCAACATTATGAACAGCATAAGAAGGGTTGCTTATTATTTGTTACTGTAAGGAAATATCGAACGCATATTTATCCAAAAAGCAACTTCTACAGAACCAGACAACACATTTTATGTGTTTTTCATACATGTTGCATGTCTCATAAACATTCAAATATTAGGTTGTAAAACGTACCAATTTTTGAAAACAAGATAGAATTGATATTCGAACATGTCATATGAAAACTGACGCCTGCAATGGAGTCGTAACTATTAGACACATATCTACAGAATTTTTTCTTATTTCAGAGAATAATTGTAAACGAAATTTTTGCACATATTGTATACCCTACAGAATCGAAGTAAGACAAAGGTCATTATGAATTCTTGCCTTGGCTGAACACGCGACAGCCTATTTAGAAACTTAGAAAGAAACTAATTGAATATCGTGTTAAAAGAATGCGTTTATAATAGAAAAAATATTTGTAATACAGAAACCTGGTATTGTATTTGAGATGCGTAGGTCGAGTGAAAAATTATTTTATTCTACTCAATGAGAAACTTGTGGTATGATTTGGAAAGTAGCATGCTAGTTTATAAGAGCCTGTTTGCCTGTGCATGGCATTTCCATCCATCTTGCAAGTGCGTAAGGTACAGACATTGACCATTCTGGACAGACACACAGGTCATTGAAAATATTAGACGATCGTCTACAGATCCTTTGTGCCAGTATCTACCTAAAGAGCGCATAGTGAAGACTCGGATCAGACTGTGCGAATATAGAAGCTAATCCAAGTATTTACATGTCGCACGAGTGAAAGGGTTGGGGTTGTTACGCCAAGACTTGTATCTCAATTGACCAATCGCGTCTGTGAATCAAAGAAAAAACGGCCAATCAAATAATTCATGTCAAGCTTTTTGTTTTTGTTTTTTTTCAGTTTAAACGTCGTAACTACAGCTTATTCAATTAGACAATTAGTCTGTTAGTTGATATGGTCAGCCCAGGGCTAGAACCCGGGATTTTGAGATTTGCAGTCAAGTATTCATCATTAAGAAACTTTTTTCTCAAATTGTCTCCTAAAGAAATGGTATATTATTATATGCACGCACGTTTGCAGTATACGAGACCTGTCTTTCATACCCTTAACCCATTGCTAGACAATAAGTCTTTCTAATTCACTGAAGAATAACGACCATGGAAAACTCTGTATGAAAATGAGAACTTGCTTGTGACAAGCAATTTCTCAATTTCTCACGACGTTTTCTAGCCTATATTACACTTTTTTTTACAATTTGAAATGTCGTCTCCAATATTCGATTTGAACCATTCCAAAATTGTGTCACCTTGTAATTAGCCAATTCCCATTTTACAAAATTTTGGACTGGTCCAAATTCACAAAAAAAAGTTGATAAAATTCTCAAATTCTTTGTCTTTCGGTGTAGAAAACAGCGTGGATAATGAAGAAATTGCTTGTATCAAGAATTTCATTCATTTTCTGCAATGTTTCCAAAGCGTTTTACTACAGGGGCGTTGAGAAAAGCAAGGTATTGTGGGGTAATGGGTTAAACGGCAGATTCATAGTGAGTAAATAACGCTAGGAGAAGATAATATTACTGGCACCAGTCCGTTAAGTAATTGTTATCAACTGTTGTCCCTCTGGTGCTCTGTAACGGTGGGTCGTGTGCCGAAAGTCAAACTAATAATTCATCATAAGCATGAAATAATACCGACCTTTGCGCGGTATACTACGGAAGCGTGTATGTACCCCCAAAATGAACACATGAAGAAGTCCCGGTGGGCTTGTCACAAATTAAGTCGCTAAAATTATTACGGCAATTTTTTACAAACATGCACTGCACAAAATACAGAATCCTTACTCGTTGTTTAATTTATTGATTGAATGGGGTTTAACCGTATTTTAGTCATATCGCGGAGGCTGAAAGACCTAACCATGGATCCCTTGTACTTTCCAAAACAGCAATACCACTACATCCTTTCCGAGCCTCCATCTGCTCATCCCACATATGTTACGATTATCCACCATTTGGAGGGAGAGAAAAATCGGAAAGGATATTCGCCTAGACCGGGGATCAAACCAAGGACCCCATGACTAAGAGTCCTGAGCGCTACCACTGCCCTATTGCTGTGACGTATCACGACTCGTGCCTTTGAACACATTTGTGTTTGTACTTCCAGAATGAAAACGTGAAGTACTGTTATGCGACTACTACCAAAAGAAAAAAAAATACTCCACTAAATTGTCAGATCGCGTCTGGCAATCAAAGAATCAATCGACCTATCAAATCATACATATAGACCGGAAGTGAACTTTATATTACCAAAATTTCCCTACATTTTGGTTAAGCTTTTTGTTGGTGTTTCGACCTAAGCGTCTTAACTACAGCTTACTCAAGCTGTAGTTACGACGATAAGGTCACAAACCAACGATTCTACTTTTTATTACATTTTACTGTAACGCCTTTTAACATCGAAATGGAACATTCTGTCGGAGCTTAGTGAGCGATGCAAGCGATCCGTTAATATATTACGTCATATTGAAGTGATTGATATAAAATTATGTCGTAATTTGGTGACTTGATTTTGTATTAAATAGGGTGAAGCCTATGTCATGTGCTTATTCCGGGGATACAATCGAGCTTCCGTAGTATTTCCCTGTAAATTACAAAATTATTCAATGTTAATTTCGTCTATCGTGATTCAAGCGTTTTGATTGGCTGAGGGTTTTTTTCTCATACTTCCATGAAAACAAATTTCCCACACAATTACTTTGTAAGTTCGCGAACAAAGTAGATCCATAACATTGTACTCACAACTAGTAAAATATTTGCCTTTTATGCTTGGTGGCATTCAATTAGAAGAAATCAAGAAAGTATTTTTGTTTTCATTTAAGAGATTTGTTTTAATAGAGACAAAAGCTGATTCATACATGAGCATCATTAGTGTGTGTGTGTGTGTGTTTTTTTTGTGTTTTTTTTTTGTTTTTTGTTTTTGTTTCTTTTTTAATTTCATACCTTCATGAAAAAAAGTATTATCCTGTTCTTAGTAAGAATTTTTCCTTCTTTACGCACGATCCACATTTCCTCTCATATGCCGTAAAATGTTCCAAATCGAAACTATGACAAGACGGTTGCTTTCATTTTTTACTCGAAGCCAGTTGCTATGAAACAAACACATCGAATTATTATTCCTTCATTTTCTAACGAGAAAGCAATGTCGTAACATTATTTTTGAAATACTCTACGATATATCAAAATTGGAAAACTTATCGCATGTTACGTTTTGTTAGGTAAACTCATCTGTTTATAATTTATTTTTTAGTTTCGTCTATCAAAAACGAGCGTTCTTATTGTCCGAAAAAAACCAACTCATACCTTCGTGAACAAAATCTGAACACGCAGCTATTATGCTTGCTTCTGCGGAAAAATAGCTCCATACAATAAGTATCGAAATTTGTAAAATATTTTCTGGGTGGAGAGGGGGGGGTGTTATTAAAGTATAAGAAATGAAGAGAATATGTTTTGTTTTCATTGAGGTATGAAACGAAAAACCTAATCACACTTATAGATGACTCTGCATTGCGTAATCATGCAGTGTGATTAGTTGTTTTGTTTTATACCTCCATGAAAACAAAAAAAAAAAAATAATATATTCTGAATCTCTCAAATACCTCCCGGCTTTTGGTGTCTTGGTTTCTCAGTTATTTGGGTATATCGGAGGTATTAAAACAATTCTTCCTTAAAAGGGATAAACAGATGGTGTATACTAAGATCAGACTGCACTAATGTGTAGGCTGATCTTTGTCTTTACCTCCTACAAAAAGATCAGGGGTACAGCTTGGCAAGGGTTAATATTGAACGTGGACCTGATTGTACGTGGCATAGGGTTCGTATTAATCAAGTTCTCATTTATTTTCCTACAACACTTTGGAACAAGTTTTCAAATGTCAAGCCCTCTCGCATTATCACATTTGAATAATTGGAACCGACGACCCCAACTGGTTGATAAACTATAGGAACAAATGAAATATTGACTTCGTAACTGGATAGTTAAAACACAGAAAGGCCAATCGAACACGCTTGTATCATAGTCTGGTCTCACAGTACAGTATTAACAATCTTCCTGTCGCCATCATAGCGCAGTTGGTAGCGCGTAAGACTCATAATCTTCAATCATGGGATGTCATGGGTTCGATCCCCGGCGGCAGCACATATTCTTTCCGACATTTGTCTTTCACCAATGGGTGGATAATCGCAAACCTAAGTGGGAGAGCAGCTTGAGGCTAGGAAAAGATGTAGTGGCAGTACTGTTGTGAGAAATACCAGGAATCTATTTTAGGTGCTCCAGCCGCCGTGATATGACTGAAAGACTGTTTAAAGTGGCGTTAAACCAAAATTAATCAATCAATTAACCCCCTTTCGTTTTTTTAAATACTTGACTGGTCCGAAATGAAAGAGTTTGCAGACGACAATAAAGATTGAATGTAATTTGAAATGAAACTATATTATGTCGTAGAAAATATTGTGGGAAAAGTAGAAATGTCCATGATGTCTTCTTAAATCAGAGCATAAGTTAAATTCCTGGTTAGTACAGGAACACAAATACAACATTTTCTCAAGAGCGTTTACATTTGAAAGGAGATTTTGATTGTGGAAGGTGAATGAATATGGTAACTTTATAGAGGTGCTTGCTCGAGCAACATTGTCTGTATTTTTGGTATCGACAGGTAATCATATTTATGTTCTTTCAGTAGAGGGTCCTGAAATAACTTTAACCCATTCCGACATCATCCCTCCTTTTTACGCGTCTAAAAAAAAAGATTTTGTTTTGTTTGTTTGTTTGAATGGGGTTTTACGCCGCTTTCAACAATCTTTCAGTTATATCGCGGCGGCTGAAGCACCTAACAATTGGTTCCTGGTATTTCTCACACCAGTACCACCATCACATCCTTTCCTCCAGCTGCTATCCCACATATGTGTACGATTATCGACCCATTGGTGGGAGACAAATAGTCGGAAAGGATGAGTGCCGCCGCCGGGGAAAATATTTGGAAAATATTGTGGAAAATGAAGAAATTGCTTGTAACAAGCAATTTCTTCATTATCCACAGTTTTTCTATCTAAAGAGGCGAAAATTGAAATTCCATCAACTTGAAATGTTCGTCTGCAGCTTCTTTCATTTTGGACTAGTGGAATTGGATTAATTGAAATGTCTCCTGGTCAAAAGTTTGGTTGAGGTTTTTACTATCTAAATACCGTTGTAAACATATTTACATTTTGTATTTGGGTCTTCTCGAAAAATTGCCATTATAAACCTACGTTGCCTATCTAAACAGCACGAATGGAATAATCAAACGGCTATAATATGTCACCTGACGCAAACCGACTTAGCCCTACCCCAACATGATGCAGGTTAAAAAATAAAAGATTCCAAGAACATTTAATAAGTAATCCATAGACGTTAATCGATTATAACACCATGTATTTTTTCGGTTATAACAACATAGGCCTAGAGTGGCTCTTGGACAAATTTTCATGAACATTTAATAATGTTAAATTACCTGCTTTTCATATAGTTATTAATGTAATTTCATTTTCGCGTTAGATCGACTAAATTCAGTCAAAGTTAAATCTAATGTGTTTCAATTTCAGTGCCCTACTTTGAAACATCGGAATTTATCGGATGAGGTCGTTTGTCTTCGGTTAATATCGATAACGACTGTATTGCTAGCGGAGGCTAATAACGTTAATGATACGGAGAGTACAAATATGGCAATTTTAGGTGCAATCAACAGAAAACGTATTTTCCCAATGAATACCGGTTCCATTTGGGTTGTAATTCGCTGACTTATTTGGCGTATCGTAACGCCTAATTTGTTGTCTTCTTTTATTTCTTTTTTAAAGATATGAACAGTCGTGTTAATTAAGAAGTCGGCTTAATCACTTTCTTTCAAATGCCTGAGACATTTTAGTTAGAAATTCGAAAATTGAGAGCCAAAACTTTTCTTTCATAATCTGTGCAAGAGCCGCTTTAAAGGTTTTTGATTGTAAAGAACTGAATTATATTTGAAAGCGTAATGAACATTTTGTGTAAAGATTGCAAATTTCCGTTTATAGACAAAATGATAAAATATATGAATATATACATATAAACGATTTACAGCTTCTATTAAGAAAAACATTTCAACCAAACCAACATTTCTGACCTATCAAAATATCTATTGATGATTTGCCTATCTGTTTAGTTTTAATATAATGTCTGGCGTTTGAATGTTTTTCACATTTCAACAGACTATTGGAAGAATGAACGAGACAAGTTTGTGGTCCGAAAGTTTTTCATCTAAAACAATTGCATTATATGGGTCGTACACGAGTGAACATAAAGTTATGCTGGAGACTGCTCTTGGTATTTTGTAACAAAATCACATGAACGCAAAGCGAAAAAATCAGTTGAGCATGTGTACCACGTGCACTGTGCACTTTTTAGAAAGCTATAGATCCACTATCACGTTTGAGTCTCGAGAAACCGTTACTTTTAGTCCCCAATTCGAATCACACTTAATGTATTAATTCGCTTCCCATACAGTGTAATTATCTTTTTTCGGTTCATACCTCCATGAAAACATCAAAGTACTGAAAAGTACTGTAAGCTGGCAAAGCATTTTTTTTTTCGGTTTATCTTCTTTGTCATAAAGAAACGAGGTTAAAGTACCCAAGGAGTTAATCAATTTCCACACAATCCATCCTTTTTACACCCCTAAGAAAATAGTTGTGGAAAAAAATGTGGAAATGAAGAAATTGCTTGTTACTAGCAATTTCTTTATTTTCCACATCATTTTCTTCCTATAGAGATAAATATTTTAGAATTTTAAACAATTTGAAATTGTTGTTTGCAACTTCTTTGAAGACTCTGACCAGAGTTATTGTGCTCAAGTGAGCTAAAATACCTAGGAGATGATCTTGCAAGCAGAGTTTGCAATATTCCCGATAATACATAAGAACTATTTTTTATGGCGTAGGTACTTAACGGATTTGGTGGTTAAGCCTCCAGTGGCAGTTTGCACTCGTTGGACTTTGAGAGGACCTCAAAATTTTGTCTGTTAACTTAAGCTATCAAAGCTGACGCTTTGCTAGCTAAAAAAAGATCTCTACATCTCTTAAGAAAAAGGGGTTCACTTTCATTACAGAGCAGTATATTTATAATTTTAAAAACCCAATCAATAAATTGTTAGACTGGCCCAGATTAAAAGGATTTGCAGACAACAAATTAAAGTTTATGAAATCTTTGATTTTTCAACTCTCTGGGTAAAAAAAAAATGTGTAAAAAGAAGTAATTGCTTGTTGCAATCAATCTCTTCATTTGACACAATGATTTCCCAATTGCTTTTCTTTACGGGCGTCCAAAAGCGTCACTGTGTAGGAATCGGTTGATTTACTCAAGAAATAAGTTTCTGAAAAGATTAGTAGCTATAGTGTATTATATAGACAATCTAAAATTTAATAAACCGAAGGTAAAAAATATTCTTCCACACGTTCGTCTAGTTAGAGGCCTACTTCCTCAGTGAATATTGAGGTTTAAAGTTAGCAGGGTATACAAATTGGAACTGGAGATCGCTGGTTCGAGCCCCGAACTGGCCCAACAAATAAAATCATCTTTTTTATTTTTTTATTTATTTTTTTTATTATTATTATTATTATTTTGGGGGGGGGGAGACTTTAAACCGAAGCCCAAGTTGATTGCGATATACATCGAGAACTTTAAAGAATCTGACGGAACCACCATAAGTTTTTCCTTTACCCTTGTATTATTTCTTTTAACTGGGAACGTCACTCCACGGACAACTGACCAATAGCGAATGTCAATCAAAAAATAAGTCTACTATTGAATTCATTTAAACCAGAGATGAGTTTTGAACTCCATCATTGGCCGCCATTTTCTTTTACTTTCTTGTTGGTTTGGCGACTTAAACCTCGTAACTACGACCTTTCAAGCTGTAGTTACGACGTTTAGGTCGCCAACTACCTATTCTATCTTATTGTTACATGTTACCTGCGATAAGTTTTCGACAACAACTCTGTTTAAAACCCAAGCGAAACTTCCTGCCGGAGTTGATAGGCGTAGTAAATGGAGTAAGTGGGCGGGGCCAACGATTGGTCAATTGCTACGGTAGCAACGATATAGAGGATAATCGTTTGTTTCAGTGTAAGATCGATTTATATTTCATTGAGTGAACAACAAAAGCTTGAGTGGCGAAGCCACGAGTGAAAATATAGCTTTTTTGTTCACGAAATGAAATATCAATCGATCTTACTCGAAAAACAAAGGATTGTTCTATTTCTTTAATGGAAAAATTAGACAAAATGCGAAAATATTATGACAAATTTTCTTAAAGCGCGTCATTTTGCACGTGACTGCTATGCAACGCTTATGATAACGTCACTTATTTGGCTCTACTTAGTTAACGTCAGATAGGGTGAAATGAACGAAAGCGGGGCATTAGCTTTTGATAATTTCACTGGATAGGCGATAAGTTTATCAAATGATAATCTACTGTTATTTCTCAATAATCCACCTGAAAGCATTAAAGAAAAATAAAGGAAACTCCTGCTGTGTACTTCATTTTTGACGTTAATCTTTGCAAGGTTTGTCTATTTCTGCTCCCTATTGACAAATTATTATGCATCTCATGTCAAACTTAATTTTTGTTTGTAAATATCATTAAAACATACGCACAAATTATTGATACGTTAAACATTTCAAAGTGTTGTTACATTTTTCATTTAGAATGCCGAACTAAAAATGGATATTTCTTTCTTTTCGGTTCTATTTAGTGTTTATTTTATTTACTTTTGAATATGAAATGAAGAATTGTGACTTAAATTCTTGAGACATTGTTTACATAAATGCTGTGTTGAATCTATGTGTGAAAAGTATTTATGATTCCTTTTCAGGAAACTGACCAACCATGAACTCTGTAAAGCATTTTTTTTAAAGAGATCGGATCGATTGATTGAGTTAATTGGATTAAATGCTATTTTTAATAGTATTTCAGTCAAATCGCGACAGCTTGAGCACCTAACCATGTATTCCTGGTATTTTTCACACCAGCACTACCACTACATCATTTCCGAACCTCCAGCTAACCATTACATTTAGGTTTAAGAATATCCACCCATCGGTGGGAGACTAATGCCGGAAGGGATAATCGATGCGGCCGGAAATCGAGCCCTTGACCTCGTGATAAGAAGTCCTACGCCCCACCACTACGCCATGGCCGCGTTCAGTTCGGATCGAGCACATGTCAATAAGAGGAAATACTTTTAAAATTTTATTCCCGACAGAAATATTGGATCTGATGGATCACCTAACAATGGATTCCTGGTATTTCTCACACCGGTACTACCACTACATCCTTTCCTAGCCGCCAGCTGCTATCACACCTAGGTTTACGATTAACCAAAATAAACAGTCGACCAATGAAATCATTCATTTAGACAAGAAATGAGTTTTGAACTCTACCTTGGACGCCATTTTATTATACCTCTTACCTTTTTGTTTGTTTCGAGCTGTAGGTACGACGTTTAGGTCGCCAACAAACTATTCCATCTTTTTGTTACATGTTACTTGCCATACATTTTGCAAAATAATGCAATTTGAAATCGAAGTGGGACTTCCTGTTGGGGTCGATGTGCGTGGTAAATGAAATAAGTGAACGTGGCTAGCGATTGGTCAATAGTGTAATAATAAAAAATGAAATACCTGAGGCGAAAATATGGTTCAGTTTCTCTTCTCCAAGTCTGTCTAAAAATAAATTCCGAAAAGCGCTTTAATTTTCTTACAAAAGCATGAAAATAATTAATCTGGATATTGTGGGGAATTTAATTCATTTTAATTCAGGTTATTATTCCACCCGCGACAAGGAGAAATTCTTTCCCCTAGACTGTATCAAATTATCTGTCACCTAATTTAATAAAAGTCAAAAGCGGGCCCAGCAATATTCCTCCACGTCCGGTAACCTCTTCTACAACCAGTCTGTTTAATCAAAGTACTAAAAGTAATGTAAGCTAGCAAAGCATTGTTCTGTTTAGTAGACTTCTTTGTCAAAATTATCATAATAATAAGCGAGGTTGAAGTAACCAGGGAGTTAAACCCTTTCCTGTTTTTCAAAATTTTAGACCAGTCCAATGTGAAAGAAGTTGCAAACAACAATCAAAAGTGGGTGCAATTTGAAAAGTAATGAACCTACAGGTTAGAAAATATTGTGGGAAAAGAAGAAATTGCTTGTTACAAGCAATTTCTTCTTTTCCCACAATGTTTTCTCAAGTACAAATACACAGGGACGTGAAAACAAGGGATTGTACAGGAAAGGGTTAAACCCTTTAAACACAATCCAGTCTTTTTACGCCCCTTAAGAAAATAGTTCTGGAAAACAATGTGGAAAATGAAGAAATTGAAGACATTGTTTTCTACCGAGACAGATAAGTATTTTAAAATTCTCAACTATTTGAAATTGTCAAATATTACTTTCCATTAGGTGAAAAGTACTTGACTTTTATCTTAAATTTCAACGGGGTCTTTCCACCGCAAATGTTCTTTCGTTAATCAATCAATGTGACAACTGTTATAGCATGCCATCAAAGGCGTCAACGTCCGTTAAAGAAATTCCAAGAGAAGTTTTTCAAGGGCTTTCCTGTCAATTAATTTGGATATATGGCTGTTTTGCATCACGATTGCCTACCTTATATATTCTAATTCCGAACGTCTGAATGTGATTCTGACATTTAATGTTGTGATTTGTTTAATTTGATTGATTTTTGCGAATCTTAAGCGAAGCAAGTACGTGCACGTTTGTATAACTTTTGATAAAGCTTGAAAGCAAAGGAAAATTTACTGGCAACGGCGTTTTAGTTGTTTATTTTGTACAAAAGTTCACTTCCAGTCGAATTAAATGATATGACTGGTCAATTGATTTATTGCTTCTTAGTCACAATCCGTGAATTATTACAAGCATTTATTGCATTCTTCACATTGTTTTCTACCCCAAAAGACAGAAATATTCCAAATTCTATGACCGTGTAATTGTCGTCTGCAACTTCTTTGATTTTTTACTTATCTAGATTTTGTCGCCTTGTAACGGGATAAAATTGCAAAATTGTATATATATATTAAAAATAGAATACCATGGCGTAGTTTTGATCACAGCCTTGTATCATCGAATCAGTTTGATTTGAATGGGGTTTAGCGCCAATTTTATCAGTAAATAAGTCATATCGCGGCGGCTGGAGCACCTAACAATGGATTCCTGGTATTTCTCACACCAGTACTACCACTACATCCTTTCCTTGCCCCCAGCTGCTAGCAAACTTTGGTTTACGATTATCCACTCATTGGTGAGAGACAAATGTCGGAAAGGATATGTGCCGCCGGCGGGGATCGAACCATTGACATCCCATGATTGAAGATAATCGAATCAACGCTATAAAATTATATTTCATGTTTTTTGTTTTTTCCCTCGTCATCTGCAGATAACATTGCTATTTTTTTAAGATACTCACGTCGATGTGGAACACTTGAACTAAATTTATAAATTTTGATGAGATACGATTCCAAACACGTTGCCTATCAGAAAAAATAACCATTGTGTCTTTTTTGTGTCGTTTTCTCCCGACATCAAATCGAAAGGCAATAGTCTGCTTTTCACACAATCCTGCTATTTTCGACTCCTAAGAAAAGTAGCTGAGCAAAAATGTGTGGAAAATAGGGAAACTGTATTTCCCATTGTTTTCTACTTAGAAGCACAGCGGTAATCAAAATTCTGTTAAAGGGGTATCGATATTTCCTAATCAAATGCCCCAATACGCAAAAACGTGCAATTAATACTTAAACGAGGGTCTGATATCGTCTATGTAGTAATCCAATGAGTTTAAAGTGACTGTTTTTGTTATCTAGAAACGGTTTAGCGGAATCACGAGATAATTTTAGAATTCACTGCATGCGTATGTCGATATCGCATGACCTCATTGGGATATGGCCCAAAATCAACAATAGAAGACCAAAGTGACAACTGCAACATACAGCTTCAAATTAAGCGGTTAGCGTAACACTATAGTAAGAATCCATATTTCAATATAGTCTTTCGGTGGTTTTTGAATTGATAAGAATCGAAGATCGGCTAGCGAATATAATTCTTGGTGACGTCCCGATGACGTTAGTTTGAGTGTTGAATGCATCTCGTGACTGATCCAAAATAATATTAATTGCAACTGTCCCGATATAATCTAAAAATAGATTAACAGCCTACGTATACTATTCAGGAAATACCCTTGTTAATTTAAAGAACTGATCACTTATTTTCGCAAAACTTTTTTTTTTCAGAATATTGTATTCAAACAACAAATGAGAGAGAATACAAATAACTTAAGTCTGTTTCATGAAAAAAACATCGCTAACCCCCTTTGTCCATTGCATATTCTTTGAATTTGGACCAATTTGCAATACAGTGGAATCCTCTTTATTGTAATCCTGATAATAGCAATTCACTGAAAAATGCAACTGACTTAATACACAAATATTAGATTACCAACTTATGATTAATTGCAACAAAATAGTTGACAATTTGGTGTTACTGTTAACAGGATTCTACTGTATTATCGTATGGTAATGGACTGATCTATAACATGTTTTTTTATTCTTTCTTCTCAAAAGGATAAGTGTTTAACGAATTCCCACCCTATCATACTTTTTACACCCCTTACGACGAATGGCTTTTTTTTTAAATTCCAACAATTGAAAATTGTCGTCTTCAACTCCCTTTGATTTGGACCAATTTGAAACATTGTCGTCTGGCAATTACATTTCCATGCTAATTGGTCAATGTCTTTTTACAGTCGATTTCCTTTATCAACATTGAGTTGAGTTGAGTTGGAAATGGGTTTAACTATAACATGTATTTTTCTTATCAAAATAGATTAGTGTTTAATGATCTGTAACTAATGTCCCTTGGTAATAATAAAAGATTGAAGGTAATCAACCACTTCATGTCTACTGGCGATTTTTCTCATTTTAACATTTATTATTCATTTTCTGATATCTTAAGGACCTACGCGTTTAAAGAAATACAATCTATTATGCACCTCTTGGGAACCCCTCGTTTAGTTAATTTAGGAACCTGTTTTTACTGGATTCTGGCCCAAAAAAATTAATTTGAGGTGATTTGATGAGTCTTATTAAGTGGACCAGTTCCCTGTTTCATGTCAACATATTATGTCTTTTGACTTTATTTATTCTTTATTTCTACATACCTTTACTTGGCAACTTCATCATCATTTTGTTTCATACTTGTTTTGGTCAGATCTAAAATTTCTTTATTCTCAAACGTTTAAATGCGTAAAATAAGTATTCTGATTCTGGTTATAGATGTTACATACATTAATCTATTGTTTTGTTTTTTCTGTTGTTGTTGTTTTTTCATTCTCTTTTTATCAGTACCATCCTTTTTTCGAGGTTTAAGAGTCCGCCTACCGGTAAAAATACCAGATTGATCTTCTAAAAAGCGTTAAATTTCTAACTTATCACTCGTTTTCGAAAGTGTCTGAAAAGGTATTAAGACAACGGTATTAATCGTCAAACGGACTATAGAATCTACCTCGTTTTCTTCTGTATACATGTATATTTATTTTTCAAATTCACCGATAACCCCGATATAAAGCGGCTTTATTTCGCAAAATGTATGAGAAGGAACTTAAAACAAGAAAGTAAATTCGTTTGTTGGCGTTCTTACCGTCGTTACGACAGCTTGAATAAGTCGCCAAACAAACAAAAATGCTTCTGATAAATGTCGGCCACTATTGGAGTTTAAAGTTGAATGAATAGTTTGATTGATCGATTGGTTCTTTGATTAACATTGCAATCTGTCAATTACCCAACACTCTACATCCGACACTTTAAAACATCAATGGATATTGAAACTTTTTATGACTTAGATATAAAATGACGGCAAATGTTAAACATTCAAGACAGACAAATTGACAGATTAAGAGAAACCTCATTCATTCACTTTAAAACGCTTGTAGAAGATACATTCATGAAAATCGTGTGACTTACTGTTCTATTTTTTAAACAACGACAGTTTTATCAAAATTTACCATCTTTTGAAGCCCTTTTTATATAGCTGTTTCGAGTGTTCATTTGAAATATAAGTTATCAGGGACTGTCCGGATGCAAACGTAAAGTGTAGTTGTTTTGTTTTATTTTTGTTTCATGATTTCATCTTACAAAATATTCTCTTGTTCCTAATAACTCAACATTATAATTCGGCAACCATCATAAACAAACAAAAAAAAATAAATAGATAAAAATACTAGTTTAGGACAATTTCTTATGGAAACACTTCGTGCGCAGAAATACAAAATTGTCCTGTATTCAATTGTTCAAGGAGATATGAAGCGAATTCGCAGTCAATCAGAATATAGGAATTTTGATGGACTAGACTAAAATTTATTACTATTTTACGACCTTTTCTGTACATTTATGTATCATATTTCATAATTACAGATTGCTTCAGGTCGGGATCTTGAATACAGAAGCACTAAATTCGGATATACTCTTGGGGCAGTTTTTGAATTACGTTGGTAAATAACGCCTATCTAACATTTGTTACCACAGACTAGGTCTGTTGTGTCTTAATTATCATTATCAGCCATTCTCCAGAATTTGAAGCCAATTTGAAACAAATATGTTGCTAGCATATATGCATCAAATTTCATAATTCTGATACCGTTGCAGATTTACCATATTATTTGACAGGATGCATCTCGGAAATAATATATCCTTTTTGTGGAAAAAAATCGGTTTAAATAAATCTGTATGTCTTTATAACACGGGTACCCCAAAGGCCCACATCGCAAAGCCAGAGTTCAATCTGCAACATTCGTAATGTGAAGTGTGAAGTGTGAAGTTTGAAGTGTGAAGTTTGAAGTGTGAAGTTTGAAGTTTGAAGTGTGAAGTATGAAGTTGGAAGTATGAAGTGGACCTTCCAACTTCACACTTCACACTTCACACTTCAAACTTCAAACTTCACACTTCAAACTTCACACCGCATACTTCCAAATTCACACTTCAAACTTCCGACTTCAAACTTCCAACTTCACACTTCATACATCTAACTTCAAACTTCCGACTTCATATTTCACACTTCAAACTTCCGACTTCACACTTCCAACTTCATACTTCCAACTTTCCACTTCAAACTTCCGACTTCATACTTCCAACTTCACACTTCATACTTCCAACTTCACACTTCACACTTCAAACTTCAAACTTCCAACTTCACTCTTCAAACTTCAAACTTCATACTTCCAACTTCACACTTCATACTTCCAAATTCACACTTCATACTCCCAACTTCCAACTTCACACTTCCAACTTCACACTTCACACTTCATACTTCCAACTTCACACTTCAAACTTCAGACTTCCAACTTCAAACTTCTCACTTCCAACTTTAAACTTCCGACTTCACACTTCAGAGTTACTATATATGAAGTGTGAACTGTGAGATCTTGATGTCACCACCGGTCTTTCGTACTTGGTGCTACTGATGTCAATGATTCTTTCCACACAGAATGTGAAAAATGAAATTTCGCATTTCATATTATATGCTTCCGTAACGTTGATATCTAAATATATACACTGCTAGTATTAGAATTAGAACATAACAGAACAGTATTAATCGAGGTTTCTGCTGCTATTTCTTAGAGTGTCATCATTGTTTTTGTTCTCTGGTCGCTATGCTTCCGTGACAACTATGCTCCATAACAATTGTATTATTTGAATTTTGCGTGAATCTGACGGTAAATATTTATTAGGAACAATTACCTTATTTGCCGATTTAGCAGTCAAAGAAAATGACGTAGTCTTATACGCATATTTTACGATTTTCGGTTCATTTTACAAGTCAAAGGTGAGGAAAATATCGGGAATTTTCAATAGCTCATAGTAATTTTATGTCGAGGCATATAGATGTGTTCATATATATTTCTTTTTGCCAAGGAAACGGTATCGTTTGATCTAGAAAACGTCATTGCGTCTGTCGTTACTAACTAAAAGAATCATCCACAAAAATCATTCCGTTAAGAAAAACACAGAGATATCCATAGAAACAAAATGTATTTACTTTTTGAGAATAAAATGTACAAAGAAGTAAATGTACTTGTGTCTTTGTGTTTTTTTATAACCCGAGACGTGTTTTTAAAGAAAGATTTAAGTACAAAATTACGATCCAATACAACTAGAGGCCTCCACGAACTATAGGACACATAAATGTTTTTTGTATGTCATAGTCTACAGTTTGAAATTTATATATATTTTACATTTAACTGCATACCCATGAAACTGAAGTTTTTGACAAAATCAACGTTTGAAAGGGAAATTTGAAATGTAAATGTTACGGAACATAGCGCTATGGAATATAGTTTTCAAAGAAGTAGATAAGATTTAATTATAAACTTCTTGTCGAGCTGATATATACACTTTAATATTTTGGTGCATGTATGTATAAATGCGTAAGTACAGTTGTCATTCTGTCATTCTATACGCCCGTCATTTCGTCAAACTTTGTCCCTACTATAACTCTAACATAAATTTAATTATGGATTTCAGAATAATTTCACACAGCTGTTTCATCAATGATTAGATGTGCTAGTCTCAGATTTCTTTCTGTATCTCAAAAATTAAGGTCACAGTCAAGGCTAGGATCAATTGTTTTCTTGATCATTACTTCTTCACTACAAGACGGAGGCACAGACCTTCAACTAAAAGAGTACGGGTGCGAAGTTAAATAGGTATTGCCGTAGGTCAAAGGTTAAGGTCGTATTTTGAGTTGACAATGGAATCAAATATCAAATTCGTTGTTTATCTGTGTCTTAATGGATGTTTTAATGAGAGATACTCGACGCGTTCTGGCATCTTTAACTTTTTTTTATCTATACGTCAATTACAAATAATGTGAAATTGTGACATTTTACAGATATTTCTTGTCAATTTTGTTAAAATGGAGGTTAAATAAATTGAAGGAGTTTCAGGATAACTACATGTAATAGTAAAGATTTCATAAAACAAGTAAGCAGTGGTGTGGGTTATCAAACAATTTTGTATCAAGAAAATGTGCATATGCTTCTAAACGAAGTACCACATTTTTAATATTCATTGTTTCAGTCATTCATGATGCTAGCAACAAACAGTATTTTCCTTACAGCTTCTTCGATTGAAGAAATGATACAGATAACATTTAAAACAGTATCAGGCAATATAGATCTTTCATAAAAAATTAAACAAGCATTTACCAACAAGGCAAATCTATACATTTCAATGCTTTTAATTTTGGCTACTAATACTGGACGAATTAAAGAACAAAACACCACTAAAAACGTTTTTGTTATATACTGATATGTTTCCGCGACAGAACGGAAAGCGTTTCATTTCATTTTTGATATTAGATTATCAAGTTCTCTCTTGCAATTATGACAACATTATCATCTGTATGCTCCGTAACTTGCAATTTTGCAGAATTGTGCTGACGAGTCACAAAATCAATATAATAAAAATGCTGTGTGTAAAATTTTCAAAATCAATGGTTAAAGTGTTACTCTTTACAAATAAACCACAAATATTTGGGTTTCTTAGCCTATTCCAAAACGAGAAAATTTTAGACTGGTCCAAATTAAAAGAAGTTGCAGACGACAATTTCAAGATAAGAAAATGTTGAGTAAGTCTTTTTTAGAAGAAAACAAGGTTGTTAATGAAGAAATTGCTTGTAACAAGCAATTTCATCATTTACAACCCTGTTTTTCTAAAGTCTTTTCTCAAGGGCCGTAAAAAGAGCGATTGTGCGGAAATGGGTTAAAGGTCGAACAATTTAAAATGGCTTCGACTTCTGGAGAATAGATGTTAAATTATCTAGATTCTATCACATTTTTCCAAGAAAAGAATACCGTTTTTCACAGATTCGTTGGTCTCAATAACAAAAAATGACATTTTGTCTTTACTTTTTATTATCATCATTATTAATATTATTATAATTGTCATAGTTATTATACAAAAGATTGCATCAGATACGAGCCGCATAAGATAATTTTGGATATCAAATTTTCCTACGCGGCTAGAATATAATGCCAGGTTTTGTATCACTGCTGTATCATAGTGCTCCATTTATTATACACTAACGAAATTTGACCAAAATCAATCTTTTTTTTTTTTTTTTTTGACAAAAAAAAAAATCATAATTACGTTTTTATCGGCGTGATGTCATTTTGCCGGGAAAATGACTTCATTGAACTAGATCGTATAAATTAAGTACATGTATGATACAGAATTTTTTTCTGTCGAGCCAGATGTTATTCGCTAGCAATGAATGTATCTTATAAGGAAATTCGATAGGTTTCTACAAAAAATAAAGTTCTTGGCACTATTTTTCTTATCTAATGAATAACTTATGTTTGATACCTTTAAGTTCCTTGATGATTCAAATAAATTGAAGGTTTTCAAGCTTTTTCTGATTCAAAACTTACGGTATTTATTCCCCAAGAAACCGTGCGTTTAAATAAGTTAGAAGTGAAGTCTCCGCCGTTTGTCGCACTATTTCTACTATCAAATGAATAAGTTATGTTTGAACCCTTTAAATCCCTTGATGATACAAATGAATTGAAGGTAATTAACCCGTTCTAATTTCAAACATATATTATTTATTTTCTGATATCTTAAGAATCGGAGCGTTTAAGAAAATACGATATATTATGTACCTCTTGGGGACGCATCGTTTGATTAATTTAGGAAACAGTAGAAGCAATGAGATTTTAATTCAGTCAGTTGGTATTGTTTGTATAAAACAAAGTGATGTGGCTTTCTATCTACTACTCCTTTTAATCCTTGTTACGCTTGGCCCAGAATATTCCTAATTCGACAGGAGGTATAGACAAAGATCAGTCTGCACATATGTGAAATCTATTTTTTGTCTACAAAACCTGTTTGTCAATTTCAGACCAGAATTGTATATTCAATCTATTTCCAAAGAACTATTAAACCATATCTAGTGTTTCCAGTACTTTCAGTCCTTTGATTTTAACGCAGTATAATCTTCAGCATGACTATGAATAAGAAATGCAGAATTTATACCTTTGCTATGCAGTCTAGTATTTGATAGCTAGTCTCCGCTATATACTGTGAAGGGTATTCATCACAAGTTTCCTTTTTATTGTGGTGCTTAACCGTCACTGTCTCCTAATGAAGAAACAATCTAAATATGCCTAAGAAAGAATGGTGGCAAACCGTCACTGATGAAGCAAAATGTGACGGTTATTCATCACATATATTAGAACTCTGAAAGTTTAAGATTCTTTGTACGACCGTTATGAGATTTGAATGCCGTGATGGCTAAGTGCATGACAGCAATTTGTGTGTATATATTGTGTCTATGAACTGATTTTATTTACTGGACAAGGTGTTTTTGAAAAATGAAGCATTTTCTAAGCACCCTGTAACGGTATGTGGGTTCATCGTTTTAAGCAATTAATAATGTCAAGTGTAAAATAAAGCAATATTAGATTCCAATTGAAGCATATTTTCTTATGCTTCACGTAGAAAATAAAAGAAACATGGTCGACGGTGTTGACAGGGCAGGAAAAATTCATTTATTTGCACTAGTTACACTATAACGAATTTCCGTCACGATAGGCGATGACGGCTAGCCATCACATACTAGACTGCTTTTTGATCGCATTCAAATTCATCGCACGCCTGTAAGAAGTAATCCAAGATTGTAGTGAGTTTTAGGATGGAAGACTAACTTGGAAATGTAGAAGTTGGCATATGCGTTCTGGTTAACCCATTACCTTACGACAACAAATGCGAAATATCTAAATTCAAAGAGAATGTAGGCAAAAAATGTTGAAGAAATTTGAGGGTTTTTTTTTTTGTTGTTGTTGTTGCTGTTGATGTTGTTGTTTTGTTGTTGTTGTTGTTGTTGTTGTTGTTGTTGTTGTTGTTGATGATAATAAAGAAATCGCTTGTTACAAACAATTTCTTTATTCTCCACATTTTTTCCATAGCCTCTCTGTCTTTGAGCGTCAAAAAACGTCAATGTGTTGAGGTAACGAAACAAGAGGACCCTAGTTGTCCTTTATTGCTGTTCTCAATCTATTTGACCCTGGTGACATCAAATGAACAAAAATGACATGGGTCTGCTTTGAAATGTTGCATAACAAGTACATAGTACGCTTTATGCCTTTTGTTTCAAGGAAGAAAATCAATAAATGGTAACTATTTCATAAAATGGCTCGCAACCGGATGGATCCAGAAATAGACACGATGGACAGTTTTAGACAACATTCCTTTTAATATTTCATTATTTTCTCTTATTTTTGTTGCCATCGAAACCATAGTTATTGGTGGGTTTTAAAGCAATCGAAGTATTTTATATGGCTTAACCCATGGAACACTTAATACATCCCGATTTACTCCCTGGTTTATGAGAGAATGTTTTAAGACATTATGAACGTCAATGGACGATGCATAAATATCGGACAGGAGGTAATCACAACAGTTAACAATGAACCGTTCGTGCTTAATGGAGATAAAAGCAAGCTTTACAACAGTTTTCAATTTGAGATCTAATACCTTAGTTTGTTGAAAGTGTGAAAAAGGTCAGCATTTTCAAAAGGAAGGACCTTTCATCCTTAAGCACCGACAATACAATTTGTCTCGTTTCCTGCACTCCCGTATTTCTTTTCTGAAATATAGAGATTCGCCGAGAAACTCGAAAATTAAAAATGTCAATCTTCATTACCTACTCAACAAGAAGTATTATTGGTAAGTCAATCATCAAAGGATAGCATATCAATAACCAGTTTTGTTCTTAAGACGATGTACCTAGAACAACAGAGTTGAGAGACATTTTAATTATTCATTCATACTAAAAATGATGTTACTCTCAAGAGTTGATAGCACCCGCTGCATAAATAGGGAATAAAATGTTAACCCTTGTCATGATGAGCCCGGAATAATACTGTTTTAGCAGGAGGTTGGACAAAGAACATGCTGCACAATGGTTATGTCTGATCTTGGTCTTCACCTCATGTTTGTCCCCTTTAAGCCAGAGGTGTTTAAATAATCAATTTTCAAAAGAGATAGTGACCCTCATAAAGACTTTCCAGTGCTTTCAGTCCTTTGATTTCAAAGCAATTCTGTATAAAATTTTAATTCAGCATGGCAAGGTTTAAGATAGCGATACTACATATTGTATTTGCGGGGAAAATTTTGATATTTCACGAGACCGAGAATTAAGTGGAATACCAAAATTTTCCTCCTCAGCGCGAAGCAAATAAAATATGTTGTATCGTTATCCTAACCTGGTATTCCATTTATTATATTCTTATATTATGTTTTAAATAAATTCGATAGAATAATAAGAAAAATGTGTATTTCTACAATAATTTTCCATCCTCACAATTATGATTACTTTATTCGCATAATGACGTCATCTGCAGAATGCAAATGACGTCATCTTAACTATCAGATACGGATTTATTTTTTCTGGCGTGTTCGATTTTGTCTGTCTGAAATGAATATATTTTACTAGAAATATTTTCAGTTATTTAATGACATTTGATATTTCCGCAAGTGGATTAACACATTTCTGATGATGTCATTGTGTAGCAACTGTGTTGTAATGTACGTCGCTGTTCCCAGTCTCTCTTATAGGAGATGTTGTGCTATTTTTAGGTTTAACGGAAGTCACCTTCATTTTTCATTTCAAATGTAAAGATATATATATAGGTAGAGAATATAATGTAACGATAGAGATACAACATCTTGTAATTGCTTTGAGCTTCGGAGGAAAAAATCATTATTTAACGAGACCGTAGGTCGAGTTGAATATCAAATTTTCTACGCAGCGAGAAGCAAATACAAGTTGTTTTATCGCAATCGTAATGTTATATTCCATTTATTATGTACCTTTTATTATTTCATATAATAAAAAACTGTATTTCTATAACTATTTCCCTTCTCCTCTAGCATTCCGATTACGTTAATTTGCATTGTGACGTCATCTAAAGTTCGAAAATGACGTTAGCTTAGACAACCTCAATGGAATCCTATTTGACATGTTTCGATACGGATTTTTTTCTGACGTGTCCCATTTTGTCTGTTTGGAATGTATTATACTTCACTAGAAATAGTTATAGGTATATAATAAGACATAATATTTTTGTTTATGTTTATTACTGTTATTATATATCAAAACTATATTTCCAAGCTGCTAAATTTGTGCTTTTTTGCAACGATCTTGAGAAATCCCGTATTTGAATAAAACAAAGTTCCCAGTGAATTTCTCTTTACATTTATGTATCGTATTTCATTACCATGGTTTGCTTGAGGGAATTTATAGATGCACTAATTTCGGAGAGACTCTTTGGGGATTTATTTCATTATGTCAGTAGAAGATACCGTCTTCGAAATTTGTGCTCACCGACTTGGTCTGTTGATATTTAATCACTGTTAAGATGCTCCAATGATAGCGAGCTCCTTCACATAACGAATGGGTCGCCATCATAGCGAAGTTGGTAGCGCGCCAGACTCCAAATCTTCAAACATGGGATGTCATGGGTTCGATCCTTCCGACATTTGTCTCTCACCAATGGGTTGGTAATCGTAAACCTACTTGGGATGGCTGCTGGAGTCTAAGAAACGATGTAGTGGTAGTACTAGTGTGAGAATTACCAGGAATCCATTGTTAGGTGCTCCAGCCGCCGAGATATGACTGAATTACTGTTAAAAGTGGCGCTAAACCCCATTCTACCAACCAATCAATCAACACAAAGAATGTGCTTAATACAGTAAAACCCCTCTAATACGACCACTTGCGGTACTTTCTGAAAGTGGTCGTAATAGAGGGGTGGTCGTAATACTGAGGTTTGGTCGTTTGTTGTCAAGTAATTCATGTTTATTTCATTTTCGTTATTTGAATATATTAATACTATAAATACAAAAATGAAACTATAAGAACATGTATTACAGCGGAATCTTATGTCATTTTCAAATTTACGATCTTCGATAAGTTCTACTTTCGCTATTGTCCATTTGTTCCATCTGATTCAATAGTCCGACCTCAGATTATTTATGCGTAAGTGCAGGTTCAAAGTGTCAAACTGTCGATATCATATCTTCTACCATGCGAATACCAAGCATCAATTACGTTGAAATCAAAATTTAATTGCTAATTAACTGTTCGGAACGCCGTAAACAAACTAAGCGTAACTTCTCGGATACGTTTTCACTTTCGAATTTATTACTCGAGTCAAAACCTGTGACACATTCAAATAACAATTAAAAATAACTCGAGCTATAATTTCTAAAAGTGATCGGCCACTTTAATCATAACACCTATTATAATGAGGGTTCGATATCACAAATCCGATAATGTATTTACAATGTATTCGTACCCAATTAGTGTCGCTCTTATCAAGTGTGAAATTCGGGTGGTCCGTCTCAATGTGTGAAGTTACTGGTCGTTTTAGTGGGGTTCAAAATAGTGTATCAGCTATAGTTGGTACTGAATTTAGTGGTCGTAATTCGGAATAGCGGGGTGCCCGTTTTAGAGGGGTTCGCGACCATTGAAATAAAGAACAAAAAAATCCGTTCTCTAAAAAATCGGTCGTAATAGCGGGGTGCCCGTATTTCCGGGGTGGTCGTAAGGAGGGGTTTTACTGTATAGACAATTTGCTAAAACATGATCGGTGTCTCAAGCCAAAGAATAGTTACTTTTCGGCTTTACATTTTGTGTTCTTTTTTTATATTGAAGTTGACATGTGAAGCATTTTCTAAACGACAAAATTGCAGACTTTAAGTTGAAGTGAAGAACTGGGAACTGGGTGCTAAATTTGGCACTATTCTATTATAGACCATAGAAAGCATGATACAGGTTATTTAAGTGTATGTTTATCTTGACAATGGATTGCAATGAAATTCGTTGTCGTAAAAAATAGTTC
The DNA here is from genome assembly GCA_946902895.1 of Fragum fragum. Lineage (NCBI taxonomy): Eukaryota > Metazoa > Mollusca > Bivalvia > Cardiida > Cardiidae > Fragum > Fragum fragum. Next base: position 1,849,778 of record OX336378.1, read on the forward strand.
GTATGCATTTCTCTTTATTTTTTCCTTAATTTGCCTTGAATCGGCACTTGAAGGCGACAAAGAATGTTGAATATTTATCCAAATAAAAATATCGTTCGCTTAAAGCTTTTCTAATCCATCACTTTAGCTTTTTATAAGTACCCCAACACCTATCAAATCTATGGCATATTGTTTTACCCTTGTCTACCAGTCTGCATGTCCCACCATCTATCTTTCTGTCTGTCTCCGAGCTTGTCATTTTTTTTAAACAAAAAAAATAACAGTTCAAATTAACTTCGCAGCTGTGTAAAAGTCATATTTGGTATGATGGGGAAGTTTATCGATGCGTATCTGCTCTTGCCAAAGTCAAGGGCGTTTATCCAGATCAAATGTCTGCAAACCTTAACTAAATTACATTGCAAATTAATTCAAACCTATTCAAGCCTACACCGAACTTATTTGGTCTGAAGATAGTTCCCATCGATATGCATTTACCAGTTCATCCTTAACCCATTCCAACACAGCAAAATTTTAGACTGGTCCAACTTAAAAGAAGCTGCAGACGACAATTTCAAGTTGAATGTATTTTGAACTTTTTCGTCGTTTTGGATAGAAAAGATTGTGGATAATGAAGAAATTGCTTGATACAAGCAATTTCTTCATTCTCCACAATGTTTTCAAAAGCTATTTTCTTGAGGGGCGTAAAAAGGAGGGATTGAGTTGGAATGGGTTAAGGGTCAGTTGTTTCAATAGAAGTACAATAAGTGTACTTTAGAAAATTCAGGTGGAACGTTTGCGCTTTCAGAAACTTCCTTTCCTACTTCAAGGGACCGGCTCATTTTCCCAGTTTGTGTTTCATTATTTGGCATGACGATAATTTCCATCAATATGCATCTGGACGGCCATCTCTCAGGGTTGGTTGATTAAGCATATGAAAATTAATTCCGGTTGAACTGCTCATTTCTTCCAGGTTTTGTTGCATTCACCGCATTTCATATTCACAGTATTTTCAGTGCGTTGATTTTGTTACGCGGCTGTCGTAAATTTCTTTTATTCTCTCTGACAGCACTACTGTACAAGTTTATTTGTATTGGTGTGGATATCTTTTCTACTTTTTTTATATAAAAGTCAAAGAACAGCCGATCTTCCTCGAGCGACCACCTCTATTAAGCGACCAATTCCATTAAGCGGCCAAAATCGAAATTCTCTTTACGAATTCGTAACGAAGTGGTCGTAATCCAATGTTGTTGAAACGCATTAGAATAGTCTCGGTGAGACGATTCTAATGAGTCCGAACAACATAGGATTTGGCGAGAATTTCTGTCATAACTTTTGTATGCAATAGACTTAATCCTTCACATATTTCACAAAATATGTCTTAAGCGATCATTCTTTTAAGCGACCTTTCTCCACTTTATTCGCCCCATGGGTGGTCGCTTAATACAAGAGGATTTACTGTAATCTAAAGATTTAAGACTTCTAGTTCTTCCTCCTTTTTTAAGAAAAATCCGCATGCCTTTGCAATACATTCAACAAGAACTCTTGTTCATTTTTTCTTGAAGTTGTCATCATATGCACGACAAACGTGAAAATAATCAATTTAGAATTTTTCATTCGAAATGTAATTCGTTTAAATCCATTTTGTGCCCACGACATGCAGATTTTCTCTTCCCTAGACAGTATCAAATTATCTGCTGTTTAATTCGACAATATCCCCAAGCAAGATGAAAATTATCCCTATCAAATCCTCTATTGGCTTGCTTCAGAAAATATCAAACATCTTCTGATTTGGGAAAAACCACTTCTTGATACCTACAGGTTTTCAATGATTCATCTGAGAGCAATGATTGGGCGCCCGATTCGCGTCGCTTACAAAGCTTTGAACCAAATCCTATTGCTAGAAACGTGGATACTTTCTTTGGCAAAGCTAAGAAGTCGATGTATAAAAAATAAAGGGAAACTTTTCTTACTTTTCATTGACGCCTTTTGATGCCCCTCCAGAGATCAATCTGGAAATATTGTGGAAAATAGGGGAATTGCTTGCAACAAACAATTTCTTAATTTTATACATTGTCTTATATCCAGAAAGTTAAAAAGCGTAAGTTTCATCAACTTTTAATTGTCATCTGCAACTCTTTCAAATTCGACCAGTCTCCAATTTGCGGTCTAGTAATGGGTTGGTTCATTTCTTGCAAGGTATCCAAAGCAGTCTACAATTCCATCAAAAGTTTATTCGTGCAAAATTGGTATGTTAGAATCCCGTTAAACTTACTTGCGTGTCAAACTTTTTTCTTTAAAGTACTTTCGTATGGGCAATATTTCCTTCGTTTTCCGTTGGATTGATTATCATTGTATTCACCGTTAATGCTAAATATGTAGAAAAGTTTTACAGTAAAGCACACCACATATATGATATTTTTTTCCTAAACAGACGTTGTATTATCATTCAGATGATAACGGGAAAGAAAGTAACATGGTACTATATTAAGGACAGCGTGAAATAATCATACCCCCCTTTCTTCAAAACGATCATTCCCTTTTTCATTCATTTATCTTGTAGAAATGTCCGATTTAGTTGTTACTGTGGTTAAGAGCTTGGAGAGTATGTCATTTAGCACACAAATGTCCGACCTAAAGTCGTCAGAGTGGTACTCTTGCTCGGTTCTTGTCAATTAAAAGTGATACATGGTTATTTTACGTCGAGCTTGTTCCGTAATCATTGTGATTATTATACCTTTCGACAACAGAATTACCATTTTGTGTTGAGAGTTTGGAATTTGAAGAGTTTTTTTTTTTTTCCCATTAAAAAGTTATACGCTTCCTTGAATTAGTCGATACCTACTGCTCTGAAGACCTTTTCACGCTCTCATTGCGCATGCGTCAAACCTAATCCCGTTAGATATTTTCTCGAGACTTGGTCACGTGATCAATTGCGGGAGTCAATAAATTATCACTATATATACCTATAGAAAATTGGTTAATCTTAACTAGCGAAGATAAAGTTAAAAATAAAAAAAAAAATGGTCATGAAAAGAATATCAACCTGTGAGCAGACATTTGAAGAGTAATTGTAGCAAAAATATCTTCGCGCATTCATACAGTGTGATTAGATTTTTGGTTTATACCTCCGTGTAAAGAAAAATATTCTCTTCATGTCTTAAATGAAACGAAAAACTAATCACACCGAATGAACACCTACATTAAAACAAAAATCTCCATTTCTTATAATTTAGTGACTATTAGCGAAAGAAAACAAAAACCCTAATATTTTTAAAAAAAAAATCATAAATTTTAATGGAACCTTTTTGTGATCAAGCATTAAAACCGCATCCTCAAAATTTTGTTCACGGAGGTATGAATATTTTTTTCGGCCAATCAGAACGGTCGTTTTTAATAGACGATACTAACAATGAAATTACTATCAATTAAAAAGAAATTGTACTTGGTACCGCGTTTAGTTCCCGAAATACAATATGTTCGTTTGTGTCTGTGTGCAACTTTGTAGATCTATATTTCAAGGAACACGAGATCTTTTAATCCAGTAATTGTTAACACAAATTAGATTTGCGAGGTACGTGTGATAGATTTTCACTTAAATTTGTTGCGTTCAATTTGTTAGATCGAATTACAGATGGGAGCATAAATAGAACTCAAAGACGGAAAACTCGCTAATGTGATTACTCTTGAAGGCAATGTAATATATAAATGTCAGTATTTGAAGGTTAAACTGACGCTTAGATGCGACTACAGTACCACCAGTTTGACCCAATTAGCTTCTCACCTTTCAGTAAAAAGTCTCTTAACCTATTACAAGTCGTCTTATTTTGGAGTCGTCTTAATTGAAAGAAGTTGCAGACGACATTTTGAAAAAAATATCATGAGAAAAGGAGAAATTGCTTGTTACAAGCAATTTTATCTTTTCCCACAAAGTTTTCTATGCTCGTACTTCTTCAGGACGCCAGAGAGCGTCATTGTTTGGTTATGTGTAAAATTGAAACTGGTATGTTTAAATTTCTAGTAACACTTTAGCTTAAATAGATTAATTTCGAAGGATACAATTTATTTAAATCTTTAAATTTTTTATGCATTATATAAGATGTATCGGAGAGATTTATTTCTAATTGGAAGCCACACAAAGATCACGTGATCAATACACGATCGGCAATTAGAGATTAAATGTTCGAGACTCACATATTGTTAAAAAAGTTAATAGCATGGAATTTATGATAAATATTTGTATAGAGACTAAAGTACTATCTATTGTTTGATTGGCACTTAGACTTTAATCCTGTCCCGTCTTTCGAAATTGTAGACTGGTCCAATTTGAAAAAAGTTGAGAACGATAATGAAAAGTGAGTGCAATTTGAATAGATATCAGCATCGCGTAGTTACAAGCAATTTCGTCTTTTTCACAATATTTTCTCAGGTATAAAATCACATGGACGTAAATCCAGGACTGCACAGGAAAGGGTTTATTTCATTTGATTTGATACACTTGCCCTCTCAAAAATTTCATAATGTTATCATTGTTCTTGGTTTTCTTTTTGTGTGTGTGTGTTAATGTCCTTTGGCATTATTACTACTTTCCTCTTTCCCTATTGAAAATATTTTACAATTTATCATCGAAATCATATTTTGTTACACAACATTTATCCTTAGAAGTGATATACACAGGGCGAATATCAAAAATTTTAGTTATGATAAAAATCAAATCTCTTTATAAAGTCGGTACGCAAGCAAAATGTCGTAACTACAGCTTCAATAAAACTGTAGTTAGGACATTTTGCCCGTGCACCGACGATAAGTTCCAGCCAATTCATACTTTTAATAGTCCTTTTAAAGTCGACTATTTGTCTCCCACGAATGGGTCGATAATCGTAGACTTATGTGGGATATCAGCTGGAGGCTAGGAAAGGATGTGATGGCGGTACTGGTGTGAGAAATACCAGGAATCCATTGTTAGGTGCTCCAGCCGCCGCGATAGAACTGTAAGATTGTTGAAAGCGGTGTAAAACCCAATTCAAACAAACAAATCCTTTTAAAGAATATCTCCTACTAGTAACGCGTAAAGAGGATCTCCCGAGAACTCCATGAAGCAAATAATTGAAAAATATGTCGAATCCATCTGTGGTTTCTTGGATGTAAATTGTGTTAGTTTTTTTGTTTTGTTTTGTTATGTTTTGTTTTGTTTTAGTATTTCAATTGTTGTTGGTTTTTTTTTTTTTTTTTTTTTTTTTTTTTTTTTTTTTTTTTGTTGTTGTTGTTGTTGTTTGTTTGTTTGTTGTTTTATGTTGTTGTTTTTGTGTGTGTTTTGTCTTTTTGGTTTGTTTTTGTTTTTTGTTGTTTTTTTTTTTGTTCGAGAATAGACATAATAGTCGGGTAAAATGACTATCTTAGACTCCGAAACTCTACTAATCGCGAAACGTGTCGGTTCTGATAAAGCTATCTTCACAAACTGTGCAGTTCTGAACAGGGTCGATATTTTCCATCTTTCTAGATGGTCCTTTTTCGCTTGACAAGTCCAAAATCTTTGTTACTACTTCCAGGCAGAAGTGATTTTCTCTGGCCTACTTCATTTATAAATAGGCTAAGTATTTGGAGATTCGGAAGAAATTTACGTGGGAGAAAACATGTTATTGACATCGTTAATTTTGTGAACATTTGGTGATAAATGAGCAGCTTAAAATCCAATTAAACCATAATTGCTTGACACTAGATGTTGGTTTCACCGAATAGAAGGAGAATTTATTTCTACTCTATAGAATGTCTTTTACATCAAAAAAGCAAAGTGTAGAACACGCGGAAGCATCCTTTCATTAGATATTTTTCAAAGACACGTGGATTTTTTCTACAACCATGAATAACCTCATTTATATGATAAAGATATAAATGGTTTTCGTTAAGGTGTCTTGAAAATCGCATGTAATAAAGGAATTAATACAGAGGCTTAGATGTCGTTGAATACAGTCGGTATAACTTGATATTCTATTCATAATTTGTCCTAAGTATCGGTTGATAAAATCGTTCAAAAGAATGGATTTATGATATTGCGCTACACGTAAAAGACCAAATATAAAATGACGTCATTACGTTTATCATGACGTCATTTTTTACAGTATCGAATATTCATAGTTCGTTTAAATAATTATTACATAAGTGTTGTATTGGCCCACGTATTAGCAAAGATGATAAACATAATTCGTCGGTGGACGACCAAAATGTCGTAAATACAGCTTTATACAAGCTGTATTTACGACAGTTTGGTCGCCCACCGACGCGTTAGACGTGGCTCACGTCATGAAAACGACTTAGGAGCAGACATATCACATAATAATAATAATAATAATACGATGCAAACAAGTTTTGAAGAGAGGAATGTTTAGTTTTTGTTCTTCACCGTCGCTATCGCTCATGCAGAAACCAGCCCATCTCAGTAAGCATCAAATTGCATTAAACCTCTTCAAACGATCAACCAACTATCATTTGATGGGCTGTGTATATTCATTTCCTTTACAGACTGCTCGAAATATATATAACATTGAGAGGCTCTACTCGTATAACTCATGATTTCAAAAATCTATTTGTACTTCAGACATATCTCTACTGTCAATCAACAAATCAATTAACTAATCAAAAAATTGAATCGGACCGGAAGTGAACTTTGACCTCCGTTAATGTCAAAATTTAACATTTTTGTTGGTTTGGCGACATAAACGTCGTTACTACAGCTTATTCAAGCAACCATTTTATTCTTGTGATACATGTTGATGGCCATTTTTTTTTTGCAAACTAACCCCGTTTAATATCTAATTTGAACTTCCTGTCGGAGCTCAGTGGGCGTGACCAGAGGTCCGTCAATTCTTGAAGAGAAAAACTAATTTCCAAATGTAGATTGTCAGGTTACAAACGATTTTTGTTTCTGTTATTTCCTTTTATTTCTTTGTTTATAATGCACAACAAAAGACAATGAAATGGTCTGAAGTCGGTGTCATTAAAGACCGCGTTGATTGATTCATGAAAGATTTAATTGGCAACCTGGGACTAATATTTGGTATATGACATCGTAGGGTTTACGGATAATCAATAGAAGAGAGAATGAGTCCAACCCGAACACAGAGGAAAACAGTACAGTTAACTCATTCCCACATAATCCCCTTTTTTACGCTTCTTAAGAAAAAAGCTTCGGAATTTTAGATGTTTCATCCACTAAAATTATTCTTTCCGACATTTGTCTCTCACCAATGGGTCGATAATCGTAAACCTATGTGGGATAGCAGCTGGGGGCTAAGAAAGGATATAGTAGTAGTACTGGTGTGAGAAATACCAGGAATCCATTGTTAGGTGCTCCAGCTACCACGATATGACTGAAAAAAATGTTAAATGTGACGTTAAACCCTATTCAATCAATCAATTGAATTAGGACTAGTCTAAAATTATGTCGTCCGGTAATAGGTTAAGGCGATAAAAATGTTTCAGCAGCTCGTTTTTTTTTTGTTTTTTTTTTTTTTTTTTTTTGTTTTTTTGTTTTGTTTTGTTTTGTTTTTATTCATAAAAAGTGTCTCTTATTTTCTCAACTATTCCATCAACCCCCTGATTAGACGAAAATAGATTCTAATTCAGTCAGATTTAAAATCATATAAAGTTATCTGCACTTTATTTAGAGTACTTCTCAGAAAGGCCAAAGCTTTGTAGCGTTTACAACGTGAATTTAATTTTTACTTTGTGCACCGTTTAACCATTTTGGCACTTTTTGACTGAGACCAACGTTCTTGCCATTTTAACTAATGTTCCAGTCGAACAAGTGCAGTAGCTACAAAAATGGCGTCATTTAACCTTTAAGAAGAGAATATTAGAATATGTTTGTTTACATGGAGGTATGAAAAAAACTAATCACACTGTATGAAGACGCGAAGCGTATTCATACATGAGTGTGATTAGGTTTTACGGTTCATACCTCAATGAAAACAAAAAATATTCACTTCATTTCTATAGATTTTATAGCACCGAGCGAAAAAAGCAAAAACTTTACATATTTTGATACTTTTTTGAATGGAACTATTTGTGCGGAAGCATACAAAGTGACTGCACACTTAAAATTTTGTTCATGGAGGTATGAATAATTTTTTTCGACCAATCAGAACACCCGCTTTTGATAGACGAAACTAAAATTTAATTATTATAGCATTAACGCTAGTACCAACCGAAGAAGGCCAATGAAAATCGTGCAAATTTGTCACACGAGAAATAATTTCAATCGAATATGTCACGAGATGTACATATGTTACAAAACACATGTCTTGTTCGTTTGGATTAAGTTCACACAGGTATCATATACAGAGTACACGTAAATAGTTTAAACAAATCCCTCACAATCCCACAATCCTCTTTTTTTACACACCTCCCCCCTCCCCCCTCCAAGAAAGAGGTCTGAATAATAATGTTGAATATTTATGAAGAAATTGCTTGTAACGAGTACTTTCATCATTATCCACATGGTTTTCTACACTGAACTACACTAAAATCCTTGAAATTACTTACAACTTGATATTTCCGTCTGCAACTTATCTAAATTTGGACAGTATACAGAATTTGTCATCTGGTAATGGGTTAAGAACACATATCGAGGGCTCAAAGCAAAAGCATAGTATGGGTCTATACATTGTATAGACCCACACTATGTTTTTGATCTGAGCCCTCGATATATGATTCACTTGCGTGATATATGATTCACTTGCGTGATATATGATTCACTTGCGTGATATATACGATGGAGAAAACCCGAGTTATTGATATAGCTAGGTCGTCGTCTGCATAAACCTCCTAGTCTGTGTCTACCTCGCCGTCCGAAAACTTTGACGTTTTGTAACATCCCTGGTATTGCTGAACACATTATTTTAATCTCGGAATATATGTTCACTTTTTACAGAGTAATCTATACCAATAAGGGGGCTGGGGTAGGGGGATGGGGAGGGTCTAAATGTATTTTGAACAAATTATGCCCTTTTTTACTTGAGGTTTTACTCTATCAAGCACATGTCAGTCGAGCTTTGGCATTTGCATGCGATACTCTTGCTGTTTTAACGGGGTTTTATGCCGTTTTGAACAATCCTGTAGATTTATCGCGGAAAGGTTCACTTATGCATATATATAATATACGTCTCATATCTGCATACATATCATATTCGGTCGAATACTGTACAAATAATTAACAGATCGCTGGCCACGCCCACTCAACTCCGACAGGAGTGTCCATTTTGACATTAACCAATTCCCACACGATAAAATTTTAGACTGGTCTTAATTGGACGGAGCTGCAGACGACTACTCAAAGTTTTATGAAATTCTAGATTTTTTCAAGATTCAAGGTAGAAAACATTGTGGAAAATGATGCAATTTCTTCATTCTCCACAATGTTTTCCGAAGCTTTCATATTGAGGGGCGTTTAAAAAGTGCCATTTTGTGGGAATGGGTTAAACGGCGCTATTTTGCGAAATTAATGGTTGTAGCCCTGCAACAACGGCGGCAGCTCAGGGGGTGACGATATCAACTCAACACACCAATACGCAGTATAGTCTACATGTTTATTTACATATGTACAGAACGAGAACTGGATTCAACAAGTTGTCAAATCGCTGTCTAAAAACTACCTGCCTTTTGAATGCGGCTTAACCATCCCTATTTATACAATGTTCTAACGGTACCACTCTGGTAGGGGACCAGGAACAAGGATCCAGAAACAATGGATGCTTGACCTACCAGGAAAAAAGACAACAATAAACAATATGCATTGTTTACAAGTTGGATACATGTTCTACATGTATCGAATACCGGGTTCTATCATCCTTTTAATTTTATGCAGTGGAAATATTCTTTAACATTTACAGAGCAACATGACCAGTCTAAAATATTAGTAACAAGCAATAACGCATTAAGGTCATTACGTTACATGGTCAGTAGCATATAACACAAAATTGCAATTGTTGGTTAACGACCTTAATAAATACAGCTCGAATAAGCCGTAGTTATGGTAATTAAGTCGCAAAACCAACAAAAACGATAAAAATAAATGTCGGCCAATGTTGGAGCACAAGGTGCACTTCCGATCTAAATGAATAAGTATTTGGTCGAATGGTTCGTCAAAGATCCTTTTATGTAAAAGATCATTTAGGGGTTTTTTTTTTGTTTTTTTTTTTTAGATAAGACTAGACCGCCCAGTGTATTGTCTAATAATAACCGACAATAGAAAACGAGCCAATTACCTTACTTTTGATTTCTTCATTTTAAGGCATCAGTTTCTATGGTTTCCAGACAATCCAAGAAATTACTTACAAACCACTTATTTCTGTATATTACATAAATTCTGCTCCGAGATTTATTGTTCCTCAAGGCGAGATATTTAGACCATAAATGCTAGATTCCTAGACTGGGTGATCAATAGACGGATGTACTTATCCTGTACCTTTACTCTGCGCATGCCTGGATCTCGAGGGAGGGTTCATGGATCAAGTTCCGTATTCAAGGCCCGACAAGTCTATTTAACGGACCGCGTCTATCAATCAACGATCGATCGATCTACCAATCAAATTATTCGTTTAGATAGGAAGGAAACTTTGAACTCCAGCATTGGACGACATTTAAGTTAAGCATTTGTGTTTGTTTATCGACTTTAACTTCGTAACTACAGTTCTAATAACCTGTATTTACGACGTTTATGTTCCCGAACGACCGTTTTAAATTTTTCTTCTTACATGGTATGGGCTCTAAATGGAAATAAGGTCAAATGGAGAGCAGATTCGATAAAGTATGAATATGGAATACCATGTTATAGTGACACCAAACCTTGTATTGGATTCGAGCCGCTTAGGAAAATTTGGATATTTCACGAGACCGAGAGATAAATCAAACATTCCTACGCGGTGATAATCCAAAACAAGGTTTGTACCACTATTATAGCATAGTTCTCCATTCATTACATACCAACGAAATTTAACTAAAAGATAATAGAAACTTTTTCTAAAATAAACTCTTCTTTCTTTTTTTTTTTTTTTTTTTTTTTTTTTTTTTTTTATTATCCTGATAACGTTTTTTCCTTGGCATGACGTCTTTCACCTCGAAAATGAGGTTATATAATCATATCAGTATCAATTATTTTAAGGCTTTTGTTTATGTGTGATTGTGTGTGTTTGTTCGTTTTTCTTCTGTTTTGTTTTGAAAAGATCTGTTTCTCTAAGAAATGGTTAATAGATTTTTGTCTCTCAAAAATAACTATTGTCTTCACTTTTGATAGCTTTTATTTGAATCCTAAAACCAAAGAGATTCACCGAAGATAATTAGGTCAGACTAAGTTATACGTTGCAAAGAGTGCTACGTATATTCATAAGACAATCCATTAGTCTTGACTGTTCTCTTAAGAAAGAATCAAAGTACTAAAAGTACTGTAAGATAGCAAAGCATTGTTTGTCATGTAATCTTCTTTGCCATTTGAAGGGTAGAAAACATTGTGGACACTGGAGAAATTGCTTGTTACAAGCAATTTCTTCATTGTCCACAATGTTTTCAAATGCCTTTTTTGAGGATTCTTAAAATACGAGATTGAATGAGAACGGGTTGTAAAGCATGCTTCTGACTGTGTTCTCTACAATTTGAATAAAGTTTATTCATGTGACCAGTCATTTTACACAATATGCTTGAGTATACACAAGAACTTCTTTTTCGGTGTAGACATTCACTGGATTCAGTGGTTAAGCCTCCAGTGGAAGTTGGCACTCGTTTGAACTCTGATAAGACCTCAATTTTTTGTCTGTTAACTTAAGCTATCAAAGCTGACGCTTTGCTAGCCAAGTGATAAATATGTTTCTGTAGATTTCTTTCTCTTTGTGTCATATATCAAGAAATAGCCGGATATATATCGAAGGTTAATTGAATACTGTTCTAAGAGTCTATACAATCTATAGAAACTTAAAACAGTATTGCAATTAACCCTCGATATATACTTTTCGTTATGGATATCCATCAATCATTGGGGGAATCTTAATATTTATGGCATCCTTGCGCTGATTGGCTGATAAATCTGTACATAGAAATCTCTCTGCCAATTTTCTCCAGACAATCTTTTCTGACACGTACTATAGACGATAACTCAAACGTGCAGCTTTTCATAAAAAATATAAATCTATGTCATAACTTTTAAAAGCACTGTGGGTAAACTGCTCTTTTATAACAGGTATAAAAAGCATTTTTCCCATTTCAACATTTCCTGTTCAAACCCTGGTTTTTACGTCACTGTGATTTTACGATTGAAAATTTATTGTAGAAAAAGAATAAATTGCTTGAAACAAGCAATTTATTCTTTTTCCACAATATTTTTCTACCCTACTGAATGGTAATTTTTAAATCAAATCCTCTTAAAATTTCTTAAAAACCTTTGAATTTGGACAGGTCTAAAATTTTGTAAAACAGGAAAGGTTTAAGAAACATTTTTCTTAATTAAGACCAAAATATAGTTTAATATCAAAATCAGCTACTGGTTTTCCATACTCTATAATATGCTGTCAAACTAGATCTAAATCTTTTCATAACCAATTTTTGACTCCAATAGATGTCATTCTTGAAATTTAAGGAAAATCTACTTTAAATGAAATAAGTTGAAAATTAAAGAAGAAGAAAAAAGAAAGGTTCTTGATCAAAAATCGGAGTTTATCTATTTCGAAATTCGGTGCAATATACAAATAATTATAATCATGTCTAATAATTTAAAAACTTAACGAGTTCACTAATTTCCTTTGTAGACTTTTGAAATATATTCGGGGATGATTGAAAAGTATGCGACCTACGGTAGAGAGAAGCGATTTAAACCCATTATTTTCATTTACTTTTAACGTAGTCACGTTTGCAAGCGTACAAGCTTTACCCCACGGTCTTGAAGCATTTGCATATCTTCCCTGTAGAAGGTAGCATTTAGCCCCAAGTAATGCGCTAAACAACTTGTTTGGTGTCATCATCGGTGCGAATATATTGGACGCTGAGTTTTATGTTGTTGTTGTTGATTGTTTTTGTTTCTGTTTTTTCCCCTATCTTGGCGAACAGAGAATAGTCGAAACGTGCAAAGCAGGTCAATTAGGTTGATGTTCATTCATTTTGAAATCGCGAAAAACAGCTTTGGCAACAGTTAAACTGTGTGCCAGACTATTGGCCTAATGGAAGAGCAAACATAATGACAGTTTTCCACGAATTTTCTCCTTAGTTCGTTCACGATTTTCCTTTGACTTGTTGCAGAGCTCATCTTCGGTCAAAAATCAGAAGCTTTGGGATCTAACTGGCAGAAACCTTTGTCATTTGCAAATTATTATGAATAAAAGCATGGACTTCCTGTGAGATACCTACTTGCTTAGCAATATATAACTGTGTTATACGCCGATCGGCCATAATCATGCTATGGATTTTATTGATAGTGTCATTTGAGCTGACAGTCTGTGGCCTGTCAGGACGGAGATCATCTTCAAGGTCATATTCAAGACTCTCTCTATCGCCTTTTAGCTCCGCGACCTTTTTCTTGACCATGCTGTAACATGGAGCATGTTTCCCTAATGTTTCTACTATGATCTCGTGAACTTCCTCTCTCGAAAAGGCTTTAACCCATTACCACATTAGAACATTTTAGACTGGTACAAATTAAAAGAAGTTGCAGACAATAATTTCAAGTTGTTCAAATATTTAAAATCTTTGTCTTTTGGGGTGGAAAACATTGTGGATAATGAAGACATTGCTTGTAACAAGCAATTTCTTCATTTTCCACAATGTTTTACAAAGTTTTTTTTATATTGAGGGAGCGTTTAAAAGCGTCACTATGTGGGAATGGGTTAAGGTCAAGGTAATACATAACCGCACGATGACCAATATTGTCCATTTGATTAGAATACTAATATAGGGTAGGTTGAGAATCAAATTCTCTCAAAAATCAGAAAAGAAATATCCTACTGTAAGTGCAAAATGGTGATAATACATTTGAATCTTCTTAATCGAAACCCTGATAATAGTAAATCATTTTAATTGCACCTGACTTAATGCACAAACATTAGATTTAAAGAACAAATTGCTACTTTTCATAGCAACTTCTTGTTATATGCAATAAAGGTGTTGACAAATTGGTGTTGCGTTCAACAGGATTCAACTGTATTATATTTACATCGACCTCAATCGATATGTTTATAAGATATCTGTTTCTGCCATTGGCCACGTACTTTTCAATCGCCGCTCGAATACATTATGAACATATTGATTCGGTCATTCTAAATACAGTTTTTTTTTTGTTTTTTTTTAGTTTTTGTTCTTGAAATTGGGTTTTGTTGTTGTTGTTTTATTCCAATTGATTATTCTTTATACATTTTATTCTAAAATACTTGTTTTAAATAGCTGTTCAATAATTCCATAATTTTCTATATCGTCCTAGACGTGACTTTTAAATGAAAGAGAACAACATCGCTGATTTTGTTCTGATTATGAAGTCGATGGGCTACCGAAATAGAGTAACTACGGCTTGATGAAACTGTAGTTACAATGTTTTTGTCACCAATCAACAATATCATTGGGCTTGCAAAATGTCGTAAATACACCTTGAAAAAAGCTGTATTTACGACATTTTGCTCGCCAAACATAGGGTATGTCTTTTTCTTAGATGGGATTTATTTGATGGATTGCTTTGTAGCGTGGTACGAAATAAAATGGATTGTTTTCTACTAAAAATGTACGTGATAAACCAATAAAAATAGAATGCCATACAACCATTTCTCAGGAACAAATTGTCAATGAGAACCTTTACTGTGATTGAGTAATAAAGCCCGGGAGAAATGAATTATTTCGGTCTAATTTTTTGTACATTTGGGAAAATGCGAGTTCTCTTCGGCAACGGCCAATTTGTGGTATATCGCCGATGTACGAGTAAAATGTAATAAAAACAGCTTTATTAAAGCTGAAGTTATGACATTTTACTCGCGCACCGACAATATTTTAACCTTCCTGGGGCAAAGTCGATGGCTGTAAAACACGCTATCCATTTTTGATACACGAGAAAGTCGTATCAAGGTTCGAAAAAAATTTGATAAATCAAATTTCCTGTAAATCTAATCAAGATAGTGTTTAGTTCCTTCACAAGAATATTTCAACATTTTTAGATCATTCCAACACAATTTTCCATACATAAGTACCCACAAGTGAAATTAGTCTATCACGAATGTTTGTACTATAATAAAGATTCCTTTTACACTAGTGTAAATAGTACAAACAATCATGATATTTTGTAATTTAATATGGTGGCTATATCTAACGACAGATAAGCGAAAGCAGTAAGGGCCGTAATTGCGATAGATATATATTAAAGGTTTCGTTTGTCGGAATAAGTAAAAGATAAGAGTGAAATTGCGATATATTGCGATACTATATTTGTAAACACATCAAATACAAATAGAGTTTTCAGATTTTTTTATCCATCGTGATAGTTTTCAAATTATCACGATCGGATATCTCGTAACGCTTGGCAGAAATAGACCACCATAGAAACATGCAAAATTAAAATAATAGAAATTTCAGAAAAAAAAAGATATGACTTATTCCTTTATCTTTCAGATCGGTGCAGTGTACCACCGTGTGGTCTTCAAGGAGAACAAATGACGGATCGCAATTTCAAATCATAAAAATGACAGACTAATCAAATCATTCTCTGAGAACGGAAAAACAATGTTGACCTTGGGCGTTTATATCTACTTTCTTTAAAATGCGACATGAACGGCGTAACTACAGTATGGCTTACTCCTTACTTAAGTTGTAGAAGAATCGTTAAAGCTATTCCCACAAAATGATGCTTTTTGACGCCCCTCAAGAAAAAAATTGCTTGCAATTTCTTAATTTAGCACAATATTTTATACCTAGAAAGATGTAAAAATCAAAAACTTCATAAACTTTTAAATGTCGTCTGCATCTTCTATGAAATAAGGCCAGTCTAGGAATCTGCCGTCTGGTAATGGGCTTAGCAATCAACGATTTATTTTCAATGTCCTAGACGTCGTTTGATATGTCAGATACATCATGTCCGGGTGAAGTGGAAATGGCCGGCGAATCGTTAATTTAAATTACTTTATCATTTCAGGCGACGGAGACGGACAAAGCAGAAACTGTGTCATCCAACGTGGAACATGAGGCAGATTCCGGCGACCATAACTTACACAAACGATACATCGACACCATGTCCGGAAGTGACGACATGGGATACCTGGGATACCCCGGAAGTTATGGGTATTTCCAGGATACATACGGGGGTTTTCCAGAGAAACGACACGCGTCAAGATGGGCATTGATACACCGAAAACTGGCCGAGCTTGAGAACAGTAAAAGATACAATTATCCAATGGAATCTGGTTTAGAGGACGACAAACGATCGCCCAGTAGATGGCGTTTTATTCACGACAGACTAAAGCAGTTAAATAAGAGAGAAGCTGGCAGGGATTTTCAAGGGTTTAACTATTAGATGTAAAATCCGGGTTCAGGTTTAAATACAATGCGTGTGTTTTTACATGAAACATTTTGCATAGGTCTTCGTCTTCATTATCAATACTATTTTTTTTAATCTACTCGCTTGAATTAGATTTTTCGTAACCTAAGACCCGGAACTATGATCCACTTATTGACAAGCCAACTTCTGTCTTAAGAAAAAAAGTGATAAACAAATACTTCATCTAGACCGACTTAATGTTCTTTAGATATGTTGTCTTATTTCAAAACTTAGATACAATTTACCATATACAAGATAACTTATTTTTTAGACTGGCCCGAATTCAAAGAAGTTGCAGACGACAGTTTTAGTAGATGGAATGATCTGATTTCTTTTCTTTAAATCGGCTACCATGTCTAGAGATACTATTCTCGGTGTTCTACTAAAACCTGGTAACTGCAGCTTATTCCAAACTTTAGTTACGAGATTTTGATAGAACACCATTGATATAGTCGAAGGCTAACCAAACGTAACTACATCTCCAATCCAGCTGTACGACATGGTCAACTATCGACAACGTTGTGAATCAATGACTCATGTGAAGGACCATATGATTTATTCTTTTATTATATTCGCAGTATAATTTAACTTTTACTTTCGTCTATCAAAAACGAGCGTTCTGATTGGTCGAAAAAAATATTCATAACTCCATGAACAAAATTTTGATCACGCAGCGATTTTGTATGCTTCCGCACAAAATAGTCCCATACAAAAAGGTATCAAAATTTGTAAAGCTTTTGGTTTTTTCGCTCAATGCTATTAAATTATAAGAAATGAAAAGAATATTTTTTGTTTTCATGGAGGTATGAACCGAAAAACCTAATCACACAATGTATGAATCCGCTTCGCGTATTCATACAGTGTGATTAGTTTTTTCGGTTCATACCTCCATGAAAACAAAAAATATTCTCTTCATCTCTTAAATGTTTCAGTAAAGCTTTCTTCACTTGATTTGGTAACCCATCACCAGCCGACAAAATTTCAGACTGGTCCAAATTGAGAGAAGTTGCAGGGGGAAACTCAAATTATCCAAAGATTTGAAATATCAGTACCAAATAAGACAGAAAACATTGGGAGAAAATAAGAAATTTCTTGTTGCAAGCGATTTCTCCTTTCCCTCAAAGTTTTCCATTACTATGTTTCTTCAATGTTTCAGACAGGGGAAATTGTATGGATTTAATGTTCAATATTCCATGTAGCCATTCTTTGAAAATTTGCTTGTGTAATAAATAGCTATAAAATATTTCTCGTTATCTGTAAACGTAGATCCAATATTTCACCAAAAAATATGATAATCAAATTTTTTTTGTCGACAAAAATAAGAATGAAAATTATCCGTTATATCAGAAAACCGGCTTATATGGCGTCCTTTCATAATTCCATATTTTTGATGACGTCACAATTGACCAATCGTGATGTCAATCAAAAAAATCAGTCAACCAAAGAAATCACACATTTAGACAGGAAGCTCGGTTTGAACATCGACATTTGCCGCCATTTTGGCGAATCATTTTTGTTGGTTTTACGACTTAAACGTCGTAACTACAGCTTATTTAAGCTATAGTTTCTACGTTTAGGTCGCCAACCAACTGTTCTATTTATTTTTTACATGCTACTGGCCATAAATTTTGAAAGGTAAATCGGTTAATAAGCGAAGCGGAACTTCAAGTCGGTGTCAAACGGGAGGGCAAAAGGAGTAAATCCATTAATAAGCGAAGCGAAACTTCCTTTTAGAGTCAGTGTGTGGGGCTAAGGGAGTAAGTGAGCGGGGCCAGCATTTGGTCAATTGTCTGATTATATCTACGTCCCCCAAGAAAAAAAAGGTTTGCAAAACGTTGTGGAGATGAAGAAATTGCTGGTTACAAGCAATTGCTTCATTGTCAACAATGTTTTCTAGTACGAATACAGAGTTTATCAACTTCACTGACTAGATCTGTCATTTCTACTTCTTTAGAGTACGGGAAGTCTAAAACTTTACTCTTTGATAACTCGTTATTGTAAAAAAAGAAAAAGAAAATTTATCAGTTTTTATAAAGCTTTTGCTTTCTATATTCATTGTAATCCACAACGATAGTTTATTCTAAAATTTAAAAAGAAAATCGGGCCGGGGAGGGGGGGGGGCTTTTAGACGGGTTTTCCTGAATAATAGATTAAAAAATTAAATGACCACCATACAATTGACCAATCGCTGGCCCCTACCATTAACTCTGACTGGAAGTTCTGTTTTGACTTTGAATGGCGTTAATTTTACAAATTTATAGCCGGTAACATATAATAAAACATGTGGTTAGTTGTCGACCTAAATGTCGTAAGTACAGCTTAAACATGCTCTAGTTACGATGTTCAAGTCGGCAAGCCAAACAGAAAAATTCAAGCAAATGAGCGGCCAATGTTGGAGTTTAAAGCTCAATTTCGGGCTGAATAAATGATTTGATTGGTGGATTGATTCTTTTAGGACTACAGTGATAGGTATTTTAAACAAAATCGTAAGTTTTATACCATTGTAAGCCTTTGCAATCGGTGCAAACTTACACGAACCACGATCGAAAGTTTTAGCTATTTCCCGAGAATGTCCTTTTTCATTTGACAGCTGTGTTGTGCGAGGTCATCAGTTATACCATCGGCCTTGCGATCAGAAGGTCCCGAGGTCGGTTCCTTCTCGGTATTTTGTCCATCAATGGTCAACGAGAGAAATCGAGAGAGAATAATCTAAGTTGTACAGTCGATATTGTTCGAGCGACCACCCGTATCAAGCATCCAGCTCCATTAAGCAACCATAATGGAAATTCCCTTTCCAAAATAAAGGGCTCTCATAAAAAAGTTGTCGTATTTGCTAAAACTATGATATCTTGCTCTAATTTTGTTGGAAGTAAGTCAGCTTAATTAATTAATTGATTAATTGCTTGATCGATCGACCAGTTGATTGTTTGGTTTATGTTTTATTCAAACTTTAGTTACGACGTTTACGTGACAAAACAACCGTTCTATTTTTGTTACAAGCCGCTGGTCATAGATTTTGCAGAAATACGCCATTTGACATCGAAGCGGGACTTCCTGTTACAGTCAGGGGGCGCTGTAAACTGAGTAAGTGAGTAGGGCCAGCGATTGGTCAATTAGATAAGTAGAACCTGGTATGACAAGATGGTACCAGAGAGAGCCCTCAGTAGTTTCATGCTATATCCATGCACAACAAAAACACTGTCTTCTTACATCGTTGATATATTGATTGAAATAGGTTTAACACCACTAACAGTCACACCGCGGAGGCTGCGGCACATACGCATGGATTCCTGGTACTACCATTACGCACTTTTCGAGCCTTCACCTGCTCATCCGACATAGGTTTACGATTATCCACAAATGTCGGACGGGATATTCACAACGGCCGGGGATCGAACCAGGGAGCCCATCACTAAGAGTCCTAAGCACTACCACAACGCCAAGGCCTCGGTCCGTTTGCATGCACAACTAGTAGCGGATTAAATAAAGTAAAAGTACAGACGCAATGAGATTAAATTAATTTATATATAAACAACTTCTGGATGAATATTTCAATTCATAGAAAAAAAAGAAACACAAACTAGGAAATTAAAATAACATACTGGGGGAATATTTTCACACAAGTTGTTTTAATGAAAACAATTTTGACACCAGTGGTTTAACGCTACTTTATTCCGTAATTCCTGGAGGACGAATGAAAAATAATTGGAATTTAACGCGTCAAGCTGATTTAGTGAAAATTACAAATGACAGGACTGTTTTTAAAAAAGACATGGGATATCTCCCACGCCATTTCTAGGAAATAAAAAAATGATTAGGTTTCATACTAGAAAAACACGACTCTTTGTAATGTCTAGGTTAGAAAAACTCGGGACTTTTGAGCTTTTTAAGAGATGAAGAGAAAACTTTTGTTTACATTGAGGTATGAACCGAAAAACATAATCATACTATATGAATACGCGAAGCGGATTCATACTTTGTGTGATTTGGTTTTTCGGTTCATACCTCCATGAAAACAAAAAGTTTTCTCTTCATTTCTTATGATTTAATAGCATCGAGCGAAAAAAAAAACCAAAAGCTTTACAAATGTTGATACCTTTTTGTATGGGACTATTTTGTGTGGAAGCGTACAAAATCGCTGCGTGCTCAAAATTTTGCTCATGGAGTTATGAATATTTTTTCAACCAATCAGAACGCCCGTTTTTGATAGACGAAACTAAATCATTAAATGGTAAAACCAATGAACTGATGGATTGCTGGACCCGCCCACTCACCTCAGATAGGAAGTTCAACTTAGATATTATACGGCGTCATTTTACTGAGAATAAAGTAAAATGTTTGTTGGCGATCTAAATGTCGCTATTACATATTGAATAAGCTGTTGTTACGTAAACGACATTTAAGTCAGCAAAATAACAAACTATTCACAGATATGTTGGAGTTCAAAGTTCATTTTCCTATCTAGATAAACAATAAGAATTGGTCAACTGATTTTTGATTATCAGCCATGATCCATCACATAAAATCGCCAAATCAACAAAAATGCTCAACAAATATTGCTGAGATCAAATTCCATTTTCTAAATTAATGATTTGATTTGTCCGTCGATTTCAATTAACGTTCATATGCGTTCAGCGAGGACACCGTGAGGCCTGGACCTCGAATAGTTAGTATATTCTCTGATATTGCTGAAAAGCCTTAAGTGCGTAGAGCTCTATCTGTGGGCCGGTTATATATAGTAAAGGCCCTGGTCGTATTGTGCGAATGCTCAGGCTGATCTGGGTCTTAACTTGGCACATTGGTTGAATGATAAAGATAAAGATAATAACTATGAAGAAAGTACTGCTGCTTTATTAAATTTCGAAATCGGTTTCCGAATCAGCCCATTCCCACACAATAACGCTTCATGCCGCCCCTAAACAAACAATTAGAAAAGCATTGTGTAAAATGAAGTAATTGAGTGTATCAATCAATATACTCATTTTACACAATGTTTGCTACCAAATAATTGAAAAAAAATCACCGGTATTTCATATCGATCAACCGGAAACAAGTTCTCACACATTTCCGCTCATTTCCACGCATGCTCATAAACGTGAAGTGAAAATCTATGTGATCGCCTCCATCTTGTTTCATCGCTGATGAAGAAAATAACTATTTGCTGAATGCCAACAGAATATCCAGGAAAATGGTTTAAAACTTAATATATCCTTGGTAAATTGTCTAATGAATTGTCAAAATGAGAGAAATAATTTCCTCGCGTTTCAAGATAGAATCTAGGCCAGTGGTTAGTGGTGTGTAAACTGTCTGCTGGTGTATTGACCTGGCAGGGCTGGGCAAATTTGCACCCCGTATACACAGCACATGTAACACGTTACAACCCTGTTATAGACGCGATTGAAGCGCCTATTAACCCCATCGAATAAAACACCTTTTACCTCTCGAATTTGACTAAATCTTTGAAACGGACACGTAACTACTTCAATTGTGATAATAACATGCTCAACGAAAAAAGAATTGAATGTTAGCTTTGATTTCTTTACCTTTTATCATGTAACCTTTTACCACACAACCACAATATTTCACGCACTTAAGAAGAAAACGTTGCGATTAATTCAAAATAGCGATTTCGGTAAACAGTAATGTGTCATGATTGATTGAATAGGGTTTAACGCAACTTTTGATAGTATTTCAGTTATATTGGGGCCGCTTGAGCTCCTAACTATGGATTCCTGGTAGTTCACACACCAAATTACCACTACATTCCACAGCTGCTCCTCCTACTTAGGTGTACGATTTACTTACTCATATTTATGAAATATGCTCGCATTATTGAGCGCGGCTACTGATAAACCAGCAAAACCGCTCTCAGGACTGTCAGTCCTTTAATTCCATTTTCTATAAATCAGAAAGATAGTTTATTTTAGAATTTGAAGAAAAAAAAGCATATTTTGTCATGTAGGCAGGTTTTCCTTGGTAATTGATCGTATATATCGCAAAAGAACGAAGATAAATTTTTCATTTAGAATTTATGTTCCTCCATTTATAGACTTCACAGTTAAAATGAAATATTGAAACGTCCATAATTAGATTTTAGGCTGTAGAATCAATTTGACATTGTGAAATTACACGTCAATGGCAGATGCGGTCTGTTATGATTGGTAATTATTCAAGCCATTCCAACAAAACCTCCCACATATCGATATATTGCTTGGCTGGTGACTGATCTTCACCTCCTATCGTGACGGTAAAACGTTACAATGTAATTATTTCAAATAAATGGATTTTATCCTTTCTCAAAACCGTATCTTTTTAATGTCTACGATGCATATGAAAATACCTTCAAAAGGAATCAAAATCGCTTCATTTCAGATATGATTAATTGATTGATTTGGGTTTGACGCCACTTTTAGCAGTATTTCTGTCATATCGCGGCGGCTGGCGCAAATAACAATGGATTTCTCACACCAGTACTACCACTACATCCTTTCCTAGCCTCCAGCTGCTACCCCACTTAGGTTTACGATTATCCACCCTTTCGTGAGAGACAAATGTCGGTTGAGGATTTGGAGTCTGATGCACTACCGACTGCGCTATGACGGCGGCACGCTAGACATGATTTATCGGCTAAAGCGATGAGCCACGTACCTTTGTAAGCTGTTCAGACAATGATTTATATTTCAATAAATGATAATCCTGTAAATAAGAGCGGTATGAAATTCATCGACACTATGAGTATGCACTTAATGCCGTAATGTGATCATCCATCATGGTTTAACAAAAAGCGTTAAAACTTCCAGGATTCCGATACTTGTGATAAATAACCGTCTGATATTTAGCTAGCAAAGCGGCAGCTTTGATAGCTTAAGTTAACAGACAAAAATTTGAGGTCTTCTTAGAGCTCATTGAGAGCAAACTGTCACAGGAGGCTTAACCACTAAATACATTGAATGTCTGCGCCAAAAAAGTAGTTTTTGTGTATTTCAGGAATATTTCAAACTCTGTCTGCAAGTTCATCTCCTAGGTAATTTTAACTCAGTTGAGCATATTGTGTTCAAAATGACTGGCCATTTTTGTTGTTCTTCTTCTTCTTGATGTTGCTATTCCCTGATAATGAATCAGTGAAAGCATAAATGGGGGTTCCTAAAGCTGTTTTTACAAACATAGGTTGAACAACATCAGTCTCTCATTTCTGTTATATCTCTCAAACATGACCAGATCGAAAAACACAAGGTACGTACTTACTTGCCTTCTCAATCTGAAATGTATGTATTTTTTATTATTATTATAATTATTATTTATTATTTTCATTTTGATTCTTATTTACGATTAGAAAATGATCTGTTCTTATTCGAAAGTAAATGCCATTGATTAATAAAATGGCACGTAGAAACACCTTTTGGCATTCCTTAAACTTCATAAACTGATACGTTCGGGTGCTCTTTGTTGGTCTGCAACAAAATCGTTGAATTATTTCTATTATACGCAAGTCCCGATGGATAGTTCAATTTGTCATTTCTTGTAAGCACTATATCTCTCAGTTTTCCCGTCTTTGAAATCATAACCACGTTATGGCATCTTTCACTGCTTCCTATGACGTAAATATTGTCAATGACATCACAAATTACGCTTCTCGGACCATGAAGGCATTCGTCCTTGAACATAAACAGGACGTTTAGCGTCAGTGCTTCAATACAAATAACAGAATGGTTCCCTTGGTCAGAAACTACAATATTGTTACCATCACAGTTTGAAGAGAGGTACCAGGGAGCACGAAATAATCTGGAACTTAGGTCAGTCTGCCAGGTTTTCTTTTCTATTTTACAGTTATAGTCTAAAATACCAAGTGTTCCCGTAAATCCACGTAGCATGACACTAACAGCTAAACCAGACTTCCAACACGTTATTCCTCGACAATCTTCGTCGATTACCATCGTCCTAGAAATCTGCATTTTGTTTTTATAAACTTTGACACAGTGAACCACTTCTGCTTCCGGTTCGGTCACGTAAAACTCCGAAATGCTCCGATTAGCCACACACATGTCAAAAGGGCACGTCCTAAGTTTCAAAATGTCAACGATTTTAAATTCGTTGTCCAAAAATTTGATATTTTTATTTGTTTTGTCTATGAACACATGCCCAACATCGCTTAAAACGATTGCTGCTCTAAGGAGGAATGGTTCACCGTCATCTGGACTATTAATAGAATGTTTAGAAACTAGCCTGGTTCCCTTTGGCTTCTTCTTGTAGGTTGGACCTTTCTGAGCGTGAAGACGACCGTCCATTTTCATCAAACTGAAAATGAAAAAAGATGTTGCCGCTGCGTGAAAAGGAATCACAAAAAGTATTCGAAAAAAAAAAGATACACAACAGCATATGCCAATCTTGCTGGGTAATTCTAAAAATGAAAGCGTTGTATTGTAGAATATATGAATCACACTAAAATATCTACAACATGTGACACTTTTCGGCTTTAGCTACACTGCGTTGAACCGGGTCGATACTTTAAGGGATTTCTGGGTTGTATAATTTGAGTTACAGGTGACAAATAACGGATTACTTGCCACGCCCACTCATCGCCAACACAGCAGTTTCAGCAGATATCAAACAAAGTTATTTAGCCAAATTCATGGCCATTTTATATGTACCAAAAAGGAGAATGGTAAGTTGGCGACCTAAACGCTTGAATAACCTGTAACTACGACGTTTAAGTCACCAAACCAACAAATAAAATGTTTAACATTAATGACAGCCTATGTTGGAGTATAATTGTCTTCACTTTGATTGGTCAATTGATTCATCCATTTATAGTCAAAATCCGTCAGTCGACAGATCTCTTGCGGTGTTCAGTAGCCTATAGCAATTTCATTGAAAAATAACTGATCAGGAACATAAAACTTGAATACAAATCGTTGGTTGGCGACCTAGATGTAACCTAAATTTGAATAATTTAATTTTTAGTTTCGTCTATCAAATACGAGCGCTCTGATTGGTCGAAAAAAATATTCATGACTCCATGAACAAAAATTTGAGCACGCAGCGATTGTGTATGCCTTCGCACAAAATAGCCCCATACAAAAGGGTTTCAAAATTCATAAAGCTTCTGTTTTTTTTGTTTTTGTTTTTGTTTTTTGTTTTTTTTTTTTTTGTTTGTTTTTTTTTTTTTTTTTTTTTGGTTTTTTTGGTTTTTTTTTGTTTGTTTGTTATGTTTTTGGTTGTTTTTTTTTTGGGGGGGGGGGGGGGGTTTCATGGAGGCATGAACCGAAAAACCTAATCACACAATGCATGAATCCGCTTCGCGAAATCATAAAGTGTGATTAGGTTTTCCGGTTCATACCTCCATGAAAACATAAAATATTCTCTTCATCTCATAAATAAGCTCAAGTTACTTCATCTAGATTTCCAAACTAACAAATATCTTGACATAAATATAGAGCTCATAATTTACTTCCGGTCAGTATAAATGCCTTGATTGGTCAATCGACTTTCTGACAGACAGAGGCGATTCGTTAATGCAGTCAATTTGTTAAATTCGTTAGAATTTCAATAGAAGTATATCTTTCCTTAACAGAACAATTTAATTGTAGTTTCGTCTGTCAATATTCAAACGTTCTGATTGGCTTTAATTATTTTCATATTTCCATATACACTAATTTTGAGGATGCAACTATTTTTTATGTTTGCGCGCGAACTAGATTCGTGTAATTTTATTCAAAATATTCAAGTATTTTTGCCTGATTGAATCAAATTATAAGAAATGAAGAGAATATTCTTCTTGTTTTCATTGAAGTTAGAATCTATAAACTAATTCAAACTAATGCATGAATCCGCTTCGTAGAGAAGGAACTTTTCGTCCGTTTTGAAAAAACAGTTAATTTGAATTGAGCTCGGATCCAAAACAGACCAAGATGAACTCTTTGATTGATTTTTTATATAATACCTTGTCCGAAATTCCGCAAAAGGGCCAAATATGACATGTGTTGACTCTGATAAGCCTTCGCAATCCAGACACCCCCCTTTCTTTGAATTGTGGTGAAAATATGTATGGTTAAAAGTTTCGCAAAATCTGGAAATCAAAATATCATATTGTCATTTGACATCCAACCTGTCCAGTTACAACAATCCAATTCACTAACTTGCGAATATTTTACAACGAATACATCAACCCCCCACCCCACCCCCGTTTGAGAGAAAAAAAAAGATCTGCGCTTGCAGTCAATATTTTTCTTACTTTCAAGATGGTCTGGTCCATACCTACATGTCACCAGACAAAGGAATATGATGCTATATTTATGAAACAAAACTTTGCAAAATTTTCCAACTCGACGAGATTCTTATACAAGGTTTTGTTTTGCTACGATATCAAATTATTCCCTTTATTATATACCAGCCGCCGGCAGTTGGTAACGCATCATACTCCAACTCTTCAATCATGGATGGTCATGGGTTCGATCCCCGGAATGGGGACGTATCCTTTCCAACAACTGTCTCTCACCAACGTCAGCCCGATTACACTTGACTTCAAACCTCAAGATCACGGGTTCGAGCCCTGGGCTGACCATATCACCTTACAAAAGTAATTGTCTTTCGGATGAGACGTTAAACCGAGGCCCCGTGTGACGATGCTATCCATCGAGCACGTTAAAGAACCAGGTGGAGCTCTCAGCAGTTTCGTCCTGTATCCTTGCACTATCCCCCGTAACAACTAACCGTCTTCTGGGGGCGTCGCTCATATGGGCATGTGCTACGGTAGCGACGATAAATAAACGGAAATAATCAAAGCAATCTCACCAATTGGTGGATAATCGTAAATCTAAGTGGGATAGCAGCTGAAAGCTAGGAAGGGATGTATTGTTGGTACTGGTGAAAGAAATACAAGAAATCCATTGTTAGGTGCTCCTGACTGAAAAATTGTTAAAAACGGGATTAAACACCAATCAAAAGGACAGATTTATTGTATACCAACGAATTTTGACTAAAACGATAAAATGAATCTAAATATTTTTTCAAACCTTTTTAATAATAATAATGTTAATCATTACTACATTTGCCACGCCCATCCACTCCGACAGGAAGTCCTGCTTCGATTTTGAACGGCATTACTTTGCAAAATTTATGGTAAGTAGCATGTAACAAAAGCTAGGTGTAGTTGGCGATCTAAACGTCGTAACTATACCCTTTTCATGTTGTAGTTACGACGTTTAAGTTGCCAAGCTAACAAAAAAGGTTAACAAAAATGGATACCAATGTCGGAGTTCAAAACTCATTTTTGGTCTAAATGAATGATTCATTGATCAACTGAGCTTTTGGTTGAAAGCCACCATTGATCTATTCTGACTGGGAAATGACGTCATATAACCAAAACGTATCAGTTTAGTACATGAATGCTAGGGATTTGTTTTCTGTCGAGTCCAATTTTGTCTACCTGCAATAAATGTCTCTGTGTATTTCCGTTTATTTATCGTCGCTACCGTAGCACATGCCCATATGAGCGACGCCCCCAGAAGACGGTTAGTTGTTACGGGGGATAGTGCAAGGATACAGGACGAAACTGCTGAGAGCTCCGCCTGGTTCTTTAACGTGCTCGATGGATAGCACCTTCACACGGGGCCTCGGTTTAACATCTCATCCGAAAGACAATTAGTATTAGTTGTAATGGTCAGTCCAGGGCTCGAATCCGTGATCTTGAGGTTTGAAGTCAAGTGCTCTACCAACTGAGCTAATCGGGCTGACTAAATGTCTCTAAGGAAATTCGATAATTTCATAATAATTTTATTTTTAGTTTCGTCTATCAAAAACGAGCGTTCTGATTGGCGATAAAAAGTTTTTTCTACCTCTATTAACAAAAGCTTTAGCAAGCAACTATTTTGTATGACTGCGCTCAAAATAGATCCATAAAAGGTACCGGTAACAAAATAAAATCGCTTTTTACCGCTCAATGTCATTTGAAGAGAACATTTATTTTTTTGTTTTCATGGAGGTATGAAACGAAAAACCTTATCACACTTTATTAATACGCGAAGCTGATGCATACAGTGTGATTAGGTTTTTCGTTCCATACTTCCATGAAAATAAAAATATTCTCCTCATTTCTTAAATAAATAAAACTATCATCAATACTTTGACATATGATTTTCTTCACTGAATTCATGATATATTACTGTCAAAACTATATTGAAAGGTTATGCACATTTTATGACTTCACGTGAAATACCGTGACTCTTCCATAATTGAAAGTAACTCCTTTACCGTCCAATTTGAAAATACAATATCACCACGCATAATTGAATACCCCTTTCAATCGAATTATAGGGCATTTCGGGAAAGAATTGTAAAGAGGACGCGTTTTTTTTTTTTTTGATAAATATCTTTTTTCAAATATTTTATCTAACGCTCATTTTAAATATATTTCATACCGAAATACGCTTTTGTTTTCGGCTGTTGCGTGTTGCATGTTGTTTCGTCTGGTTTAGTTTAGTTTTTTTCTTTTGTGTGTAACCGACCATATCTTTCTAAATTTCTCTGTATTATTTTCATGCAGGGTTAATATCATAGAATTCTTAGCAAAGCGTCAGCTTTGATAGTTTAAGTTAACAGACAAAATTTTGAGGTCTTCGCAGAGTTCAACGAGTGCGAACTGCCACTTGAGACTTAACCATTAAATCCATTGAATACCTACGCCATAAAAAGAAGTTGTTATTTCTCTGTCACTGCTTTTTATGGCCACATGAATTAGCTTTATTCAAATCGTAGACAACTCCTTCAAAAGTAAAGCCACCGTCATAGCACAGTCGGTATCGCATCAGACTCCCAATCTTCAATCATGGGATGTAATGGGTTCGATCCCCGGCGGCGGCACATTTTCTTTCCGACATTTGTCTTTCACCAATGGGTGGATAATCGTAAACCGAAGTGGGATAGCAGCTGGAGGCTAGGAAAGGATGTAGTGGTAGTACTGGTGTGAGAAATACCAGGGATCCACTGTTAGGTGCTGCAGCCGCCGCGATATGACTGAAATACAGTTAAAAGCGGCGTTAAACCCCATTCAATCAATCAATCAAAATTAAGTTATCCAACACAATCCCATCCAATCGCGTTTTTGAATCATCCCAAGAAAATAGCTTTCGAAACATTGTGGACAATGAAGAAAATGCTTGTAACAATCAATTTCTTCATTGTCCACACTGTTTTCTAATTACAAGGCAAATGTTTTTTTAAATTTCACTAATCATGTCAACTTTTGACAAAGAAGATTACTCAAGAAAATCTTACTTCCTAGCTCACAGTACTTTCAGTACTTTGATTATCACTTGTCTTTACAGTACAAGAGTGGTCTGTGAACTGGAATGCTCAACCTGTCTCTATGCGAACCAACTATTCAAATATCCGGGCGAAAAATTGATTCCCCATTTCCTTTAATCATCGATCTAGATATTAGACCTGTAAGCGCTGTCCCCACCATCTAGGTATCAGTCTTGTTGATTGGGCGACTTAAATAAGCTGTAGTTACGACGTTTTAGGTCGCAAACAAACCTATTAACTTTTTTCTTTCGAGTTATCAACCATGCAATTCGCACAATAACGCCGTTCAAAACCCAGGCGGAACAACCTGTCTCAGTTGGCATGGCTGTCAGTCAACCAATCAGATTACTTTTAGCCCAGAAGTGCATTTTCGACCAACAATATTTTTGTATGCGACTTAAAAGCCGTGGCTACATCTCAATCCGCAGGGGTAGCTACGATGTTTATGTATCCCATCAATGATTGTATATGTTGTTGTTGTTAATTTCACCAACTCTATCTTATATAAGCAAACTAGTCTTGTGTCTATCTATGGTATGGTTAGCCCATCCGCCATGTGGGGCGCGATCAAACACACGTATCTAAAGGGAGAGCAATCGTTATAAACTAATATCTAAAACATATTAGCGGTTATTTCCCTTATCAAATTTTATTATAGCTTAAAGATAGGCATCGATGTTCTTTTCATGTCACACATTTTAATTTTATTTTATTTCCTCTCATTAGCTATATGAATACAATATGCCGCAAAGTAGTTTTGCAAAAATATGAGGTCGCATATCAAAAAAAAGCTGGGTATATCCCTAATAGCCGACGTAGGCTGTTTATCTATTTTAAGATTAATCCGAGACAGTTACAAAGATTATAGGGCATTCACGTGGCGCGAATAACCGTTGGAACCTTGCATTTAGTTCAGGAGTTATGTTCGCTAGCCGGTCTGTAAAGATCAGTCCTTTCATGTGACATGATATAGGACGTTGGCTGTTTCGCTAGTAAATTTGTAACCTTCATTTGTCTTTGGGTCATATGCAAATGAGGTCATTCGATGTCGACAGCCGAATTCCGTGATATCTAAAAATAACCTGGAATTCCGCTGAAACTTTCGGATATAACCACAAAAGCCCCTTTAGGTCTATTAGATTACCACCAAGACAATACCTGACCTAACTTAAAGTATTAAATGTTCGTTTGAGTCTATTTTTCGGCACTTGGTATTTTTTTCTTATCTTGGTTTTAGAAACATCGAAACCTCCCTTTAAGACAAGCGACGTTAATATTCTCCATATAAATTCGACGAGAATAATTTTTTTTATATGCCCAGATAAATTACTCTCTGTCTTCCAAAAGAAAAGTAATCGAATGTATTAACAACTTACAATAGGCTCCTTTAACAGTTATTTAACCCTTCCCCTCCCTGTTCAAGTCCTGGCTTTTACGACCCTGAGAATTTACAATTGAGAAAACGTTGTAGAAAAGAAGTATTTGTTTGTGACTAGCAATTTCTTCTTTTTCCACAATATTTTTCACCCGAATGAATGGTTATTCTTCGAACTAAATCGACTTTTTGTTTTTGTCTGCAAAACCTTTGAATTTGGACAGGTCCAAAAAATTTTAAAAACAGGAAAGGGTTTAGAAATCTAATAATACTGACGTCAGAGACACCCTTTAGATGTTCTAACAACTTTATTCCAAATGACCCTTCAGACAAAAAGAGTTAAGTGTGATGGTTCTATTAAAGTCTTACCCGCGTATTTAACTTATTACATCCGTTTAAGCCTAAAATAATATTCAAAAGTATTTTGTTCTATTTATTCCGCTTTGAAAGACATTTAAAATGCTTGTTCAAAGTCATTTATTCACGACAGAAACCCGATCATGTAAAACGAGTAAAACAATTGAATTTTGTTCCTTCCTTTCTCTGTAGAACTCTTAACATTGAATCCGTAAACTGGATTGATGTTTGGCTTTAGACCGATTTAGAATTTTTGTTGTTGCTGTTGATGTTGTTTTTAAACCTAGCTCAAAACTACAAGCAATCTTGCTCAATCGATCACCTCTGTTAAGCAACCATGCTGTTAGAAATCATAAGATTTATCTCAAAATAGTGTATTGAGCGAGGTTTCTTTTAATCGACAACTTTAACCCAATCCCACGCGACAAATTGTTCGACTGGTACAAATTGAAAGCAGCTGCAGGCGGTTATTTCTGGTCGGTGAAATTTTAGATTTTCTTCAACTTTCTGATTAGAAAACATGCTGAAAGAAAAGAAATTGCTTGTAACAAGCATTTTTTTCATTTTTTGACAATGTTTTTGCATTTTTTTGTAATTTCTAGTCGGTGAAATTTTAGATTTTCTTCAACTTTCTGATTAGAAAACATAGTCAAAAATGAAGAAATTGCTTGTAACAAGCAATTTCTTCATTTTTGACAATGTTTTTGCACTTTTTTTCTCTTGGACAATGTTTTTGCATTTTTATCTTTGGGGGGGGGGAAACGTCATAAGGCGTCATTTTGTGGGAGTGGGTTAAACAAGTCGTCGCTTCATACAATTTGACAGTAATTTTCTTACATTTTTTGTGACTACTAGCGTAAGGTGGTGTGAAACATTGAAGCAGAGATGAGCTCGGGTATGACCATTACATGAGAACTATAAGTCCGGACAAAACATACCTTTATCAGGCTAGTGAAATCTTCTAAAAGCATTGTGATCTCCGGTCACGGGGAATATCCCTTCCGATATTTGTCTCCCACTAATGGGTGGATAATCGTTAATCTATTTAGAATGAGCAGTTAGAGGCTGGGAAAGGATGTTATGGTGGCACTGGCGTGAGAAATACCAGGAATCTATGGTTCGATGCTCCAGCCGCAACGATATGACTGAAATACTGTTAAAAGTGGTGTTAAACCAGATTCAAACGGCCAAACTTCTAACATTCACAGACATAATTCGTCCGGAAACATGTTGTTCATTTAATCAACCAATCAAAATGCATTGTATGATTGTTAAGCCTGCTTAATATGTTATATTCCAAATAGTTGATCAGAGTATACAAATCGATAAACCACTGCTATAGCGATGTCAATTTTCGACTAGCAGTTGTGAGTAAATGGTTTATCTTATATACCTTTTCCCCACAGACAAAACCAGAAAATCTGATAGTGTTAAATACGGTCCTCTATGAGGTATTCTAAGATGGCGTCATTTTCATTCTGAAGATGACGTCATAATGGAAATATGGAAAAGAAGAAGGATTACATGTAGAAATACATGTGTTATTATTTCGACGGTTTTATATAGTATCTAGTAAATGGAATTCTATGTTACGATATCGATCTTACACTTTGTGTTTGCCTCTTGCTGCGGAGGAAGATGTGATATTCCACACGACCTTCGGTTTAATGAAACAAAAAAAAACATCGGAAGCTAAAAGTAAATGTTTGATGTTACATCGCTATCATAATAATTCCCTATTTATTTCAGCCAAGAGACTGCAAGATTTTCATTTTGTCAGCACAGCGGTAACCCTTGTCATGCTGAATAATAAATCCTCTACGGACTTTTCATTGAAATTAAAGCGCTAAAAGTACAGAAATTATAAATTGTAGGTAAACATTTCTTTTGAAAATTTAACAAACAATTTTGGTTTAAAGGGACAAGCAGTTGGTGCAGATTGATCTTTGTCTTTACCTCCTCCCAAAGTTCTAAGCAGGAATATTGGAAGGTGACAAAGGAGAGTAACCATTCAGTATTTGCAAATTTCTGCACATATGATTTGGCGTTAAATGTGTTAGATAGAAAACTGGAAACACCGTCGACATCATTAAATTTAAAATTTGACGATAATCGCCTGTTTATAAAGCTCACGCCATTGAAGTTTGAAGTCAGTCACAAATGGTTTAGATGACGTAAGCTTCCTATCGACTTAATATCTTGATCTTTAACATTCTTACTCTGAAATCGTGATCTATCGTATACACGGGACATAATACCACACGCTATACATTTGAAGCAACGCGCCGTGACGTCATTAGACGTACAACGTTTCCGATCGCATTATTTCCTCTGTAATCTTATATTAGTTATGTAAGGAATCCTGTTTCCGCCATCCACTTGCCTAGACCAGTGGTAACCTAGAGTAGTTCCATTAAATTTTATTGTATCCTTGGGCCAAGATAATTTTTCGGAACTATTTCTCGTTAAGTGATCAGGCTTGGATTGCGCCCCCACCCCGGGTAAGGACAGCCCGACTTTTTTGTTGTGTTCAGTACAATTTTTTCGAAAAGTTTATTGCTAATGATACAATTGTCCTAGCATGAATTTCAATGAAATTGGGCGCCCTTTCAGATGAAATCAAGCTTGCATCCTGTGAAAAGAGCTATATACTGCCAAAACTGACCCATTTTACTCTGTTTTATTTAATGTAAAATGGACAAGTGCGTAATCTGTAAGATCTCGATCACACAGTAATTCTTCACCTTACACCGGTTCAGACGGTGCTAAGGAAGAAACTAATATTTCCTACTAAGAAATTTATGTTCTATTTTGAGTCTTATCCTATATGTTAGATCAAAAAGTCGAAAAAAATTGACAACTATCAAGTGAAAAACCTCCACTTTTTTACTTTTCGACCCGAAAAATGAAAGCTAAAAGATGAATTTAGTAGTTCCTAATTTCCACTGTGAGGTTGAAAAGTCGAAAGTTTTATTACAATTTTTATGTAAAAAACTTCCACATTTCTACTTTTCTACTAGAAAAGTGGAAGCTAGATCGCTTAATTTCTTCTTTTAAAGTTCCTCCTAAGTCGGAAAGTTGATGGCGGAAACAGGATTTAGGTAGTTATGAGCACAGTTTCTAATTTTCAGTCGAATTAAATATATATTTTAAATTAGATATTGTGATAAAAGGTAAAATTGATCTGGGTTTGTTATCGCAATGGAAATTAGAATGGCGTTCTCTTTCGCTGTAAATAAACTTGTAAATCTATTGTGTTAAAATCTTATCTGGTAACAAAAGAGAAATATTGACTGAGTAAACACTTATTTAACAATTTGAAATATTTTCAATCACCACTCTATCTCAGGGCAAATAAAACCATTTACCTTCTTCTTCATAGACTCGAGTGACAAAACAGAGGATATTGATTGAGTGATCTTGAATTACCGAATTTATTAAACCAGTCATCTATAAATAGATAAAAACGAGGCTCTGCCGAGTTTTTATCTGTTTTAGATGACGAGTTAAATAAATTCTGTATTTCATTAGCAGGAATTTCATATTCTAGTTGTCATATTGCAAATATCGATAAGTCGATATAATCCTGAAATTTATTGATTTTAAGATTATCTGTG
The DNA here is from genome assembly GCA_946902895.1 of Fragum fragum. NCBI lineage: Eukaryota > Metazoa > Mollusca > Bivalvia > Cardiida > Cardiidae > Fragum > Fragum fragum. The sequence continues at coordinate 1,884,951 of OX336378.1, forward strand.
AAACATATAACGCCGTTTGCGAATTTACGTCATTACATGTATTATTTGACGTCATTTTCACGGTAATAAAAATGCGTTATCATATACTTTACCTCATTTACATAGTTATTCCACAAGTATGTAATATCAAAAATTTTGAGCGGATTTATTTTACTAACAAGTCGTACCTCATGTTCTGAAATCAAATACAGTAAAACACATAATAAGCGACCACTCGAAGGGCGGTCATAACAGATTTTGATTATTTTTCCCTCTCATACAATATTCTGAAAAGAACCTTTTCGAAAATCAGAGACCGTTTATCAAAATGAAATAGGGTATTTCCCTAAAAGCGAACGTCGGACTTTAATCTATTTTTAGATTACGTCGAGACAGTTGGACATTCACGTGGTACATATGACCGTTGGGTTTCTCATACCAAAGTCATCGTGACGTCATTAGAAGTTGCATTCGCTATCCGATTTTCAATTATGTAATTCTCATTTTGTAACTATCTTAAGAATTTATAAAATATAGAAGGTTACAGTAGTTTTGCGTTAACCACTTGATGTGACATAATTTAGGACGTTGGTGTTTTCCCTTGTCATTGTAAAATTTGGATCATATTGCATATGGTCATGCGGAGTCGACATTCGAATGCGGTGGTTTCTAAAATAACGTCGATCACCGTAGATAACCACAAAAAGACTCTTATAGTCTGTCGAATTTCCGTGAAGACCTGCAATATCTCACTCATATCCAAGTATTAAACGTTCGTTGAAGCGTATTTTTTGGCATTTGGGAATACATGTATTTTCTCATCTAGGTTTTAGAAACATCGATAGCCCTTTTAAGACTAATATAAAAGATTGGTTCGATCATATTCATAGTTATTGCGGAATTACCCCCTTTAAGAGATTAAGAGAATATTTTGTTGTTGTTATTGTTGTTTTCATGGATGTATGAATCGAAAAACTAAACACAGTTTATGAATACGGGAAGCGGATTCACACATAATTGTGAATAGGTTTTAGGGTTCATACATCCATGAAAACAAAAATTATTCTCCTCATTTCTTATAATCTTATAGCATCGAACGAAAAAAGGCAAATATTTTACAAATTCGATACCTTTTTGTATGGGACTATTTTGTGCGGAGGCATACAAAATCGCTGCGTGCTCAAATTTTTGTTCTTGAAGTTATGAATATTTTTTTCGACGATTCAGAATGCCCGTTTTTGATAGACGAAACTAAAAGTTAAATTTATGTCGTTTGAACTCTTCAGAGTCATCTCACTGAAAGGACTCTAATGAGTTCCAACAAGATAGGATTTAGTTATGGTATTGTTTTAACAATACGTCCAATTCTTGAGAGATACTGTATTGGTTTTTGAAAGGAAAAGTTGATCACAGTCGCTTAATGAAAGTATGAGGAGGTCGCCTGTGCTAGACTGGCTGATTGTAAGCTGGTAAAGGGCGTCTTGATAGTGAGATGGGGGCCTAAGTTTTTGAATAGTTTGTCTCTATTGTCGGATGAAAGTAAATTTAGATTTAATTGAAACTAAATGGGGGACATTGATTTCGGTTTTAAAGCTCTTATTTCATTTCGTATTTTATTGATCTTTTTGTTATTTAACACCGACGGTGTTTATTGTTATTGTTCAATAAAAGTGTTTTTCTTCGCCCCCCCCCCCGACAAGAATTAAAAATATATATTCTTCTTTTCACACGATGCTTTTTTAATCTTTAATTTAAAGATTTAACTGCAAAAAATTAAAAATAACCATATGTCGCTACAACCCCGTTAAGAATAATACAGTCGGTAGGTTACCAAAATCTCGTAACTACTGCTTTTTTATACGTATCGTGACCTTAATACTATTCATTAATCTTTGTTGTGTATACTTTAATTTAATTATCGTTTCGATTATTTATGTTTGTTTATCAATCGATCGACTTGTTTAATTTATATTATTTCATGATTTTTTTTTTTTCATTTCTGTTTATTTATCGCCCTATTCATTATTTCATATATATCAACGTCCATTCTATCATTTATTAATTTTTATTATTACAATTTAGTTATTTTAATAACAATACTAGTGAAATGTGTTGAAATAGAAAAAGATCATTGCAAACAGTATTGTAAAATTGGTGCTTCAATCGATATAAATCTTAAGACTACTTTTGAAGAAGACGAAAAGAAGTTCGCCGCTTTTGTGCTTATTGTCAATTTTTTGTATAATATGTATTGACGTTTGTGTGAAATATCATCTTGTAAGAGATCAAGCTTTTCAAGCGTTCAATACAATGCTTTTATTGATATAATACAATGGCGCCCAACAATAACTCCTCAAATAAAAAAGTATTAAGGCTGAACTGCCAAATAAACATACTTTTTTTTCTTTTCAGATACACATGCATTGCACCTGTTGGCGCCTACAGACGACAAAAGAGTCGTAGCTACAGCTTATTAAAGTCCTATTTAATGTTCTTTGGTCGCCCTCGACGATATGTAGATATAATTATTAGGGTAACAGATCAAGATATCGTCTTTTTCCGATTTGAGGTCCAAATCCTTACAATACATTTTTACAAAAATGAATCTGACGATGTGATATGCAGCGAACCATTTCCTCAGATATTACTTTATTATACATATCGCAGAAAAACGCGCGATAAAATGAGATTTTACAAGCAAATATCCCCCTTTTACCTCGTTGTTTTGTTGCTTATATAACACGTTTTTTTTTTTTTTTTTTTTTTTTTTTTTTTTTGTTTGTTTGTTTTTTTTTTTTTTTTTTCTATTAAACATCTTTCTTAATTGTTAAATGTTCGGGTTATAAAAACGAACGTCTGAAATTTGTGACCATAGGTCACCCGTAAAATTCTTCAAAGTACTATATTACCTCAAAATTATTAAGTTATATGGTAAACTATCTATCTGAAAACTGGTCTAAAATGTACTGATGGTACTGACATAGGATGCTTTTGATGCTAGTGTTACTATTTTATCCACTGTCGCAAACTTTCAATCCGTTACTAGCGATTCCTCAGGAATAAAGCGAAAGGAAACGAAGGTGCATAAAAAACATAAAGATAGTGGAGGGGAAATTTCACGTACACGCATAAACATGCGAGAGAAAACACACGAAGATGCGAGAATAAAGTCATGAAGATGTAAGAGTAAAGATCTGAAGATGCGAGAGTTAAGGGTGAAGAAGCGAGAGTGAACAAATGAAGATGCGAGAGTAATCACGTGTAGATGCAAGTATAAAGACATGAATTGCGAGAGTAATCACATGAAGATATAAGAGTTATTACGCGAAGAGATTAAACATACGGAGATGCAAGAATACAAGAAGTATATGTATACGTATGAATGTGTGAGGGTAAAAATTAAAGTAGAGAGTAAAGACATGATGTTGCAAGAGGAAATATACAAATATACGAAAGTTAAAAAACGAACGTGTGATTATTAAGACAAGAAGATTTGAGAGTGAATGTACCAATTTGCGAGGGTACAGACACGGCGATATGAAGGTTAAATCAAAGGACTGAAAGTCCTGAGAGCGTTTTGCTGGCTTATCAGTAACCGCGTTCAATAATGCCAACATGTAAAATCAAGATGAGTAAATAAATCGTACACCTAAGTGGGATGAGCAGCTAGAGGGTCGATAAGGATGTAGTAGTAGTACTGGTGTGTGAACTACCAGGAATCCATGATTAGGAGCTCCAGCCGCCCCAATATAACTGAAATACTATTTAAAGTTGCGTTAAAACCCCATTCAATTAATCATGACCCTTTTGCTGTTAACCGTAAACTCTATTTTGATTTCATCACAACGTTTTCTTTAATATTATTTCATCAGTGCGTGAAAATTTGTTGTTGTGTGGTAAAAGGTTAAATGATAAAAGGTAAAGCAATCAAAGCTAAAATTCAATTCTTTTTGCTTTGAGCATATTATTATTACAATTGAAGTATAGTAATACACGTTTCAAAGATAAAGCCGAATTCGAGAGGTAAAAGTGTGATTTATTCGGTGGGGTTAAATAGGCGCTTGAATCGCGACTATAGCAGGGTTGTAACTTGTAACATATACTGTGTATACGGGGTGCACTGCTAGGTCAAAACTAACAGACAGGGTTAGGAGTTTGTTTACATGTATTCGCCTACTCCACTAACCACTGACCTAGATTCTATCTTGAAACGCGAGGAGATTATTTCTCTCATTTAGACAGTTCATTAGACAATTTACTATGGATATATTAAGTCGAAGTTTTAAACCATTTTCCTTGATATTCATGACTAAGAGGAGGCTGTTGGCATTCAGCAAGTAAGTAATTTTCTTCATAAGCGATGAAACAAGATGGAGGCGATCACATAGATTTTCACTTCTAGTTTATGAGCATGCGTGGAAATGAGTGGAAAATTCGCGAAAACTTGTTTCCGGTTGATCGATGTGAAATACCGGTTTTGTCCTACAAAACCGCTAAAAACGAAAGTGACCTAACAAAAATGCGAAGAGAGAAATATGTTACCTTTCCATGGTATTTCAGTTCATCCATTATTTCGACTTTTATACACATTTGAGATGCATTCTTCATGATGCATCAGACTCCAAATCTTCAATCGTTGGATGCCATGGGTCCTATCCCCGGCGGCGGCACATATCCTTTCCGACATTTGTCTCTTGGCAATGGGTGAATAATCGTAAACCCAAGTGGGATAGACTGGTCCAAATATAAAAAATTGTTAGTTGACGAAGTTGAATGGTTAATGAAGAAATTGCTTGTTACAAGCAAATTTCTTCGTTTTTTTTGTTTTTTTTTTTTGTTTTTTTTTTTTGTTTTTTTTATCAATACTATTATTATTACTGTTATTTTCTTTGAGGGGCGTAGTAATAATCAGTCAATTGACCAATAGCGGCTGTAATTCAAGGAATAAACCAACCAATCAAATAATGTATTCAGCTTATCAACTCCGACATTGGCCGCCATTTTGTTTACCTTTACTGTTGGTTTGGCGACTTAAACGACGTAATTACAACTTGAATAAGCTGAAGTTACGACGTTTAGGTCTCCAACCAACCATTTTACTTTATTGGCCACATATTTTCAAAATAACGCTGTTAAAAATCGAAGCGGGACTTCCTGTCGGAGTTCATTGGTGGGGCCTAGGTAGTCAATGGGCGGGGCCTAGGTAGTCAGTGGGCGGGGCCTAGTTAGTCAGTGGGCGGGGCCTGCGATTTGTTAATTGTGACATCATCAAAAGGTTTGGATTTTCTTTCGTCATAAAGTTACGTTAATAAGGCAGGCTTTCTTAGATAGCCAAACAAATGTACCACTTTTTCCTAAACATGCCTCATAAGGGTGTTATATTGGTGTTATATTGGAACAAGAGTTATAATTCTATAGGATGAAAGTATAACAATATCGATCAATTTCATTGAAATTTTGGACTCTATCGGAGTCAGACCGCGAGTGTTTATTTAGGTGTTATTACCTTTTCGGGAAATTGCGTAAATTGGATTGAGAAATATTGTGGAACTTTGTTGCGGTGACTTTCATTAGGTAGTTCACATCATATTTAAAGTCTCTTGTCGCGATACTTATTTTATCTCTTAATCTAAGCCCGTCATCGCCTTTTAGAGCTCTCCATTGTGTCTTTATATGAAGCCTCTGCATGTATAGCAAGATATTTTCTTACAATTTGATTTTCAGCTTCGTCTATAAAAGCGAGTATTCTGATCGGCCTAAAAAATATTCGTACCTCCATGAATAAAGTTTAGAGCATACAGCTATTTTGTATGCATGAGCACGAAATACATGTAGATGAATAAAAATGTATCGAAATTTGAAAATAATCGCATTTTTTCGCTGAATGTTATTGAATATTAAGAAATGAAGAGAATATATTCTTGTTTTCATGGAGGTAATACAGAAAAAACCTAATCACAGTAATGTATGGTTCTGCTTCGCGTTTTCATACAACATGACTTGTTTTTTCGTCTCATACCTCCATGAAAGCAAAACGTATTCTCTTAATGTCTTAAATGATTTCACCAAACAATCAATGAAAATATCAAAATGATAAATTCACTATTTTAAAGTTTAAGCCCGGTAATGGTTTATTTCTATCTACTGAACGTTATTTAAGCGGTATGTAAGACGCTGATGACGTCATCATGTTACCGTGTATTTCATGTACGTAATGACACAATTTTCTTTAAAGATTTTGGGCGTACAATTTCGTACTTTGTCTGATAGTCGTTTATTTTCGCGTACGACCAATAACACTTCCATCGTACCGGTGGCATCGTCAGGTTAACAATTAGCTCGTTTTGCTTCGTAATGACACAATTTTCTTTAAAGATTTTGGGCGTACAATTTCGTACTTTGTCTGATAGTCGTTTATTTTCGCGTACGACCAATAACACTTCCATCGTACCGGTGGCATCGTCAGGTTAACAATTAGCTCGTTTTGCTTCGTAAGGACACAATTTTCTTTAAAGATTTTGGGCGTACAATTTCGTACTTTGTCTGATAGTCGTTTATTTTCGCGTACGACCAATAACACTTCCATCGTACCGGTGGCATCGTCAGGTTAACAATTAGCTCGTTTTGCTTCGTAATGACACAATTTTCTTTAAAGATTTTGGGCGTACAATTTCGTACTTTGTCTGATAGTCGTTTATTTTCGCGTACGACCAATAACACTTCCATCGTACCGGTGGCATCGTCAGGTTAACAATTAGCTCGTTTTGCTTCGTAATGACACAATTTTCTTTAAAGATTTTGGGCGTACAATTTCGTACTTTGTCTGATAGTCGTTTATTTTCGCGTACGGCCAATAACACTTCCATCGTACCGGTGGCATCGTCAGGTTAACAATTAGCTCGTTTTGCTTCGTAATGACACAATTTTCTTTAAAGATTTTGGGTGTACAATTTCGTACTTTATCTGATAGTCGTTTATTTTCGCGTACGACCAATAAAACTTCCATCGTACCGGTGGCATCGTCAGGTTAACAATTAGCTCGTTTTGCTTCGTCTACAAATTACTAGTCGGTTTTTTAAAACAAATATCAACCATTGTCATGCTTAACCCGGAATATTCCTGTTTTAACAGGTGGTATAGATTAAGATCAGTCTGCACATATGTGCAGGCTGATCTTATTCTACACCACCTGTCTGTAGCTTGCAGACCACACTTGTTTATTTTGAATTTCATTTTATTTTATTGATTTATTCATTTATTATTTTTTTTTTTTTCTAGAGAAAATAATAACCAAGGACAAGTGCTTCCAGTCCTTTGGTTTTTTACGCAATTCTAACATTTTTTTTATTATTATTTTTTTTTTTTTTCATGACAAGGGTTAACAGTGAAATAACAACCTTGAAATCTCAATTACTCACTGATGAGAATCAAAGAAATATTGCTCTTTTATATAAACTGTGGTTCTGCACCTACCTAGAAAGAACAGACTGATCTTAGTCTTACACTGTACTCATGATAATTGTTTGAAATACCATTGGCGCGTTCAGTGTATTTCCCCTTTCTTGTTCGGGTAAGTCGTGGCTACGTTATATCTACCCATAATGTGAAATTACTCGGTAGGTCTATCCAATTGACTAAGTTGGTCGATCACTCGAGCTTGTGGGGTTCAGACCCGGGCAGAGCTCAATAACAAACATAAACTAACCACGCTTATCAAATTCATGCATAAACAGGGGCATTTCAAGATAATTTTCAAGGGGGGTCTTGCATTTCATAACAAACAGATGTTATAAACACCATTCCTATCTAATTCTAATTAAGGCTCCGTCGGCGGGTAACCAAAATTACGTAAATACAGCTGTATTCAACATGTTTTTTTAAGATATTTGTTCGCCCATCGACATTATTGTGCTCGATCATACCCATTCACCCTTTTCTCTTTTAACTCCGATTTCTAGGACAAGTTAAACCATCAGTCTGACATGGTTGTATATTCTTTCTTGTAAGATATAGACTCCGGGAAACATCGAGTCCATAAAGATGATCTCTCGATCTACTTTGTGTAAATAACAAAATTGTTAAATGGTACTCAGCTTATTCCGGTATTCAAATAGTAACCCTTAACTTAAATGAAAGAAGATTGTTTTTTTTTTGTTGTTGTTGTTGTTGTTGTTGTTGTTGTTGTTGTTGAATGGGGTTTAAAGCCACTTTTATCTGCATGCACGTCATATCGGACGGCTTGTGTACGCTACTTTTGACATTATTTCCTTCATATCGGGGTAGCTGGAGCATTGAACCTTGTATTCCTGTTACTTCTCACATCAGAACTACAACTACGTCCTTTCCGATCCTCCCGTTGCTCATCCCACGTAGGTTTACGATTATCTACCCATTTATGGAAGACAAATGTCGAAAAGAACATTTGCCGCGACCGGGAATCGAGCCCTGGACCCAATAATTGAGAGTCCGACGCACAACCAAGGGCACCTGAACGAATGTTTGAAACATGGTCTATTGCAAACCGTTTATGAATAAGAATACGATATTTGATGTCTTGAGATCCAAATATTCTGGGTTCCCACAATGGCGAACAATTACTCTCCTAGAGTCAGTCATTTTAGAAAAAGAACTCGATTATCTCTGTTCATATATAATACATGTAAATATAATTACCTAAAATGGCCTTTCCACCTTACTGTTAACAATGTCTTGGCAAAGTTGCTATGAATCTGTTTATTGTTAAAAGGAAAAATAGCTCATATTTCAGGAGTCTATCTTTTTCGTCTACAAGAAAGTTATTTGACTTTTGCGAATATGCGTTTGAATTTGTATAAGATTTTAATGTCTGGCGATGGGCTATAGGGTCTTTTATTGTTTTATTGGTCTAGATCAAATTGATTCTATTAAAACAATTATTTACCGTCACTCGATTTACCTAAAGTCCTACAATAAAATATCGATTTCCTAACCTAGACTGAACCTAGATTTCTATCAAAGGGCGCGATTTGTTGAAGACAATGGTCATTTGAAGAGCGATAGTTTCCTTTATTTTATAAAAAAAAAATTCGACTTTTCTAGAGTTGATTTGATTTGTTTGAACGGGGTTTTACGCCGCTTTCAACAATCTTTCAGTTATATCGCGGCGGCTGGAGCACCTAACAACGGATTCCTGGTATTTCTCACACCAGTACCATCATCACATCCTTTCCTAGCCTCCAGCTGCTATCCCACATAGGTCTACGATTATCGACCCATTGGTGAGAGACAAATAGTCGGAAAGGATGAGTGCCGCCGTCGGGGATCGAACCCGGGACCTCTAGAATGACAGTCCGACGCGCTACCAACTGCGCTATGACGGCGGCTTTTCTAGAGTTGAATTCGACATATCAATAGTAGAATGATGTAAATACGACTTTATTAAAGCTGTATTTACAACATTTTGGTCACCCACTTACGATTTTTATCATGTAAAAAGAAAATACAGTTTTGAAAATAAAAATAATCGGTCAGATTTCAAATCTATTTCGGCATGGAATTCGAATGAGCTCGCGGTACTATAACAAATTTGAGCATTGCAAAAAGTTCAAGAGTCTTCATGTCGTTTTTTTATATATCACTTTTAACCCTTGTCATGCTGAATTCAAAAACCTGTGCAGAATTGCTTTAAAATCAAAGGACTGGCAGTACTGGAAGATCTTTTAAGTGTCATTATTTCTTTTGAAAATTAATTACTTAAACAACTCTGAGTTAAAGGGAACAAACAGGAGGTATAGACCAAGATCAGACTGCACTTATGTGCAGTCTGATCTTTGTCTATACCTCCTGCCAAAGGAGGAATATTCTGGGCGCAGCATGACAAGGTTTAATCCTTTTAGAGCCCCTGTACCACTTAAACTCCGATAGAATAATTCGAAAAATACAAGGCTCTGAAATCCTAGTATTTCTACACTTAACAAAATTCACAAAAAAAGGCCTGGATTTTGAAGACATGAAAAATCACGAATGACAAACAGGCATAAAATGTTCGGGTCGATAACTTAATTCAAAAGTCTGGTAAGATTTAATTTAGTACTGAAAAAGAGACTTCCCATCCAAACAAATCCTCAATTGGGGATAAGAATCGTTGTTTGTGTTAAATTGTCAAACTACTACTGGGGCAACAAAATTTTAGCGAAAATGATGTTTGTACTAAAAGAGCTGACCGAACACCAGCAGGAAGTTCCACGTCAATTTCAAAACGGTGTTATTTTGCAAATTTTGTTGCATATGACAGAAAAAGATGTTATGTTTTATGTCCTAAACGTCGTAACTACAGCTAAAGTCGCCAAACATAAAGAAATGTTTCACATTAATGTCAGCCGATGTCGGAATTTCAAAGTTCACTTACGAAATGAATGATTTAATTGGTCGACTAATTGGTCTTTCATTGAAGCGGGGGTCCGTTACTTGCTCCTAGAAGCATGAAAATGGCGGTTATCGAAATGACCCGTACTAGTACGATTTTTGGCAGATTTTAGTCCAGATCATATGAAACATACCCACCCGCGTTTGATCCTTGGATAAACCTGCTAGATCAACAAATCGTATAAGAGTTCAACCTCTTTAACAGCTCCAGTCTAAAGAATTCTAATGGAAAAATATTTCTTAATGAGCCTTCGTAAGAGTTTTCCCTGTATTGTCAAGCCAATACTTGTTATTCAATAAAAGTATTTAATAAAAAAGTATAAGATTTTGTAAACCCTTTCATCTTCAATCACTTGTTCTTGCGAAATTGTCGTTTTACGCCTGGGGAAAAATTGTGAAAAAAGAAGAAACGGCTTGTAACAAGCCATTACTCCTTTTTCCAAAATATTTTCTATCCATAAGAATGATTTTTTTCAATTGTCTTCTGCAAAACCTTTGAATTTGGATAGGTCTACAATTTGAAATACGGGATAGGGTTAAAGGAACAGTTATATAGTAAAACTTAATACCGCAGACGGCAACGTTTCAGAGGCCGCCGTCATTGGTAGCGCGTCAGACTTCCAATCTTCAATCATGGAGTGTCGTGGGTTCGACGGCACATATCCTTTCCGACATTTGTCTCTCACTTATTGGTGGATAATCGTAAACCTAAGTAGGATAGCAGCTGGAGGCTTGGAAAGGATGTAATGGTGGTACTGGTTCGAGATATGCCAGGAATCCATCGTGAGGAACTCCAGCCGCCGCGATATAATTGAAAGATTGTTAAAAGCGACGTTAAATCCCATTTTTAAAAAAGTTAACGTTTCAGAGAGGTTCATTTTGTTTACAAATGTGATCCATCTAAAACACGAACAACGAAAGCCACCTGTTTAAGAGGCCAGAGGTGAAAAATCCTGCTTAATAAGATTTTTCGACGTCTTCAAGGCTACTTGCTTCAGCCAATGCGAACTACGCTTTTCAATTCGAAATTAAGAATTCTTAGGATTCTTATGTAGCGGCTTAAAAATCTTATTCTAAAAACGTTTTATCTTGAAAATCTACATAAGAATCTTAAGAATCTCGATAAAAAGAACGCAAATCAGGTTTTTGTTGTAAACAAGTTTGGCTGTCAGATACAGGTATACTTCTACTGGGTGGATGTGAAGTTGTGATTTTGTGTTTGCTCTGTTAATACTACTCGACAATAATTTTATGCGAGGGTGTACATGTGTATTTGGATTATCTCCCTTGGACCTTATTGACGACAGTACACCAGGATGCCACGTTCTATCCGTTCAGCTCGATCGAATTCCGTCACCAGTATTACGTCCGATGGAGGGCGTGGCGCAAAGCTGGATGAACTGTGAGTCTATTTTATATCTTTTATCCCTTGAGAGACTAGGGCCATTCTGAAAGTTCCTAGGTCACTTTACATCACGGTTTAAATCCCGTAACAAAAAGTCTTTATTTCCGTCTCAGCGTTATGTATTATTTCATTTCCCTTGCGGTACTGTATTGACGGGAATAAAAGATCAGGTGAAACGATATATGATATCTATTAGCCAGGGTTAGGCCATTTTTCCCATACTTGAAACACACCAGGGTCGCGAGTTTCCTGTTTGTATATTTTGGAACCTAGAATGATCATTTAACTCATATTAGGTTTATTTGCGAAATATATCAGAACAGTTTGATCAGAGTCTTCACTATGTGTTCTATAAATTGATAGTGGCCCGCTTCATTAGACGACTTGCGGACATTCTAATTACCTTAAATTGCTAATGTCTACATTTCAATCGCATGTGGTATGGTTTGAAATATCACGCACTGGCTAACAGAAGGGTAGTATGACCATTCTACATTTAATTCATTACTGTTTTGGGGTTATGTTGTTGTTAATTTTAAACTTGTCCAAATTAAAATGGGTAGCAGACGACGTTATAAAGTAAATACAATTCAAAAAGAAATTATTCTATATGATAGAAAATATTGTAGGAAATGAAGAAATTGAAGAAAAGAATATCAATTATGACCAGTTAAATATTTTGTCGTTTGGTGATGGGTGAAACATGTTTAATACAATAATCTTATTTTCAAACTTAAAATTGGATTGTAGAGGAAATTGGAAGAAGACGAAATCCTCTTTTTCAAAAGGCTTCGTGTAAAGAATAATAAAAATATCAACTATCCATTCTAGATTTTAGGATAAACTAAATTCGGAGAATTTTCAATGTCAAACCTGCAAAATACATGAATACGCATTCACGAAGTATGACCTACAAATGTGCTGTAAACTGGCGAGTCCGTCTTTCTGATACCATCGATGTAAGCACAAAAGCTTGCTTAACCCTTTCCTGGTTTTAAAAAATTCAGCCTGGTCCAATTTGAAAGAAGTTATAGACGACATTTGAAAGTGGGTGTTATTCGAAAAGGATGCAACCTATAGGTTAGCAAATTATTGTGGGAAAAGAAGAAATTGCTTGTAACAAGCAATACTTCTTTCCCACAATATTTTCTTAAATATGAAATGACAGAGACGAAAAGCAAGGGATTGTGCAGAAAAGGCTTATACTTTGACTAGGTTTCTTCTGTATTAGCAAGAACATTATATGTGCAATAGTTTGTCAATAATCGGTTACATATTTCATTAACCCCCCTTTTTGTAGACGAAAATTTAAAGTGGACTTAATTTGAGAAATAACCATCAGTAGGGTAGAAAATATTGTGGAAAAAACAACGAATTTCTTCTTTTTCTACAATTCTTTCTCAATTAGAAAATCAAATCGATGTTAAAACCAGGGCTTGGACAGGTAAGGGTTAATAGAACACCGTATTTCAGACTTGATAATAAAGCAAGATTGCAACTTTTAGACATATTTTATTGTTTATTGTTATGCACTTATAACAAGATTTTATTTTATGCTTAAGAGTTTATCTAAATAACATTTCCAAGATAAAATCAAATAAAACTTAACATTACACATTAACAATTAAAGATATATGATGTACATGTATGTAATAAATACGACATTTCTATGAAATTCAAAAATCTAGACTGGTTTTCGACTTTCTGTGAAAATGTCTTCTAGCTTTCGAAGCTTCTTCTCCAGCAGTCCAGGATTTTGACTTCCGGCGGAAATGACGTAAATCTTCATTATGATTTGTGTGTATCATTGGCTTGTAGGTTTGTGGTTCACAGAGTTCCTGTAAAGTAAGACATGATTTATTGAGGACATTGTTTTGTATTGAACCGTTTATTGGATTGTAGTCAAGTACTAAGGTCTTATTAGATTTTCAATTTCTTCAACAAACGATTTAGATAACGTAAATTGTATCGTTTAAGTTTAGTATGTAATTAGCTTACTTAATATACATGTATAACTTTCTATATAATTCTTTTATTAATTGTTTTGTTTTGTTTGTTTGTTGTTTTCCCGCAAACGTTGACATAAGATCCGAGTTAACTGAAATTTTAGATTCGGCGTTGTCCTTTCAAACATTTACCCGCCAGTTCATGTGATACATGTTAGAGATCATGTGGTTATAAGGTCATAAATAAAAACACAAACACCAGTATATTTGACCTATCGCAGCTGTCAGTCAAATAATCAGTCGACCAATTGTACCATTCATTTAGACCAGAAATGAGATTTGATGTCCGAAATTGGCTGCCATTTTTGTTAACCTTTTTTTTTTCTTCTTCTTCTTCTTTTTTGTTAGTTTAGCGACTCAAACGTCGTAATAACAGCTATCTCAAGTTGTAGTTACGACGTTTACATCGCCAACCAACTATTAGACATTCTTGTTACTTGTTACTGGTGATTTTTCCAAAATAACGCCGTTTAAACTCGAAGCGGGACTTCTTGTTGGAGTCAAGGGTTGGGCCAGCGATTGTTTAAGGCGCTTACCAGTTTGTTAGTATAGAATTCCTTGTATCCCCCATGTAACAGATAGATTTCTGGAAAGTTGAGTTTGGGATAGCAATCTTTGTTCAACTGGCGATCTTCGTTACGTAGGAAACGGTACCTGGAAAAAATATTGATAAAGAATTAAACAGAGGACAAACCTAAGCATCAGTTATTATACCTAAATTAAACTGAACTCTCTGCATATTCAAAATATGCTCTGTATATGGGTATAACATTTATAATACTAAGAATGTTTCGACTTTACACTTTATTGGAGGAATAATTTAATTTGTATGTATTTGATATCTGATTTAAGACAACTATGATCTTATTTAAAAGACACTGTGACATTTACAAATAACACATACTGATACATTATTTCTGTACTTTTTTTAATGGTCTTTCATTCCTTGTGCAATTGACCAATCAATCAAAAAGTATATCGACCGATCGAATTATTCTTTCAGTCCAAAATTGAGATTTTAACTCCGACATTGGCCGAAGTTTGTGCTAAACATTTTTGTTTGTTTGGCGACTTAAATTTCGAAACTTCAAACTTGTTTAAGCTGTAGTTCCGTCGTTTAGGTCGCAAACCAACCATTCTACTTTTTTTGCTACATGCTACTAGCTATAAATTTGGGAAAATTACGCCGTTTAGAATCGAAGCGGAACTTCCTGTTGAAGTCAGTGGGGGTAGTCGAAGGAGTCAGTTTACGGGACCAAAGACTGGTCATTTGTAAATAGTACTAGTTAGTGACTTACATTTTGGGTCCCCTTTCTGACGAGAATTCACAATGGAAGATCAGTATATGTGGTTTGTCTGTTGCTAAAGGCCGTTTTAGTAAACTGTAAACTTCATCTTTTGTATACAGATTTATCGCCCCTTGAATATGGCCGCCGGCGTACTCGTACGGATACCGACAGTCAACGATCGTTACTCGGGAAAACTCGGAATCGTAGTTTCCGTTAAGGACGTCGGTCATTGTTTCTGTTGAAATAGACTTGAGGTCGCTGTGTTTTCCGGGGATTGTGGGAAGGATATGATCACGTGATCCATCAGCGACGAGATCTTTTTCTGAGACGAGTTTTTCTACAACAGTCTTGACCTCGTTCGAGTTGGAATTCTGGAAGAAAAGGCCGATTTGTTATAAACATATGAAACATTTAATGAGAGTAGATTTTGTTTACTTCGTTATTGTTTTTCTGAGTACTCTTTTTTCTTTATTGTTTTAATCATAAAGCCTGTTTACCAGATGAATTCAGTAAATTTTGTGAGTTTTGAAATAATTGTGATCAGGCACTCGAAAAAGAACATCCGAGAATTTGACGGAACAAATCGCTATTGGCGTACATTATGTTCAAAAGGTCGTAACTACAGCTTGAATAAAGCTGAAATTACACAATTTACATGCCTAACGACAAATTTTAGGAAAGTAGAGATCGATCTGTGAGTAAGCATATATATGGTAAGGTTTAATGACCATTCTAGATTAAGCTGTATACATAAAGTACATACAGTCAATGTATTTCCATTTTTCTTCTTCCTGTCAATCAAGCAACGATTTGTGAATCAATTAAGGCCCCATTCTACTGAGTTTCGACAGGAAGGCTGATTTTGATATCAAACGGCATTATTTTGCAATTTTATAGCTAATAACATGTAACAAAAAGGTAAAATGGTTGGCTGGCGACCTAAACGTTGCAACTACAGCAACAAAATTGCTTCACATAAATGTCAGCAAATGTCAAAGTGCACTTCCGCTCAAACTGAATGGTTTGATTGGTCGATTGATTCTTTGATAAACAGTCGTAATCCGTCATTTTTTATTCAAGAACTTAAGAACAATTTTTTTTAATCTATACAACTTAAGAAAACAATTTTAATCTATAAGTGTGAAATACGATGAAAGCTACCTTAACGTCCGAAGAACACATAGCTGGAGGTGATACAATGGCGACAAGTTCTTCAGTTGACAGTTCACTGCTTTGTTGAGAGTCTTGAAAAGTTTGATTTCTGTAAATAGAAAAAGTGTAAAGATATTATATCCACAAATGAATCATCAAATTTGATAGAGTTCTTGAGTTGAATTAACGGTGTCGCATAGATAGTCATTTAACCATTTCAAATCAATTTTACGCCCCTCTAGAAAAAGAAAACTCGGAAAGCATTGTGGGCAATGAAGAAATTGCTTGTTACAAGCAATTTCTTCATTATCCACAATGTTTTCTACCCCATAAGTCAATTGTTTTAGACATTCCGTGAGATTCAATTATCGCCTGCAAATTCTTTGAATTTAGACTGGTCTAAAATTTTGTTGTGAGGTAATGGATTTAGCATGTTTGTGACATTCCCCAAAGTTAACTGATCTTTGTTCACGTCAACTTAAATCTGACAGGAAATCTCGTTTAAACGGAGATGTTTTGCATCAAATGATGCTGTATTAAGAAAAAATAAAATGCTTGGTTGGCTACCTATGCGTTGTAACGACAGCTTGAACATACTGTAGTTGCGTCGTCTAAGACGCAAAAACAAGATAAATTCTTCACAATAGTGTCGTCTTATGTCGGATTGCCTTAGTTCAGTTCCTGTATAGATAAATAATCGAGAGAACGCACAGGCTAATCAGAATCTATGTTTGTCGCACGTGTAAAATTGTTAGGAACGTCCCAGACAGGTCTAAAAATCCCGGCCGCGGCGAATATCAATTACGACATTTGTCTCTCACCAATGGATGGATAATCGTAAACCTAGGTGGGATACCAGCTGGAGGCTAGGAAAGGATGTAGTGGTAGTACTGGTGTGGGAAATACCAGGAATCCAGGGTTAAGTGCTTCAGCCGCCGCGATATGACTGAATATTGTTAAAACTTGTCTTAAACCCAATTCAATCAACCAATCATATCTGAAAATATTTCTCCTACCTTGTTTTACACATATCGTTTGTCCAAGCTATTCAATAGATTGCAGAGAAATAACTTATAATAACTTGAATTAACTGCGCTCTCACTTTAAAACAGTGGATATTTTCCCAAAGATGTTCTCGCATTTATATATGCATACTAGGCAAGGTTGATCAGAATCGTTTATGCTGGCACTTGATCTTATTGGCCAATCACATCCCTCGGCCCAGTATATCTGGAGGGTATATTGAGACATATTCTGATCTTAATCTTTACTTTACAAAAACTGTTTAACAAACCTGATAAAATTCATGATTTGACAATTATAATATTGATTACCTGATAATCAATTCTGACCACTTTATTAGTTATAATAACCTACCCGGAAGTTTATACAGCCCTTACACGTTTATTTAGTCCTGTCACCTTTCTCTTGCTTTCCAAGGTATTTTTTCCTGCAGCGGCAAAGATCAACGAGTATGTATTTGCAGTCTGATTTTCTTATCTACTGCCTCTCAGTTCATGAATATATACCGTGTAGCGTACAAAATGTCGTAACTACACCTTGAGTAACGATGTAGTTACGACATTCTGCTCGCACAACGACGATTATATGCATGCCGAATGAACTTTCTCTACGCTGGTCGTGGCTTCATTCTTTAAAGGCTCTATGCTACTCGTAGGGATAAACTTTCTCACCAAATAGATTTCTAAAATCATCGTTAATATTATGTTAAGATCCATTTATCAATAATTTCATAAAATAATTTTGGAATTTATTTTCGTTTTCTCATCGGAAAGTTTTTCGATATCAGACTTGTGACCTATTCTGAATTTTTTTCTAGAGGGGGTCTGTAAACAATCTTAACGAAGATTTCATTATTCCTTTTTATTAGAATGTTGTCCCTGCGAGAGCCATAGATCCTTTAAGACACGGAACATGACTTAAACACATTGTTAATATTTTATCATCATTTTCCACAAATAGCATCATGTCTATAAGCAGGATTCACTTCTACCAACCCCTGCCATGCTGAATTTAATTCTCTATAGAAAGACATAAGCCCATTGTTACAAGCAATTTCTTCATTATCCACAATGTTTTCTACCCCATAAGTCAATTGTTTTAGACATTCCGTAAGATTCAATTATCGCCTGCAAATTCTTTGAATTTAGACTGGTCTAAAATTTTGTTGTGAGGTAATGGATTTAGCATGTTTGTGACATTCCCCAAAGTTAACTGATCTTTGTTCACGTCAACTTAAATCTGACAGGAAATCTCGTTTTAACGGAGATGTTTTGCATCAAATGATGCTGTATTAAGAAAAAATAAAATGCTTGGTTGGCTACCTATGCGTTGTAACGACAGCTTGAACATACTGTAGTTGCGTCGTCTAAGACGCAAAAACAAGATAAATTCTTCACAATAGTGTCGTCTTATGTCGGATTGCCTTAGTTCAGTTCCTGTATAGATAAATAATCGAGAGAACGCACAGGCTAATCAGAATCTATGTTTGTCGCACGTGTAAAATTGTTAGGAACGTCCCAGACAGGTCTAAAAATCCCGGCCGCGGCGAATATCAATTACGACATTTGTCTCTCACCAATGGATGGATAATCGTAAACCTAGGTGGGATACCAGCTGGAGGCTAGGAAAGGATGTAGTGGTAGTACTGGTGTGGGAAATACCAGGAATCCAGGGTTAAGTGCTTCAGCCGCCGCGATATGACTGAATATTGTTAAAACTTGTCTTAAACCCAATTCAATCAACCAATCATATCTGAAAATATTTCTCCTACCTTGTTTTACACATATCGTTTGTCCAAGCTATTCAATAGATTGCAGAGAAATAACTTATAATAACTTGAATTAACTGCGCTCTCACTTTAAAACAGTGGATATTTTCCCAAAGATGTTCTCGCATTTATATATGCATACTAGGCAAGGTTGATCAGAATCGTTTATGCTGGCACTTGATCTTATTGGCCAATCACATCCCTCGGCCCAGTATATCTGGAGGGTATATTGAGACATATTCTGATCTTAATCTTTACTTTACAAAAACTGTTTAACAAACCTGATAAAATTCATGATTTGACAATTATAATATTGATTACCTGATAATCAATTCTGACCACTTTATTAGTTATAATAACCTACCCGGAAGTTTATACAGCCCTTACACGTTTATTTAGTCCTGTCACCTTTCTCTTGCTTTCCAAGGTATTTTTTCCTGCAGCGGCAAAGATCAACGAGTATGTATTTGCAGTCTGATTTTCTTATCTACTGCCTCTCAGTTCATGAATATATACCGTGTAGCGTACAAAATGTCGTAACTACACCTTGAGTAACGATGTAATTACGACATTCTGCTCGCACAACGACGATTATATGCATGTCGAATGAACTTTCTCTACGCTGGTCGTGGCTTCATTCTTTAAAGGCTCTACGCTACTCGTAGGGATAAACTTTCTCACCAAATAGATTTCTAAAATCATCGTTAATATTATGTTAAGATCCATTTATCAATAATTTCATAAAATAATTTTGGAATTTATTTTCGTTTTCTCATCGGAAAGTTTTTCGATATCAGACTTGTGACCTATTCTGAATTTTTTTCTAGAGGGGGTCTGTAAACAATCTTAACGAAGATTTCATTATTCCTTTTTATTAGAATGTTGTCCCTGCGAGAGCCATAGATCCTTTAAGACACGGAACATGACTTAAACACATTGTTAATATTTTATCATCATTTTCCACAAATAGCATCATGTCTATAAGCAGGATTCACTTCTACTAACCCCTGCCATGCTGAATTTAATTCTCTATAGAAAGACATAAGCCCATTATTACCCAGTAACGCTTTTGGGCGCCCAATGAGAAAAACAATTGGGAAAACATTGTGTAAAATGGAGAAATTGCTTGTGACATACAATTTCTTCACTTTACTCAAAGTTTTTCATTTAAAAATCTAAAATTTCATTTACTTTAAATTGTCGTCTGCAACTCCTTTCAATTTGGACCAGTCTGAAATTTTGCAGACTGGTAATGGGTAAAAAATCACAGAGCTGAAATCACTGAAGGCACTGATTGTGGGTTATTATTTGTTGTTGGAAATTTATTTTATAAACAGCTTTGGTTACAAAGGAACAAACAGGTTTTGTAGACAAAAATCAGACTGCACGACTGTACGCTGTTCTGGCAGATATTTGTCTATACAAGGCGCCGTCATAGTGTAGTCGGTGGCGCACCAGACTCCTATTCTTCAATCGTGGGATGTCATGGGTTCTATCCCCGGCGGCACATATCCCTTCCGACATTTATCTCTTTCCAATGGGTTGATAATCGTAAACCTAAGTGGGATAGCCGCTGGAGGCTAGGAAAGGATGTAATGGTAGTACCGGTGTGAGAAATACCAGGATTCCGTTGTTAGGTGCTCCAACTGCCGCGATGTGACTGAAATACTATTAAAAGTGGCGTTAAACCCCATTAGATCAATCAATTGTCTATACCACCTGCAAAGACAAGAATAATCCGGGATCAGCATGAGAAGGTGTTTTAATAAGGTATACAACCTCATGGACTTGTTTTGAAGGTTTTGAATGAATATCGTTTTTAAATAAATTATGGTTAACTTATCCTTAAAATGGACGAGGGAAGCGGTGAAAGCATATACATGTAGATATATCAGAATATCATGATTGACGAATTTTCGTTCTAAAATACCAAATTAAAATACATTAACTTTGGTATAAGCAATACAACATTTTGAGTGATATTTTTAACTTTTGGGTAAGTTAAACTTATCATTGGTTGGCGTTCAAAATGTCATGACTACAGCTTTATTCAAGCTGTAGTTACGACCTTTTGATCGCCCACCGACGTTATGTTGAACAGGCAGAATCTTGATATTCTTGCACTCTTGGAGATCCATACTTGATCCAGGTGATAGTGAAGGAAGGCAAACTTGCTTGTAACAATTCGACTCCGACAGGAAGTTTCGCTTCTATTTTAATAGGCGTTACTTTGCAAAAATTACGTCCTTTAGCGTGTAGCAAAAGGTAGAATACACTCTAGTTGGTTTGTGACCTTAACGTCGTAACCAAAGCTTTTTTCAAGCTGTAGTTTCGACGTTTAAGTCGCCAAACTAACAAAAAGTGAACAAAAATGGCGGCCAACGTCGGAGTTCAAAACTCATTTCTTTTTTGAACGATTTCTTTTTTTTTTTTTTTTTCTTTTCTTTTTTTTTTTTTTTTTTTTTTTTTTTTTTTTTTTTTATCCAGGTATGAACCTAAAACTGAATCACTCGAAAGTATCATACATTGGTGATATTTATGTTTCAAGTTCAAACCTCAATGAAAATAAAATATATTCTCTTAACTCCCGAATGAAGCAATTATCTTCAATAGTTTTTATTTGATGGTTTTGAAAAACCAATTAAATGATAAATCGAAATGAAACTAAAACAAAAACTTGATTGAATCAATCGATAATATTAAAACAAACTTGCAGGGATAATTTTGACAGTAAATATGTCGGATAGTAGATTAAAAGAGAAATTATTTTATCTTAAATCAAGACAAAATTTGCTGTCAAAATATTGATGGACGTAAAACCTTTAAATCGGTAAAACATTTTCATTCCGTGTCAAAGTTGACATTATTTTATCATTTCATCAATTCGTTTACAAGGATTCTCCCAAAGACCATGTACATCCACTTATCGGGGAAAAATACCCCTTGGCAGATATTTTAAATGTCCATACTTTAACCCATTCCCACTCAATCCCTCCTTTTTACGCCCCTCAACAAAAAAGCTTTAGAAAACATTGTGGAAAATGAAGAAATTGCTTGGATCAAGCAATTTCTTCATTATCCACAATGTTTTCTATCCATTAAGACGAAAAAAATTAAAATTCCATCAACTTGAAATTGTCGTCTGCAGCTCTTTTCAATTTGGACCGGTCTAAAATTTCACTGTTGCAATGGGTTAAATTCATTTCCAAAGGCCAATTGTTAGACTGGTCCATTTCAATTCGAAATGAAGGTGTAATTTACTTTTTTATAATTTGAAAAATAAGGTCCATATAGAGTAGAGAACATGTTGAGAAAAGAAGAAATTGGTATTTCCTTGGCGAGTACAAATGTGGTATTGCGTTGGAATGGTTTAACCCTTCCTCAAATATTCACCGAGTATGGTCTCTTCAAGATCCGGTACCGTTTTTTCAAAAATGTATTTAATCATTTAGAAATCAAACTCTTAGACTAGTCCGAATATAAAGAAGTCATATACCACAATAAAATGTGTATCTGGATCTAAAAATAACCAAAAAGGGACATACAGTATAGAAATATTGCCAGAAAATAGGAGAATAAGTCGTTGTTGTTTTCTGGGGAAATCGTACATCAGTAAACGCTAGGTAAGGTAATTTCGATTGAATCAATCGATAAAATAAAGGCATATTTGCAAGGTTAATTTTGACAGTAAATATGTCGGATAGGAGATTAAAAGAGAAATTATTTTATCTTAAATCAAACAAAATTTGTTGTCAAAATATTGATGGACGTAAAACCTTTAAATCGGTAAAACATTTTCATTCCATGTCAAAGTTGACGTATTTTATCATTTCACCAATTCGTCTAAAAGGATTCTCCCAAAGACCATGTACATCCACTTATCGGGGAAAAATACCCCTTGGCAGATATTTTAAATGTCCATACTTTAACCCATTCCCACTCAATCCCTCCTTTTTACGCCCCTCAACAAAAAAGCTTTAGAAAACATTGTGGAAAATGAAGAAATTGCTTGGATCAAGCAATTTCTTCATTATCCACAATGTTTTCTATCCATTAAGACGAAAAAAATTAAAATTCCATCAACTTGAAATTGTCGTCTGCAGCTCTTTTCAATTTGGACCGGTCTAAAATTTCACTGTTGCAATGGGTTAAATTCATTTCCAAAGGCCAATTGTTAGACTGGTCCATTTCAATTCGAAATGAAGGTGTAATTTACTTTTTTATAATTTGAAAAATAAGGTCCATATAGAGTAGAGAACATGTTGAGAAAAGAAGAAATTGGTATTTCCTTGGCGAGTACAAATGTGGTATTGCGTTGGAATGGTTTAACCCTTCCTCAAATATTCACCGAGTATGGTCTCTTCAAGATCCGGTACCGTTTTTTCAAAAATGTATTTAATCATTTAGAAATCAAACTCTTAGACTAGTCCGAATATAAAGAAGTCATATACCACAATAAAATGTGTATCTGGATCTAAAAATAACCAAAAAGGGACATACAGTATAGAAATATTGCCAGAAAATAGGAGAATAAGTCGTTGTTGTTTTCTGGGGAAATCGTACATCAGTAAACGCTAGGTAAGGTAATTTCGATTGAATCAATCGATAAAATAAAGGCATATTTGCAAGGTTAATTTTGACAGTAAATATGTCGGATAGGAGATTAAAAGAGAAATTATTTTATCTTAAATCAAACAAAATTTGTTGTCAAAATATTGATGGACGTAAAACCTTTAAATCGGTAAAACATTTTCATTCCATGTCAAAGTTGACGTATTTTATCATTTCACCAATTCGTCTAAAAGGATTCTCCCAAAAACCATGTACATCCACTTATTTGGGGCAAAATATACCCCTTGGCAGATATTTTAAATGGTCATTCTTTAAATCCATTTCCAAAGCCAAATGTTAGACTAATCTAATTCGATTTGAGTTGAAGGTGTAAAAAATGAAATTTTATAATTTTATAGATAAGGACCATATAGAGTAGAGAACATGGTGAAAAAGAAGAAAACGCTAGGTAATTTTGGTCAACCCGGTTACTACGAGACCCTGTTAATACGAGGTACCACGCTATGTTCCGACGATCTCGTTATATCTGGTTAGTCGTCATAGCGCAATCGGTAGCGCATCAAACTCCCAACATTCAACCATTAGATAACATGGGCTTGATCCCCGGCGGCGGCACACATCATTTCCGACATTTGTCTCAGCAATGGGTGGAAAGTCGTAAGCCTTAGTGGGATAGCAGCTGGAGGTTAGGAAAGGGTGTAATGGTAGTGCTGTTTGAGAAATACCAGGATTCCATTGTTAGGTGCTCCAGCTACCGCTATATGAATGAAATACTGTTAAAAGTGGCGTTAAACCCAAATTAATCAAGCGTTATATCTGGAGTGCACTATATATAGACATTTGGTGCTGCATCAGGGAAGTCAGTTGGATGCTCAACCAGTTTGGAATAGCAGCAATGGCAACAGTGTATTCGTGCGCGAGAACATTGTCCTGCTTGAAGAGCCCAAATATTGGCGTTTTCAATGCCCTTTCTCTGTGATTTTTTCACGAAACTGCCGAATGAGGTCAACATAATACCTCCTAAATATATTTTGATATATAGGGAATATTATATTACGATAGAGATACAACATCTCGTAATTGCTCCGGAGGGAAATTTTGGTATTTCGCGAGACCGACCTGGATGATAACAATAAATATGTTCAGTTCTTTTCAAATGATTTCAAAACCAAAACTTATAAGCAGGGATTACGTTATATTTGAAACGCTTGTAATTAAGGTCTCTTTTACCTCGGCTATGAAAATTAACGGCAGTTTCCTGTATAAATCGCTTTGAGAAGGAAAACTAAGATTACCTTTCAAAAGGTTTACACGGTTTGCTATTAATGATTTTGTACGCGTGTCAAAGGGCAACGATTGAAATCTATTTCTAGTTAATATAATCCCGTATATTTTGCGATTTTTTTCTGTTACATAAAAGTTTCATAAAAGTTCACATTTACCAAATAAATGAAAGAATCTTTTTAATGCCTCCTTTTTTATAAATCACGCTTACTTAGGGGGGCAATATATTCTTCTTGGGCCAATACCAGGTTCCACCATTAATTTCTTGGTCTGTTTTTATTTTGTAGCACAGGCAGGCTCACATATCATTTCATATTCAAGCCGTAGTTACTACATTTAGTTAGCCATCCAACCCATTTTACTTTTTTGGTTACATGTTACTGGTCTTAATTTTTGCACACTGTCGCTGTTTGATATCAAATTTAAGTGGGCGTGATCAGCGAGCCATCAATTCATATAATTTCTCGTTTGCGCGAAGAAATTGGGCAGCCTTGAAACCTACAGTCTGCATAAAGGTAGTTCACTCCTATAGAAACTTTTAGTCATTATCTTTGTACAGGGCAAATAGTGTAGACTCTGATCAGACTAGAGGATCCACAGGCTGTACATGTAGAGTTGTAGTAAATGTTACTTTATGTCTCATTTGGTTTATATAAGCCTGCCTTCAAGATTGGGAAACGTTCACCAACGTAAAAGTTGGCCTGCCTAACTTATTTACTAATGTCGAAAGTATTGATAAAAAATGCGCTTGAAAACGTAGTGTCATTGTGAACTTATTCCAGGCAAAATGCAGTAAAGAACCATTTCGATTTCAGAATACTCAAAAATATCGCTTTCACAAATTGGGAGAGTGGGTTTAAGGTTTCATAGCTGAATGGACCAAACAATCAAAGAGCTGTCGCCAATGTCATTAAAAAATAGGCGTTCCATGTTTAACATCGACACTTATGTAACTTTATTTTATCATCAATGACCAACAAACTTATTTTACCTGGAATGTAATATGTGGAGACATAACCAAATGACGGATCGCTGGCCACACCCACTGACTCCGACAGGAAATTCCACTTCGATTATTAACACCATTAATTTGCAAAATTTATGACCAGGAACATGTAAAAAAAAAACATTGGCTGGCGGCATAAAGCAATAAGCAGTAATAAATATAATTCTCCGCGTTACACCGTATAGCGGAGAATTGCTGTCTCAATCAGTGCGACCAAAACCGGTTACGTAGGTTTGGTCAGTGAGTTCTATTTATAGACGAATAGTGTATACGTGGTCACTTCTAGCGAGACTTTCTAACAGGCAACATCGTAGTTACATTCAAATTCAATTTCCGTAAAGTACGAGAATCATACTTCAATGAATATACACATAACTGCATTTCAAAATGATAGATTTAATAATCCAAGGAGTATTGGCGTAGGTCCGCACGCTAGATATTCTAGGAATAGTCTGAGATTCATACCAATCACTGGTTCTTGAGTCGTGCATGTTGCGGACACACGTTTCCTCCAAAGTGGGGTTTTTCGTGGACGGCCAGTATTCTTAAGATGAATATCTAATACATTCAGTGAGCATAATCAGTTCGCTGGGGTAGGGTTTAGAGCAGAAATTGCTTGTTGATATTTGTAAAATATTTTGTATGTAAATACATGTAAATATTTGTATTACCCGCTGTTGCCATAATTACACGCATCTCGCATACGCAAAACAGGGTTGTTGTTTTGGTTTTGTCTGTGAGGGTATTGAGACCGATGTTTAAGTCAAATAATGATGTTTCACACCAGTGCTGGCCAATGTCGGAGTTTAAAATGACGATCTAATGAATGATTTGATTGGTCGGCTGATACTTTGATTGACATGCGATTGGCCAATTATGCTTCATCCTAAATTAGCAAATACATGATCTCGTGCCGAGTCAAAGATGAACTTTTTTTTTCCTACTTCAAACCAGCATTAAAACGTTGGGCGCTTTTTCTTCCTATTATTTTGATTATTTTGCCTTGCAAAAGGCAAATAATTACTTTCCACTGACTCAGTAATGGGTAAGTGCTTTTTTCTACATATTAACTCTTGTCATGCTGAACCCGGAATATTCCGGTTTTGGCAGGAGGTGTAGACTAAGATCAGACTGCACTTATGTGCAGGCTGATCTTAGTCTACACCTCCTGCTTGTACTTTTCCTTTCAGAGTTGTTTATGAAGTTGATTTCTAAAAGAAATATTGATTTTTGAACGATTAGTTCTATCAGTGCTTTCAGCCCTTTGATTTGACAGTAATTTTCAGGATAGTAATTTATAAAGCATGACAAGGGTTATTATTTCACCTTCGGTTTGGACGTATTCATGAATACTATCAATATTTTCATACACAATGAAAAGAAAATATTCTTAAAGTATTAACACTAAAACTTTATAATTATCTTTGCTTCTGTGTTTATACTAAGATTTTGAAACAACGCGTGGAAGTTCATATACATCGATACATTGGCGGATCCTAAAATATTTAAAATAAATTTGAATTCAAAGAAGTGTCAAACGAAATCCTTTGACGATCAAAAAATCAGGTAACACTTTCATTGTGTTGCCCGGAAGCGAAATTTGACCCCCAATATTTTGTGAAGCAATTTCATTTGTGCACGGCGAAATCAACGTAACTATAGCTTTTCCGTTGGTCTTTAAGCACTGATTCCCCTTTTTCTTCCCTTGTCCTTCTTACCATAAATTATGTAAAACTAACGTCGTTTGAAATATCGCATGCCATGTCAGATATCAGTGGTCTCGGACAGCGATCTATTAATTGGCGGCTCAATAGCACTGCCCCACTTCAGACGGTTCTCCAACAGTTCGTCCAAAATACCTAACTGCTTTACTTTGATCGCATTCCAACGGTTTTACAACTTGTTGGAGATAAATATCGAGGAATCCATCGGAAATAGTGATTTAGTTTATACTAATTTATTTTAGTTCGATTGCGACGAAAGCTTTAAGCTTAAAGAGTCGCTCTCGAACACACAAACCAGATGTTTTCACGTCCCTGAAAGAGAGGCAGTGGCTTATCCCCACTGCTACCCACTTCTACAGCTGGGTAGACTGAGGCTGGCTATTAAGTGTCTTGCCCATGAACACACCTCGGTGACGCTGGGGCTCGAACCCGTGACCTTCAGATCACGAGTCAAGTACCAACACCACTCGACCATCGAGGCAGTCTACCCCAAAAAGACAAATACCTTTAGAAATAGTGATTTGATGAACACTGGTAACACAATTAACCCATTCCCATACAATAACCCTTCTTCGATAAAATAACTTTAGAAATCATAGTGGGAAATGAAAAAAAAAATGCTTGTTGTTTGTGTTGATGTCATTTACATCTATTTTGTCTTTGGATATATAAACATTTCGGAACATGAAGAAATTCCTTGTCACAAGTAATTGTAACCATTTTCAACTCATTATCTGACAAAGAATTGCGACTGGTCAAAATTGAAAGATATTGCATTTAACAATCTTGAGTCTATGAAATTCTAAAGGTATTTGTCTTTTTGGGGTAGAAAGTTTATTTAGATAATAAAGAAATTGTTTCAAACAACACTATTCATTTTTCTTTTCGAAGCTTTTTTTTTTTTTTTTTCTTACTTCTTTTTTTCTTGGTTGCGTCAAAAAGCGGTAGTGTATGGGAACGGGTTAGGACAGTTATATGACATTTTATGTCTAAGATACTTCCGTTGATTAAATTCGAATTGATAAGAATATCGGTAAAAGTGGAATAAGGCTAACTAAATCTTTTCTTATAAACGACCCCTTTTGGCAGCGAAAGCCTGGTCCGAATTCACAAATTTACAATCCGGAACCGATGACTTTGTAATAAAAACATTGATAATGACAAAATCTTAGACCGTTTGGTAAATAGGGACTTTCGCCATTGCATGGTTATAACATTTTGTCTCCGTAGATATACTATGTTAAACATTTTAACTTAATTTGTGTCAGTCTTTACGTGTAAATACCAGTGTAGCTGTAAAATGGATAATGTTTTAGGTGGAATATTAGGCAGTCGAAAGTAAGTAGATGGACCTGATTAGAAATTATTTGGTAATAATGATTTAATAAGAACAGACCACAGCAGAAAATCACATGTAAGAAGAGCGAATTATAGTAGTATTTCTTTACTTTCTTTTGCTTTAAAAGGGTTATTTGATTATTGACTTTATATTTACACAATGAAACCCGGTTGACTTGTGCTGTGTTGATCTCTTTTTCAAATATTTGTTTCTTGGGTTTCTCAGAAAACACTTTCTCGTATGAGAAGACATTTATCCATTATAACTCAATAACGCATTTTGATTTCCCTGTAAAATAATACCAAGGAAAACATTGTGGCTCTACTCACAATGTTTCAACCATATTCCGTCATTATTTTGCAACTGAAACAAACTTCGAAACTTCTTTCAAATTGGACCAGTTCAGAATTTTGTTGTTTGGGATGCCAATTCGTCAACTCTTCAAAGTAGGCGATAGAAACTTTAATCAGTTCTAATGAATAGCGCAGTCGGTAGCGCGAATCAGACTCCTTATCTTCAACTTGGGGTGTCATGGGTTCGATCCCCTGCGGGGGAACATATCCTTTCCGACATTTGTCTCTCACCAATGGGTGGATAGTCGTAGACCTAAGTGGGATAGCAGCTGGAGGTTAGGAAAGGATGTAGTGGTACTTGTGTGAGAAATACCAGGAATCCATTGTTAGGTGCTCTAGCCGCCGCGATTTGACTGAAATAGTGTTAAAAGTGACGTTAAACCCCATCTAATCAATCAATCTAATGAATTATGTCTAGTGGGCTGTGTGCTAAAGGGTTAATGGTAGTAGATTCATATTTTTTCCACGATAAAGATCTTTTCCAAGGTTAATGTCGCATATTGTTTCAAACGCCATATTTACAATACTCTAACATTTCTGGTCAATAGTTAAAGTTGGCTTGTTACACATATTTTCTTTTGGTTAGCAATATGTGCGAATTTATTATTTGATGTAGCGACGAGACTCGTGTTATAATTCAGATTTTATTTTATCCATGATATAATGTTTTCCTTAAAGTCAAACTTAACATATCAGCAACGATTATAACAAATAAATATATATACAAATATCTACAGTTCAAAAATCAAGACTGGTTCTAAGATTTCTATGAAAACGTCTTCTTGCTTTCGAAGCTTCTTCCCCGGCAGTCCAAGACTTAGACTTCCTGCGGAAATGACGCAGATCTTCACCATGGTCTGCATGTAACATAGGTTTGTAACTTTGTGGCTCACAGAGGTCCTGAAATAAGAATAAATTCATAAAATAAATAACATGTTTAAATATGACTTTTTATTTGGGATGCATAATTCATTCTTTACTAGTCTTACTAGCCATCATTGCTATTCGTTTATTACCAATATAATTAGTTGTTGTTGTTGTTGTTGTTTTTTTGTTGTTGTTGTTGTTGTTGTTGTTGAAAAAAACGTTTAATGAAACTTACCATTTTATGATTATAGAATTCCTTATATCCTCCGTGTAGCAGGTAGACTTCTGGATAGTTGAGGTTAGGATAGCAGTCTTTGTTTAATTGGCGATCTTCGTTCCTTAAGAAACGGTACCTGGAAAAATAAATGAATCAAATTGATAAAAAAATCATGTGCAAAGCCACTGATTTTCGTTCAGACATACGCACTGTTAAAAATGAAGCGCCGATTTTTCATTCCATCTATTATAAATAGTAATTTTCGTAATAACAGTATTTTTTTATCGTTCTCATAAATATTTGTTTTGTACAAGACTTTGTTATATTGTTCTTTGGAAGTTCTAATCTCCAATCATTGGAGGTCATGGGTTCGATCCCCGATGGAGGCACATATCCTCTCACCAATGGATGGATAATCATAAACCTAAGTAGAATAGCAGCTGGAGGCTAGGAAAGGATGTAGTTGTACTACTGGTGTGAGAAATACCAGGAATCCATTGTTAGGTGCTCCATCCGCCGCGATATGAATAAAATATTGTTAAAAGCGGCATTAAACCCCGTTCAATCAATCAATCTTTCTGTAAAACGGTATGAGTAGCGTTTTGACAAAAAGTTTCCTTATGAAATGGATTTGACATTAGTTGTGGTTGCTAGGAAATAAAAAAAAAACTTACATTTTGGGACCCCTTTCTGACGAGAATTCACAATGGAAGATCAGTATGTGTGGCTTGTCTGTTACTACAGGCTGTTTTAGTAGACTGTAAATTTCATCTTTGGTGTACAGATTTATCGCCCCTTGAATATGACCGCCGGCGTACTCGTACGGATACCGACAGTCAACGATCGTTACTCGGGAAAACTCGGAATCGTAGTTACCGTTAAGGACGTCGGTCATGGTTTCTGTTGAAATAGACTTGAGGTCGCTGTGTTTTCCGGGGATTGTAGGAAGGATATGATCACGTGATCCGTCTGCGACGAGATCTCGTTATGAGACGAGCTTTTCTACGACAGTCTTAATCTCGGTCGAGTTGGAATTCTAAAAATAAAAAACGATTTTTAATTACAAAATTGTTCTAAGTTTAAACGAGTTAACAAAAGTGGTCTTTATGTATTTTCAACAAACAGTAGGAATGTTACCATTATATATTGTGGAAATTTTCGTTTCTTTTAATATAGTATACACAAGTTCTAGTTGCATTATTAATTGCTTTATCGGATTGCCGAACGAAACTAATCAAATCATAAACAATTCTAAATCAGTTACCTGTGAGCAGTCTGTATTCTCTTTTCTTTGTTTCTTTTTGGTCGGAGGAGCATAATCCTCTGTGTCATCAGCAGGTCTCTTTCCACCAAACAGACTCTTTCTTGAACGTTTTGTGTCTGGAAACTGGAGCTGAAAGGAGGAAAAGGTCAACTGATAAGAAATCAAATTACATTGAATATAGACTTTGGTATTTTGACTTTTCTCAAACAATATATTATTGGTATATAGTGACTTGACTAAAATAACGCGGAGGAACAATGAAATGTCTACCCCAACCCCTCGAACAATGGTTGTGTTTTGTTTTATAAACCATTTGGAACAAATCAATCTTTAACTTCCAAATGTTATAAAATTTCAAAAATGTTGTTTTTTTATTTATTCTATAAGAACATATCTTCATAATATTTATTGTAATAATTGTTACCTTGACAACCGGAGAACATTTCTGACTGGGAGTTATAAGGTTGTTGAAGTCTTCGTTGGATAGCTCAGCGCCATTTGGTGAGTCTTGGAACAATCTCTTTCTGCAATTTAAAAAAATCAATTAATTTCTTGTTCCGTTAGTCTAAATAAAGCAGAATATCCAAAGGATGATATACAGGTCAGGCTAGAGGAAGTAAATCGTTCTTTCATAATAAATCCATATGTATCCACTAGACAACTCGAGAATAAGGAAACGTTCAACGATGAGTCAGAATGAAGTTTGACCCAATACCATACGAATTTTAGACTGATCCAAATTGAAAGGATCTGAAGGCGAAATTTTAGATTTTTCAACTTTCTGGGTAGAAAAAAAAATATTGCAATTTCAACATTGTACACAATTTCTAACTTTGGTAAAATCTGTAAGATCAATTATTATTTCTGTTGAATAACTATCAATTTGTAATGCAAACACACCTAGTAATACACATATTCAGACGATGAAACTAAATTGCGCATTAAGTAATCTAACATGGGAAGATATACATGTATACAAGAAACTATACAATTTCTGTGATTTTTTTCCTTCTTATATGTTACATTATATCAACTAAACATCAATCGATATCTACTCTAGTACTACCGTTGACCAATCACACCTCACCATTTCGGATGTCTCGAGGTGATACTCTTACACTATCTGATCCTAATCTATACTAAACAAAACTGTATAACAAACCTGGTAAAATTCAGGATTTGACATATATAATGTTGATTACTAGATAATCAATTTTGACCACTTTAGTAGTTTATTATCTAAAGGGGAAATATGAAATAACGTGCGACGGTGATATCTCAATTCAGATTTTTACTAGAAAACTTTGTTTCAATTTTAACGCATCTTTGGGGGTCCAATGACTCTTTGTGGATCTCCGTAAGAAAAAAAGCTTTGGAAAACATTGTGAAATAGTTATAAGCAATTTCTTCAATTTCGACGATTTTTTAAACCCTAAAACAAAGGCTTCTAAATTCCACGAAATTGAAATTGTCGTCTGCAACTTCTTTCAACTTGAACCAGTCTAAAATTTTGTCATGCGGCAATTGGTTAAGAAAAAAAGTGTTAAGAATAATGCACAATTTACATACCTTAAAGACATCATAGATTTGTATCTTGATTTTTTTTGTTGTTGTTGTTTTTTAGTGTGTGTGTATTTTTTTCCCAGACGGATGATTTCTTTGTGGTGTGTGGTGTAGGTTTAGGGCGATCAGAATATGGTTTGGTTAATGTATTAGGTCATTTTATTTTAAAATTGAATTTAATTATGACACGGAGGCTTACTTAGAACTTATTAAACGCTTGTAATTAAAGACTCCATTAACTCGGCTTTATCAATTACCCAGAATGTCCTGTGTTAATGGCGTTGAGAAGGAAAGGCAAGATTAAAAAAGAAATGTTTCTTCACAGTTAGTGTTAATTGATAATGTAGACGTGTGTTAATACAATCATTTATCTTATTTCATTCACATAGTATTCTTTCGTGTGATTTAACCCTTACCTGTTCAGCCCCTGTTTTTACGCCCCAATGCTGTGTTTTGTTATTATCTTATATTCGAGAAAACTTTATAGAAGAAAAAAATTGCTTGCTGCAAGCCTTTTCTCCTTTTTACACAATATTTTCTACTCTTAAGAATGGTTATTTTCTGAATAAAAGCCACTTTGAATATTTATCTGCAAAACCTTTAAATTTGGATATGTCTAAAATTTTGCAAACAGGAAGGGTTAAAATGATCTTTCATGTACAAAATAAGAGAAAGAATTATCAAAAACAGAACTTCCCTTGGGATTTTTTTATAACCGATCAATATTCAAAAATAATCTGACAGTAAATATGTCGGTTACTGGGTAAACGGTGTGATTATTTTTTCTTTGATCAAATGATATTTGCTGTCAGAAATATAAAAAGATGCGAAAGGTTCCCTTGATTAGAAATTCTATTCTATAACAATATTGACATGTGTTTATCGTTTGATCAAACATTGTGAATGTTACAGCTCGTGTAGTGTACGAACGCTTAGGATTCGATCCCCGACGGCAGCACTCATCCTTTCCGACTATTTGTCTCTCACCAATGGGTCGATAATCGTAGACCTATGTGAGATAGCAGCTGGAGGCTAGGAAGGGATGTAATGGTAGTACTGGTGTGAGAAATACCAGGATTCCATTGTTAGGTACTCCAGCCGCCGCGATATAACTGAAAGATTGTTTAAAGCGGCGTAAAACCCCATTCAAACAAAACAAACAAAACGAACGCTTAGTATTTGAACGCAAAGTCCCTAGAAAGAGAGAACGTCCGAACAGTAGCACTATAGTGTAAATCCTTTAATCTCATTATGTTAACCGTTTTTAACCCATTCCCACACGATAAAACTTTAGACCAGTCCAAATTCATAGACATGTTATGGTTTTGGACGCATACCGCTTATGGTCTCGGTGCTGCTTTTAAAGAAATTGCGGTTAAATTCTTTTTAGCCTGAGATTGTGTAAGCAATCTTATGCTAAAGTTACAATGCTAAAAATTCAAACCCATGCAGCGTTTAATGTGAAAACATAATGTAAAAACATCTACCGCAATAAATGTGATCTTCTGTCGCATAAAAAGTAGATCGGATCTGACCATAAATTAATACGCCCGATTGAGGAGGCGAGATACGACTCATTGAAAGCTGTCGGCTTGATGTACAGTACTTTCGTGTGAGTGTTCTGAATTTGGAAAAATTATCAAAACTTGACTAGTGAATGGAAAGAAAGAAAGAAAGGAAGGAGATATAATGTATTGGAAATTATTAAACATATATAATCATATCATATTGTTAAGAAAAAAGGTGTTTGTTTCATACCAAAATAATATTACTTATTCTAGAGTAACAATGTTAAAACGGTCCGGTTAGACGAAGTTGCTGTATAAGGCTGATGAGCGTGGCTGTCGGTTTTACGCACGATTGGAATGTTTTATTTATCAAATCAATTGGTTATTCATAGGATCATATTTGCACTGTCTGAAAACAGATTGGTCGTGCTCGGACTTTGTGTCTATATATTTTTACCTCCGAATTCTACCCAAAGGATGCAACGTCTACATACCGCTTTTGAGAGGTGTACATAATCATGTTAACCTGGTAAACGACCACCCGCCCTCTCTCGCTCTCTTTATCTGGAGATTATAAAGCGCATATTTACATAACGAAATTGGTCTATGTGGTAGAATACCCATATCGCACGCAAGAGCCTCCTAGTTCGAATCTGGCTACACGCTCCATTCCCCCATCTCTCTCACTCTCTAGCTCTCTCTCGCTAGCTGCACTGGCTGAAAGCCAACGAGCTTTTGTCATGATGTGGTGTCCGTCGTCCGTCTGTCCGTCCGTCCCTCAATCTTTACTTTAAAAATCTTCACAGAAAGTAATAAACATAATTTAACCAAACTCAACCAAAATTCACAGGAAGGATCCTTAGTTGGTCTTTATCAGATCCCTTCAAAGCATTTTGATCGGTTGAAAATTATGTAACGATATTTACATGTAAATATATCGTTACAATACCTCAACGGGCAGGTTGTGTCCCCTAGCGCACAAATTGGTAGATCTGCGCATAATCGACAGTAGATTTTGGTAAAAAGTGGCACCTCCGATAGTCCGACCATCAAACTTTTTCTGCCCAGATTATATATCTCCTGTATACATATCTTAGGCTTTCAGCGCTTTGATTAAAACGGACGACTGGGGAAGCGACGGAAACATATCGTTATATCCTAATATCGTGATCGACGAAATTTCGTTCTACAATAACAAATTAAAACCCATCAAAATCATCTTAGTTATAAGCGGTATATCATATTGAGCGAATCGCTCAATATAATATACCCCTTATAACTAAGACGCTCAACGATATTTTTATAAATGGAGTATATTCTACTTATCGTCGATGGGCAATCAACTACGATTTGAATAAAGCTGTAGTTGCGACATTTTGATCGCCCACCGACGTTATATTGAATACATGGAATCTTAATATTCTTGCATTCTTAGAGAGCTATACTTGATCCAAGTGATAGTGACGGAGTGGGATAACCTGTGGATATTCTATGTTATAATGGGAGAAAAGGTGTTTCTCGGTTTTCTCGGTTTTAATAAGCTATTCTGTCCGTCTGTCTGTCCATTCGATGTTTGCCAGACTTTATTTATCAACGTTTCTTCTGAATGAACTGATATTTGGGAGTACGAGTCCTCATTTACAAGGTGCAGATCAAGTATCTGCGATGTCCATGTCTTCTTATTTTGGTGATGTGGGACAGACTCGCAGAAAAATAGTTCTACGTGGACTTGGTATTGATTTTGAAAAACTTTAGAATGGTTGTTATTATGAGTTTAAAGTGTAAAGTCGTTTGAATATGCTAGGCGTTGAAAAAGACTATAAACCCAAATTTTAAACTCTAACCTTGTTACTATTAAGATATAAGTCAATCGCTTAGAAAATGGTGAGGTCATATATTATTTGTATTTTTCTTTCTTCCAGTTTGATTATCTAGACTTCTCGGCGGATTCTTGTTTGATAATTGACCAATCACGTCTGTCAATCAAATAATCAGCCGACATATGAAATCACTCATTTAGACTAGAAATGAGTTTTGAACTCCAACATTGGTCGCCATTTTTGTTTAGCTGTTTTGATGGTTTGGCAACTTAAACGTCGTAACTACAGCTTGAACAAGCTGTAGATAAGACGTTTAAGACGCTAACCAACCATCCTACTTTTTGTTACATTCTACTGGCTATAAATAATTCAAAATAACGTCATTTATAATCGAAACGGAACTTCCTTTTGGAATTAAAGGGGGGACGGGCCGGTCAAGTTTACCGAAAACTTACTGTTATGAAGATTAAGCCAAGCTTTCATTAGTTTTAAGATACTAAAAGTAATCTTAGCAGGACCCAAGATACCGATGTCATTATAGTGTTTCTATAATGAGGCGCTTTTAGAGACTACAAATTTGTCTCTTCAGTCACATTTAAGAAATAGAATAATCGGGGTGTTTTGTTTTGTTTTGTTTTTTGTTTTTTTTTTGTGTGTGTGTGTGTGATGTTAGATAAATATTATGTTCTGTTCTGTTCTGTTTTTCACTTAAGAAAAGATAAATCGGTCATACATGGAAATAAAACGCTTATCCACAATAAAAATTTAGTTTCGCTAATCAATATTCAACCGTTTTAAATGGCTGTTGTTTGGGATTTTTTCTTATTTCTTTTGTTGTTGTTGTTGCTGTTGTTTGTTTGTTTTGTTTTTTGTTTTCGTGTTGCTTTGTTTGGAGTTCACATACTTCCTTGAAAAAAATTAAGCGGCCAACTATTTTACACGCTTACGTGCAAAGGAATTCAATATTTTCATGTAAAACTAGTAAATTTATTTCTTTGTTTTGTATATTACATTAAATTATAAGAAATTCAGAGATTTTTTTTATATTCGGGTATGAACCTAAAAATTTAATCATTTCAAAGTATCATACATTGGTGTGATTAAGTTTCAAGTTCAAACCTAAATGAAAACAAAAATACATTTTTTTAATTTCTGAAAGAAGCAATTCTCCTCTGTTTCATTTGAAGGTTATGAAAAACCAATTCAGTGGTACATCTAAATGAAAAGAATCATAAGAAAATATCAAGGCAATCTTGCAATGATAATTTTGACAGTAAATATATGTCGGACATTAGATTAACTGAGGAATGAATTTTATCTTAAATCAAAACAAAATTTGTTGTCAAAATATTGATGGACATAAAACCTATAAATCGGTAAAACATTTTCATTCCACAACAACTTTGACATGCTTTTATCATTTTCATCAATTCTCCTACAAGGCTGATCCGAATCTTTACTTGTTGCACACAAAGGTTTGTAGTAATTGTAACACTAGTCTCATTTTGTTTATATTGGGCCCTGCATTCAAGATTGGCAAACATTCACCAACGTAAAAGTTGCCCTGATTTACTTTTTTAAAAATGTCAAAGCCAATATCAAGAAAAATGCGCCTGAAAACCTGATTCTGAACTTAGTATAGGTTAACCCTTTCCTGGTTAATCCCCGGTTTTATGTCCCTGTGATATCATAATTGCGAAAACATTGTGAAAAAAGAAGACATTGCTTGTAACAAGCAATTTCTTCTTTTTCCACAATATTTTCTTCCCTACTAAAATTATTTTTCAAATAAAATCAACTCTAAATTTTCGTCTGCAAAACCTTTGAACTTGGACAGGTCTAAAATTTTGCAAAATAGGAAAGGGTTAAATGAAGTTTAGAACCATTTCGATGACAGGATTTTCCAACATATCTCTTTCACAATATCAGGAGAGGGGGTTTCAGGTTTCACTAATGTCGCCAATACCAATGAAAGAAAAACTTTGTACTCCATATTTAACTCCGACTCTTATGTAACTTCATTTTCCCATCGCCGATCAACCAACTTATGTAACCTGGCATCTCCGATTAGTTGCGATGTTTGAGTTGTATATGAAGTTCATGTGGCTAGCTGTCTGTCAATTAAAAACTCCTTGTCGGAGATTTAACAAATTGATTGATCGCTAGCCCATCCAACCGACTCTGCTGTCCTCGCCAACTAACTTCGCTTATCGCCCTCACTGACTCCCTCAGGACGTTCCACTTTGATATAAATTGGCGTTTTTTTTGCAACAAAAACAGGAACATGATTATTTCAAAAAGGTATAATCGTTAGTTGGAGTCTTAAACGTCGTTGAAAAAGCCGTGGTTACGACCTTTAAGTCAAACAAAGTATACTGTTTCACATAATTGCCGGTGTTTTGGTTCAAAGTTCACTGCCGGTATAAATGAATGATTTGATTGGTCAGCTGTTTTTTTATTGACAGCCGCGATTGGCCAATTACCTTTCATGCTCAAATTTGCAACTACATGATCTCGAGCCGAGTCAAAGATGAACTCTTTTTTCCCTACTTTAAACTGACATTAAAACGCTGTGCGCAACTTCTTCCTATTATTTCGATTATTTTGTCTTGTCTGGCAAGTATTTACTTTCCGCTGACTCAGTAAGGGGTAAATGCTGTTTTCTGCATATTAATGTTTCACCTTCGGTTTGAACGTATTCATAAATACTATCAATATTTTTACACACAATGAAAAGAAAATATTCTTAAGGTATTAACACTAAAACTTTATAATTATCTTTGCTTCTGTATTTATACTAAGATTTTGAGATAAATTTATATATGTATATCGCTACATTGGCGGTTCTTTAATTGCAGGCATTTGAATTTAAAGAGCGATACCAATTCTATCAAAATTCATGAGGCATTT
The DNA here is from genome assembly GCA_946902895.1 of Fragum fragum. NCBI lineage: Eukaryota > Metazoa > Mollusca > Bivalvia > Cardiida > Cardiidae > Fragum > Fragum fragum. The sequence goes on from OX336378.1 coordinate 1,924,404, forward strand.
ATCATTTATCATCAGAAAGTGTCGTGGATGATGGATAACGAAGCTATTGCGTGTAACAAGCAATTTCTTCCTTTTCCACAATGCCTTTCGAAGTTTTTTTATGTGTTGCGTTATAAGGGTATGGGATGGGTAAAGACGACCATTGGGGTGCCTCCCCGCATGCGGGTGCTCTGGTTCAGGAAAAAGGTGCAATTCTATCTCGAGATAAATGATAACCAGCATGGTGAAAGTGTCGGGTTGGGTTTGGACCTTTCTCCGGCGCTCTCGAACTTGCTCAAACTCGGGGTCTCTCCACGCATGCGCAATTTCAGGCCCACGGGTGCCCTGGACATTTACTCTAAAACAAATAATTCTTCATTTCGGAAGAATAATTTTGAATTAAAAAGAATTTCAGTAAAATAAGAGAAAACTAAATCGTTTCTTATCAATATAAACAGCCAAAGCCTGGTCCGAATTCACAAATTTACAAGCCGGAACCGGTGATTTTATAACAAAAATATTGACGTTGACAAAACCTCGATTTAGACTGTTCGATAAATTATGGACCTTAGATCCGCCATAGCATTTTGTCTTCGTAGATATACTATGTTGAACATTTAGACTTAATTTGGGGGAGTCTTTACATTTAAACAGCAGTGTAGCTTTAAAATGGATAACGTTTTAGGTGGAATATTGGGCAGTCGAAAGTAAGTTAAGGATTTTTAATAAGAAATTATATAATCCTTTCCAGTTTTCCACGATTTTAGAGCTGTTCAAATCCTTTTTGCAGACGAAAATTTAAAGTGAATTTAATTTAAAAAATAACCATTTAGTAGGGTAGAAAAGGATTATAAAATCTCAGCGATGTGAAAAACAGGAAGGGGTTAATTATTGTATCTTCATAAAAACAGACTATAGCCGAAAATCGCGAACTATATGTATGTAGAAACTTTCTTTTGCTTTTAAAATACCCGGATGGTATGTGCTGATATTTTTTACTATTTCTACAGTTATACAGTTGCGTTAATTAGATATGCCAAACAGCTTCAAGTCGCCGCCGTCATAGCGCAGTTGGCAGCGCAAGACTGTCAATCTAGAAGTCCCGAGTTCGGCACTCATCCTTTCCGACTATTTGTCTCACACCAATGGGTCGATAATCGTAGACCTATGTGGGATAGCAGTTGGAGGCTAGGAAGGGATGTAATGGTAGTATTGGTGTGAGAAATACCGGGTTTCCATTGTTAGGTGCTCCAGCCCCCGCGATATAACTGAAAGATTGTTGAAAGCTGTGTAAAACCCCATTCAAACAAACAACTTCAAGTCTCAAACACGTTTTTTTTTTTTGGGGGGGGGGGTGTTGCTGTTGTTGTTACTTCTGCTTCTGATGCCAGTGTTGCATAGATATATCGAAAGCCAATAATAAAGCTGTTACACACAAGTATTAAATATGAAATGTGCATAGCATACATTTAAATTGGCGGATCGCGGACTTGCCAATCAAATATTCAGTCAGCCAATCAAATCAACCACTTTGACCAGAAGGGAGTTTTGAACTCCAACATTATTCGCCATTCTTTTATTGCTTAGGCGGCTTTAACGTCGTTACTACAGCCAATTTGAGCCGTTGTTAAATTCATTAAAGAATCATTCCATTGTTTGTGACATACTACTGCCCATAGATTTTATAAAATTACGACTTTAAATCGAAGTACAACTTCATATCAATGGGGTTGACCTCAGAGTATGTGGAATGGGCTAGCGATAGAACGGATCGCTTATTGACTACCACCAACACTCCACCAACAAAGTAGTTTGACCGTTAGTTTGAAGCATAATCCCCGTAATTAAAGCTTAACTGAGCTGTATTTGTGTCGCCAAGCCAACAAATATGACTGATATACATTCACTTTCAGTCCAAACGAATTATTTTAAACGCCTTTTATGCTTTGGCAGTAGCGATCTGCCAACCGACATATCGCTGGCTCCGATCTTCGAGAATAAATAATTAACTTTGTTGTTTGGCGAGCTATATGTATTCAATCTGTTGTTACGATATCTAAGTCTATCTATTCCAGCGTAGAAAGGAGACAGTAGTAATTGTCTTTTTTCCTCGAAAGTTTTCCTGTTATTTCTCTTGAGTGCTCTAGATTATTGGATTGTGTGCTAACAGTTTAAAGAAATACCTTTCCGAGGTTTATGACAATAAACTATCAACCGGCTTATCGGCGTCGATTTTGTATTTTCGGTCAAAGGTTAGAGTTAACTTTTTACGTAAAGACCCACGTTGTAATAAGATTTATTTGTTCTATGATAAATGTGTATTCTAAATGTACAAACTTAACAAAACCTCAACAGCGAATTATAAAAAAGTAATAAATAAACAATATCTTTAGTTCAAAAATCAAGACTAGTTTTAAGTTTTCTTGATAAACGTCTTCGTGCTTTTGAAGCTTCTTCCCCGGCAGTCCAGGACTTTGACTTCCGGCGGAAGTGACGTAGATCTTCACCATGGTCGGCATGTAACATTGGTTTGTAACTGTGTGGCTCACAGAGATCCTGGGATAAGAATAAATGAAAATAATAATAACATTATATATAAATTAGACGGGTTGCCAATCAATTGTAATCTAGAATGCTTATTTAAGCGATAGATAGTACATATCAAGTTTATTTTAACAGTTATTGGTAATGACTAATATGAGGAATTTTCGAAGCATAAGTGTGGTATATGTGCTGTGATAGACATCTAAGATTTCCCATTATTTGGCCTATTATCTTTAGATAATGTACATGTAGAAGGGTTGCAAATGCTAGATAATGATTAGTCGCACTAACAGAATAGGGTAGTTGAAAGGTATTCCTTTATTACCAATAAAAAGCTGTAATGCAAGCATTAAGAAATGAAGTCGAAAACTTACCATCTTCTTAGTATAGAATTCCTTGTATCCCCCATGTAGCAGATAGACTTCTGGATAGTTGAGACTGGGATAGCAGTCTTTGTTTAACTGGCGATCTTCGTTACGTAGGAAACGGTACCTGGACAAACAAAAAAGATCAAATTGATACAAAGATCATTCAGATATATCCAGTGTTAAGTACAAAGCCGACAAATATTTTCACTAGAAGAATTCATAATAACAATATTTTTTAACATCTAAATTATTATTTTTAAGTCTTTTGTATATTCTTTTAGGGAGATGCTCTCTGTAAATCGATATGAGCAGCGTTTGGACACAATAAATTTTCAAAGTGTTTCCGTAATATTTGGAATGACCATTCGTTGTTACTGTCTAGAAATAAAGAACTTACATTTTGGGTCCCCTTTCTGACGAGAATTCACAATGGAAGATCAGTATGTGTGGTTTGTCTATTGCTACAGGCTCTTTCAGTAAACTGTAAACTTCATCTTTGGTGTACAGATTTATCGCCCCTTGAATATGGCCGCCGGCGTACTCGTACGGATACCGACAGTCAACGATCGTTACTCGGGAAAACTCGGAATCGTAGTTACCGTTAAGGACGTCGGTCATGGTTTCTGTTGAAATAGACTTGAGGTCGCTATGTTTTCCGGGGATTGTGGGAAGGATATGATCACGTGAGCCATCAGCGACGAGATCTCGTTCTGAAACGAGCTTTTCTACGACAGTCTTAATCTCGTTCGAGTTGAAATTCTAAAAATAAATAACGATTTTATTTACAAAATATTTCTAGGTTTAAAAGAGTGAACAAAAATTTGTATTTTCAATAATATTTTGTTTTTGTACACGCATACTTGTGTACCAAAACGAAACATGGACTGGTCCAATTTCTAAAAAAGATGCGTGTGGCGTTTCATTGAACTAACAAAAAATCCGATAAGAAAACAAACAGTAGGAGAATGTTTTAAGCAATTTCCATTATTTCTCTTAATATAGTATAGTAGTTCTGGTCACAATATTAATTAGTTTATCGGATTGCCGAGCGAAACTTATTTCATAATGAGCCATTCTAAATCAATTACCTGTGAGCAGTCTATATTCTCTTTTCTTAGTTTCTTTTTGGTCGGAGGAGCATGATCCTCGGTGTCATCAGCAGGTCTCTTTCCACCAAACAGACTCTTTCTTGAACGTTTTGTGTCTGGAAACTGGAGCTGAAAGGAGGAAATTTTCAACTAATAAAAAATCAAATTACATCGAATATAGACTTTGGTATTTTTACTTTTCTCAAACAATATATTAATGGCATTAATGACTTGACTAAAATAACGCGGAGGAGCATTTAAAAATGTCCACCCCAACACCTCGAACAATGGTTGTTGGTTTTGTTTGTTTATTGCTTTTGTTTTGTTTTACCTTACAAAGGTTTTAAAAATAGCAACAAGGTCGGTATTATACTTAAAGAATATATCTTCATAATATATAATAATTGTTACCTTGACAACTGGATAACGTTTCTCACTTGGAGTTATAAGGCTATTGAAGTCTTCATTAGACAGCTCAGTGCCATTTGGTGACTCTTGAAACAATCGCTTTCTGCAAATGAAAAATAACAATTAATTTATTGTTGCCTCAGACTAATTCAACCAAAATTGTCAAAGGGTGACATACAGGCCAGGCTACGAGAAGTAAAACGTTCAAACGTAGCCAGTCTACAAGAAGTAATACGTTCAAACTTACAACAAATTCATTTTTCTCCACGAGACATCTCGAGAATAAGGAAACGTTCCACGAAGTTTCAGTATGATGTTTAACCCAATACCAGACGAATTTTAGACTGATCCAAAAAGAAAGGAACTGAAGACGACAATTTAAAGTTTACGAAATTTTAGATTGTTTCAACTTTCTCGGTAGAAAAGGGCTTGTTGCAATTTCTACATTTTACACAATTTTCCAATTTCGATTTAATCTTTGATATCAATTATTATTTCTGTTGATTAGCTATCAATTTGGAATGCAAACTCACCTCGTTTTACACATATTCAGGCGATGAGTTAAGTAGTATAACGTCAGAGGATATACATACATACAAGAAACAATACGATTTCTGTGACCTTTTCCTTCCTATATGATCCATTATATAAACTAAACACCAATGGAAGTGTACTCTCGTTAACCAATCACATCTCACCATTCCGGATGTCTCGAGGTGGTATTCTTACACCATCTGATCATAATCTTTACTAAACAAAACTGTGTTACAATTCTGATAAAATTCAGGATTCGACAATTATAATGTTGATTACAAGATAATCAATTTTGACCACTTTATTAGTTTATTATCTAAAGGGGAAATATGAAATTACTTGAGACGACGATATACCAATTTAGAGTTTTAGTTGTAAAGTTCATTTGTACTAACCCATTTCCATACAATTCCGCTCTCTACGAACCTGTAACGAGCTTTAGTAAACTTTTCTCAATATTTTCTTCCAATTTTGGCATTTTAAATTCATATTTCTTTTTGAATTCCCCCTTCGAATTCTTTCGACTTAGACCAGTCAAAAAAAGGTAAGACAAAAAAAAACGACTTACGTACCTCAAAGACATCATAAGTTAATATATTGTTCTTTTTCCGGGAATGCTTTCGTTGTAAATTTATGATGTAATATTGTAGGTTCAGGACGTTTGGAATATAGCCTTGTTTATATATTAGGTCATTTTATTTTAGATTGAATTTAATTATGACACGAAGGCTTACTTAGAACTTATTAAAACGCTTGTAATTAAAGACTCCATTAACTCGGCTTTAACAATTACCCAGAATGTCCTGTGTTAATGTTGTTGAGAAGGAAAGGCAAGATTAAGAAAGAAATGTTTCTTCACAGTTAGTGTTAATTGATAATGTAGACGTGTGTTAATACAATCAACTATCTTATATCATTCATACAGTATTCTTTCGTGTGTCTTAACCCCTTTCCTGTTCAGTCCCTGGTTTTACAGCCCTGTGATTTAAAATTTGAGAAAATATTATAGAAAAAAGAAGAAATTGCTTGTGACAAGGGGTAAAACTATCCTTCTCGTACAATATAACCAAATGAAATTTCAAAAACAGACTTTTCCTAAAAGATTATTATCACGGACCTATAGTAAAAAATAACCTGACAGTAAGAATGTCGGTTACTAGGTGAACGGTGTGATTATTTTATCTTCGATCAAATGATTTTTGCTGTCAGAAATATCAAAAGATACGAAAGGTACCCTTGATTGGAAATTCTTTTCTATAACAATATTGACATGTGTTTATAGTTTTATCAAATATCGTGATTGCAGCACGAGTGTGTAATACGAACAATTGGTATTTGAACCAATAACAACGGACCTCCGAACAGTAGAAATTTAGTCTAATTCCTTTGATCTCATTATCGATGATATACTTAAAAACAACAACAACAAAAAACTGATTTCGTAAATCGCAATCAATATATGTTTTGAGGAATAAAGCTCAATTACGAATGTTGGCGTATAAAGATTCGTACGGGGGGGATGACAATCAATTTTTTCTCATCACACAATGTTTTCTTCGCTATACTTTTCATTTCATTTGTTATGTAATTTTGATTGTCATCTACAACTTCTTAGAATTTGGGCCAATCTATATTCGCCTGTGTTCTGGTATAGTAATGTTCTAAAGGACCGCAGGTTGAGAGAGAGTCAGACAGACAGACATAAGATTTTACTCGCAATCGTCGTGGTTAATTATGCTAGCGAACAAAAATATTTTTTTCAAATATCATATCGTCGGTGTGATTCCGAAACCTCGTAACTACAGCTTGAATCAAGCTGTAGTTACGAGGTTTCGGAATTACACCAATGATGTTCATAAAGCCAGCGTTATACGAATGTGCGCATTTGAAATCAGAAACGCACATTACTATTTCCCATAGAAATAAAAACAGTGAAAAACGAAAGTTAAAAGCGCGCTAAGTGTTTTTTTCAAAAGCGCACTCTCACGCCCTGCTTACAAATCAAAATAATTGAATTCATTTTGTTAGCAATCTACTTCTATTTTGTATTCTGGGGTCAAGAAAGAACTTTTTGTAGTAAATTTGTGTTTGGAAAAAAAGCATCGTTACTACAGTTACATTTGTTGATCGTTGCTGAATTCAACCTCGTTAAAAGCAGTGTCCTCACAAAGAAGTTTTGATAATCATTGAGGTAAATTATTCCCATTATTTTCTATCCCAAATGACAAGGTTTTTTTCTTAAAAAAATATCGATTATGAATTGTCGTGTATAAATTCTTTCAATTTGAACCAGTTTTTCGGGGATGGGGGGGGGGGGGGTCCCGTCTGATAAAAGGGTTATTTGTTTTGTATAACGGAGACCCCTCGCGGTCCCTTTTCGCCTGCCTGTTGATGTATTTATATTGCACAGACGGCTCGCACATGATAAATATCTTTATATATTAACACAAAGCTTTTTTTTTTCGCGTTTTCGCTTCTCTATTTATTTAGATTTAAATTTCTCTAAATAGTTGTCAATCAAATAACCAGTTGACTAATGAAATCTTACATTTAGACCGCAGATGAGCTACGAAAACAGGAATTGACCAGCATTTATGTGAAGAATTTTAGATGGTTCGGCGACTTAAATGTTGTTACTACAGCTTATTCAGCCAACTGTTTAACTTTTTTTGTTATTAATTACTGACCATCCGTTTTTTAAGTTAAGCCGTTTCATATTCAATTGGAACTTCCTGCCGTAACCCCATCTGGGCCGGCATTCCGTTAATTACATAACAAACAGTTGACTAGGATAAACGCCTTGTACGAAGAGGACCCCCTTTTAATATCCATCATAACGAAAGCCTCGTCCTTATGAATTAACTATTTCTGACAATCATATTTTGGTGAAGTGTAGAATATGTGCAGACTGGAAAATGTTTTGGGTGGAATATTAGGCAGTCGAAAGTATGGTCATAATGATAAAATACTTGTCTAGCGATCAGGGAACCAATAAAATGCGAATAGTAGCGATTTTTATCAGAACGTGCGAATTGCTCTCTCATTGAAAATGATCATTACAGCAAACTTAAACTACTACATGCCGATCTTTGTCCCCCCCCCTTTTTTTTTTTTTTTTTTTTTTACCCTTCAGACGAAATTGATCCACTTTGAAAACAAATTTTTGAAAAAATATAGTAACCAGCAGAGATAAACCAGAGATAGAATTTTGAAATAAAAATGATCCGAGTAAGCCTGCAATATTTGACTAGAGTAGACGTCTCAGTGAATGTCTTGTCGCCAAACGGGCCACATTTCGATATATTGCTCTTACCAATCGATTTGTTAAGCTGTTTTTTGTTGCCCCCTTTCTGTTGCACTGGAGGATCCAAGTCTTACTTGGCTCTATTGTAATAAGTTCACGATTCCGAGCTTCCTGGTTAATATCAAATCAAGCACCATACAGTTCAGTCAACGACGAAAATCTGTGTTAACGTGTCTTACCAAATAAAATCCCCGTATAAGCATCATATTGAGTGAACAGCATACGCAGGTGTCAGTCTGATTAGCAAATTTGGTAGAGCACTTGACTTCAAACTCCAAGATCACGGGTTCGAGCCCTGGGTTGCCTATATCAACTAGCACACTAATTGCCTGTCGAATGAGACCTTTAACCGAGGCCCAGTGTGACAGTTCTATCCATCGAGCACATGAAAGAACTAGGTGGTGCTTTCGGCTGTTTCGTCCTGTATCCTTGCTCCCTGTATCCCCCTTAACCGTGACAACTAACCGTCTTTTGGAGGCGTCGCTTATATAGACATGTGCTACGATAGCGTCGATAAATAAACGGAAACACCTACAAGACGTTCAGTTTTGATTTAGTGGTTCTTTTGTCGGCTTTTTTTGGAACAACTGTTAGGGCGATAGAATCAAAATTTGAGTCGAAAACTAAGAGTTCGATTCCGACTGAATCGTTGATCATCAGCGTATAGCAAAAAGAGGAAACAGTTCAAAGCCTAAGCATTGGTTAATCACAGTGTCATTCAAAGGATCCATCTACCAATCAAATCACTCTGAATGAATAAATGATCTTAGAACTCCATCTTTTGCCATCATATCCAAGCGGCGTTAGAACCAACCAGCCAACCATCTCACTTTTGTTATACATTATGAGTTATAATGATACAGGAAACGCTACTTATATTGAACCGCCGCACTTTGGACTACAAAAAGAGTGGTCACTAAAGAGAAGGAATATTTAGTACACATTTTAAAAAGTAGGCATTTTAGAAATCATAGTTCTGCCTTAGACAATTCTCACTGAGCCATATAATATTTGAATTCTCCGCTGGGTTCGGCCATTCGAATGATTAATAATAACATTTTTTCAATGTGGAATGATTGATTATAGCCAGTATAAAGCTCAATTATAAAGTTGTCTCTACCCCTTGAACAGAATTCTATCCTGGTCGCTTTATGAAATTGGTCGCTATATAGAGCTGGTTGCATACGCGATAACCAATAGTATTGAAGTCTTGTATGGTGAAAGAGGCCGCTTTGAACAAATTTTCGATTATATCAAGGCGAAGTTGACTTATTGTGCGCCTCCTGGGTATCACCAGACCTTGTCTGGGGATCAAAAATGTCTTTCCCAAGGACATACTCTCGTAAAAAGCCCTCATTCGAGCCCGCAGTTCTTGATTCAGGTCAGAACTCAGTAGAGCTTTAAACAGAAGTGCCTGTACTGCTAGTTTCCCTTGAATCGTAAAACATCTATTTGCTATCCGAATTAAGGGTTCGATAATCAAACATTTGTATCGAATTTCACTTTTTAAGTATTTTCATCTATCACCAAAGCAACTGGCGGATCGCTGCCTACATCCTCCGAACTCGGAAATTTTTTTTACTTCAATATCAAACGGCGTTATTTCGATAGTAACATGTCACTAGGCACCATAAACCTCGTAACTACAGATTATTCAAAACCAACAGAAATTATCCATATAAATGTCGATCAACCCCCGGTCTGAATTAATTGATTGGTCTCTGGTTGACAAACGCAATCCATAAATCCACGTGAGTTTAAATGGAATGCACTTTCATAAGTCACTCAGAGTATTTGAAATTTTGAAGCATAAAGACCTTGTCTCTGCTAACTAGGCTGTCCCAACCGTGACGCATTCAGTCATTTTGTTAGATATTGGTGTTTGTTTCAATGGGGTTTTACGCCGCTTTCAACAATCTTTCAGTTATATCGCGGCGGCTGGAGAACCAATGGAATCCTTGTATTTCTCACACCAGTACTACCATTACATCCCTTCCTAGCCACCAGCTACTATTTCACATAGGTCTACGATTATCGAACCATTGGTGAGAGACAAATAGTTGGAAATGATGAGTGCCGCCGACGGGGATCGAACCCGGGACCTCTAGATTGACAGTCCGACACGCTACCAACTGCGCTATGACGGCGGCTTAGATATTAGTGTCCTTGGTTCTCTCTATGTGTGTATGTATATATGTATGTGTGTGTTTGTGTGTTGTTTTCAGAAGTGGCTAAATATATATTTTCTATTTGGACTTTTAAGGTGTCGGAATGGGCCGGGAAAACGGTATCAGCCGGCATGTCATTGACGGTTTCTCACCCTGCCTGTAATGCGTTCTCTTTCTGTTACTGGGGGGGGGGGGGTACATTTAATTTATTGGTAGTTCCAATACATTCCATCATTTAGGGCATTTTTCTGGGGTTCATGTCGTATTTCTTAAAATAATATCATATTATACCTAAGTATATAAATCATAAGAAATATCTACAATTGTGACACATTTAATCTCATTACATAAATCTCTTAATATACAAAATATTAAAATTTACAAACTTAACAAATCCATAACAAAGGAAACAAATGTCAATAAATATCTGCTGTTTAGAAATCAAGACTGGTTTTTAGATTTCTGTACAAATGTTTTCTTGCTTTCGAAGCTTCTTCCCCGGCACTCCAGGACTTTGACTTCCGGCGGAAGTGACGTAGATCTTCACCGTGGTCGGCATGCAACATTGGTTTGTAGTGTTGTGGCTCACAGAGGTCCTGAAATAAGAAAAAAAGTAGATGGAATAAAGTACAGATTGAAATTAGGCTTGTATCATCATTCCTCTGTATTCTCAAGCACTCAAAACAAGTCACGAACGTACATATTGAGCAATGTGTGGAAGCGTTTTTATCCAACCCTGATCAGCAAGATAAATATTTACGTAGAATACTCAATTAAGTATTGAAGATGAAGAGACTTTGGGGGTTTTCATGGCGGTATGAAAAAAAAACATCCTAACTACACTGTCGGAATACGTCTCTTTCTTTCTTTTGAGTTAAGTACATTAAACAAATATTTTCAAAATATGTTTTTATGGAACTATTTCGAGCGCAGAGTACAATATATAAAAACTCATTTCTTTCGGCTAATCATAACCATCCTTTTTGATAGAAGAATTAAAGTATAATATAGAAGACCGCGATGCCTATGTAGTAGTGGAATGTTTTTTTTTTTTTTTTTTTTTTTTTTTGGGGGGGGGGGGTTTCTTCTAGCATTGAATGTACACTGTACTAATTACATATCTAAATATAACTTACCATCTTGTTAGTATAGAATTCCTTGTATCCACCATGTAGCAGATAGACTTCTGGATAGTTGAGTTTTGGGTAGCAATCTTTGTTTAACTGGCGATCTTCGTTACGTAGGAAACGGTACCTGGAAATACAAAAAGTCAAACATGAAACATCCACTTTTCCATCAATTATATGTTATGTTAAATGTTATTATCAAATTTGTTTTTATTGTTATAATAGTTATTTTGTATCATTGATTTTGCTTTTCGTGGCAAGAAAATTACAATGCATTTTCATACTTCTGTGAAATCGTTTATGGGTTACTTTGATTTCCAAAAATCATGTATTTTCACCATGACAGTAAGTTTACGCCAGTTTGAAGAGAATTATTGAACTTACTTTTTGGGTCCCCTTTCTGACGAGAATTCACAATGGAAGATCAGTATGTGTGGTTTGTCTGTTGCTACAGGCTGTTTCAGTAGACTGTAGACTTCATCTTTGGTGTACAGATTTATCGCCCCTTGAATATGGCCGCCGGCGTACTCGTACGGATACCGACAGTCGACGATCGTTACTCGGGAAAACTCGGAATTGTAGTTTCCGTTTAGGACGTCGGTCATGGTTTCTGTTGAAATAGACTTGAGGTCGCTGTGTTTTCCGGGGATTGTGGGAAGGATATGGTCACGTGATCCGTCGGCGACGAGATCTCGTTCCGAGACGAGCTTTTCTACGACAGTCTTGATCTCGATTGATTTTGAATTCTGAAAAACATTTTATGATTATTGTAAATTATAGATCTAATAAAACTTAGTCGTCTGAGAAATTCTTCGTCTATCTGAAATATTGCTTTACAAGAAATTCAGAACCAAGGCTACTAGAACTCTTGCCCTAAGGCTCTCGAGTAAAACAAGAAAAAAGATTGCTAGTAACTAATTGTTCCCCCAGATTTATGGTGGACACTGTTTGGTGTCCATTCAATAAATGATGAAAACATGAGGCATAACGCGAGTTGTTCTTCCAGTTGTCAGATGGAAGCTGTCAACCATAACGATTCATGAACAAATCAAATCATACATTTAGACCGGTAGTGAGCAATAATGTTAAAGTAAAGAAAATGAAGCATGTTGGCTGGCTCGGCGACAAACTGTGTTTACGACCTCGGTTGCCAATGAACCACTACTGACTACAAAATATGAGAAAAGTCGAACTTCCTGTAGGAGCTAAGTTGGTGTGACATTCGTCAATCAGTACACCGGAACTAAATAATGGTAATTTCTAAATCAAGTACCTGTGAGCTATGTTCATCATCGTGTCTGAGTTTCTTGGCGATAGGAGAATCATGTTCCTCGATGTCATCAGCTGGTCTCTTTCCACCAAACAGACGCTTTCTAGAACGTTTTGTGTCTGGAAACTGGAGCTGAAAGAAGGAAAACACTCTACGTAAACAAACTGGTTAAGACAGATACATATCGTATAGTATGTCAACTTCTATATTTTATACTATTGTTACATGAAAAAATGCGTAGTGCTCCTCCGTCCTACCCTAACCAACATGTAAATTCTAGTTGAATGCTTTGTTACTAATTTGGAAATCGTCAGTTTAACTTACAAATATGCTATATGAAAAAGAAGGATTCATTGTAATGAATATTTACCTTTACAACCGTAGAACATTTCTCACTGGGAGTTATAAGGTTGTTGAAGTCTTCACTGGACAGCTCAGCGCCATTTGGTGACTCTTGGAATAATCTCTTTCTGGAATAGAGAAATCATAGTATTGCATCCAAACTGATTGAAACAAGTTTAAACAAATAAGGGTGTTTTGTGTTTACTGTTGCATTAGTTTTATTGGTACAGGGGTAATGGTGTTATATTGTTGTTTCAACAGATTTCGTCATCTTCATTTCGTCATAAGATTTGTTGCTAAATGGTACTAAACAATATACAAATAAATATGAAATCTAACCATCTTCTCTGAGTCTATATATCAAACATTAGTTTGTTATAATTTGCAGTAATTTCTAAGGCAAACTGACCTCGTTTTACACATATTCGGGCGGTAGAAGCAAAAAGTAGTACAACATAAGAAGATTATCGAAGTCTCTGGGTATATTCTTACTTATATGTACAATTAAGTCATTTAAACACCAATCGAAATGTACTGAATGAAATTTTACTATAACTAGCCAATCACACCTCACCATTTCGGATGTCTCGAGGTGATACTCTTACACTATCTGATCATAATCTTCACTAAACAAAACTGTATAACAAACTGATAAAATTCAGGATTTGACAATTATAATGTTGATTACTTTATTAGTTGATTATCTAAAAAGGAAATATGAACTTACACAGTACAACGATTTACTGTGTAACAAACCTGATAGTCAGGGATTAGACTATCATAACGTTGATATTTAGAATAGACGATAAAGACAACTCTTTTAACCCATTAACAGACGATACCGACTCGTGTGAATTGCAGCCACAGAGGTAAATTTTTATCTGATAAAAATAAAACATAAAACTCGGGTTTTGGGGGTAAATATTGTGGAAAACGAAGAAACAAGCAATTTCTTCGTTTTTCACAATGTGTGGGGGGTCTAAAAAGTGTTATTTTGTGGGAATGGGTTAATACTGTGTAAAGAAAGGAAGAAAAACTTCCATAGAACACCGATTTCCTAGTTTTGTTGAAAATTACTTTGCACCTTATAGGCGTTCAGACCAACTTGAAGTAACTGAATTATATTTTCTTATATTCATATATATGCTTCCATGGTCAAAAATATTACGTTTGGCGTATTCATACAAAGCGATCACTTTCAGGATTCAAATATCGTCTTTCATCAAACATAATGCGTCATTTCTTTCTTGTCCATGGCCATATATAAAAACAAACGAAATGCTTATTTACCTTAAAGACATCATGAATTTGTTTCTTGTTCTTTTTCGGTATTTGATGCGAGATGTAGTACTGATTATGGCATTGGTGTTAAATTATGCTGTTATATATTGGTTTAAATTTTAATTATGACACGAAAGCTTACTTAGAACTTATTAAAACGCTTGTAATTAAAGACTCCATTAACTCGGCTTAATCAATTACCCAGAATGTCCTGTGTTAATGGCGTTGATAAGGAAAAGCAAGATTAAGAAAAAAATGTATTTTCACAGTTAGTGTTGATTAATTATGTAGACGTGTGTTAGCATCTCATTTCATTCTCACAATAACCTGTCTGTTTTTGTAATTTTACATCTTTCATATACTTTGCAGTTACAATTAGAATATAAAACAGAAAATAAAGTTGCAGTTTTATATTTTGCAAAACCTTCTCAAGCACATTTTCGATATCTCAAAGATTACATGACAGCAAATATTTTGGATTCTTGCTATAATTTCAAAGGTTTGTTTATTGTCGATCTTATCAACATTTGCTGTCAAAATTATCAAAAAGATGGGAAAGCTTTCATTGAATGGAAATTCTATTCTATAACAATATAGACATGTGTTTATCATTTTATCAAACATCGTAATTACAGCATGAGACAGCTCGTGTGTAGTACGATCGCTTTAGTATTCGTAAGAAGAAACACCGGTAATAACAGCTGAATAGCAGCTGGAGGCTAGGAAAGGATATAATGGTAGTACTGGTGCAAGATATATCAGGAACCCATTGGAAGATGCTCTAGCCGCCGTGATATGACTGAAAAAGTATCAAAAGCGTCGTTAAACCCCATTCAAACAAGCAAACAAATAGCATCCAACTACAATATGACCAATTATAACAGGATAATGAATAGAAAATACAAAAAAATGCTACAAAAATAAGAAATCAGGTAATCAGCTTAATCATTTCGAATGACTTGTTGGAAAAATATTTCTGTATAAATTCACACTGATTTAACTATGCACACACAATACCGATTTTTTATGTCCCTGAAAAATAGAGGTTTGAAAAATGAATAAATCGCTTATTACAAGCAATCTTTTCATTATCTACAACATTTGCAATATTTTGATTGCTAGCCACGCTCTCTAAACTCCCACAGAAACATTTTCTTAGATATTAAACGATCACCACCATGTAACAAAAAATAAAATGGGTGTGCGACCTAAACGTCGATACTGAAGCTACTCCGTCAAGTGACCCACCGCGACTGTCAATCAAATAACCAGTTGACCAATGAAATCATTCATTGAGACCAGAAATGAGATTTGGTGTCCTAAATTGGCCGTCATTTTTGTTTACAGTTTTTGTTGGTTTGGCGACTTACAGGTCGTAACTACAGCTTAATCAAGCAGTCGTTACAACGTTTAAGTCGCCGACCAACTGTACTGTTTTGTTACATGCTACTGGCCATTAATTTTTCAAAATAAGGTCGTTTCAAGGCGAAGCGAGACTTCCTGTCGGAGTCATTGGCCGGGGCTAACGAAGTAAATGGGCGGGGCCAACGATTGGTCAATTAAAACTTAAAGGACTCGAAAGCAGACTGTGTCGCTGGTCATGAGGGAAGGCGTAAGGCGAAACATTTCAGATTTCCAGCCAAGTATTTCTGATGCAGAGAATGTACACAATACAACTGTAAGTTTATTTGAAGAATCGTTTAATCTTACACTCTAAAAGATTAGGCAAACTGTAATTCAAGGGAAACAAATAGTATAATTCATTACTTGTGAATCAGTAAGAACATATTTATCTCCCTTCTGTAAATGCCTCCTGTAGAACGTCCCTTCACTTAAGCGGCCACTCTTTTGGTTGCTCCGTAAATGGCCGATCATCAAAAGTTTTCCTATATATTCACCTAACGAAAATATAGCTATAGTTTTGCGAATTCACAGAACTCTTCTCACAATAAAAAAAATCGATTTAGAATCTATAATTTAATTTCAAGTTTCGCCAAACAAAACGGGTTTTCTGATTAGTCGAAAAAAAAATTCATACCTCTGTGAACAAAATTTTGAGCACGCAGCTATTTAGAGTGCTTGGGCACAAAATAGTTCCATACAAAAAAAAGTATCAAAATTTGCGATGTTTCTGCTTTTTTCGTTCGATGCTATTAAATTATAAGAAATGAAGAGAATATTTTTTTCATGGAGGTATGATACGAAAAACCTAATCATACTTACGTATGAATCCGCCTCGCGTATTCATACAATGTGATTGTTTTTTTTTTGTTTTTGTTTTTTTCGGTTCATACCTCCATGAAAACAAAAAATATTCTCTTCATCTCTTAGATAAATTCGGGGCAGGGGTCGACTGCTCTGAACAATAGGAGTGTCGCTGGCCATGCCCACTGACCTCCTACAATATTTACTTCTTGTCTAAATGAATTGATTATATTGTCATTCGCTATTTTGATTGAGAGCGGGCGTGGATGTGTGGTTGTAGGGAGTGTGGGGATTTTGGTGTGTGGTGGGTGTTAGTGTGTGCGTGTGTGGGTGGGTTGGGGTTTGGTATGGTTGTGAGTGGGTTTGTGAGGGTGTGGGTAGGTGTGGTTTTGGGGGTGTGGGTGGGGTGTGTGGGTGGGGAGAGGGTGGTTGTGGGTGTTACAACTGCTTTAGTAGATCTACCATGAATCTTATGGAATTACAGATATCACCGGGAAAAGGTAAATCGTAAAAGACTTGCTTAAAACGTCCAACATTCCCCTGGTTTAATACACTTTGAGACTTTTTTCCCTAAATTGTATATCTTAAGAGGCACAGTAGAAGTTATAAAACCATATGGGAAAATAGATCTCACTTTGAAGATATGTTATTAACTTGAATCCTGTGTCGTAACTACAGCTTATTAAACTTATCCGACCAACCATTTTTGTTGCTTGCTGCTGACCATAAAGTTTGCAAAATAACGCCCTTTAAAATCGAAGCAGAACCTCCTGTTGGAGTCCAAGAGCGTGGCCAAAGGAGTGGGTTGGTGAGGCCAGCGATAGGTCAATCAAATCACATATATACATAATAATTTCACAAATCATTTAAGAAGACAATATTTTTGTTTTCATGGAGATATGAACCGAAAAAACTAATCACACTGTATAGATACGCGAAGCGTATTCATACAGTGTGATTAGGTTTTCGGTTCACACCTCAATGAAAACAAAGATTATTCTCTTCATCTCTTATAATTTGATAGCATCGAGCGAAAAAACCAAAAACTTTACAATTTTTGATACCTTTTTGAATGGAACTACATGTATTTTGTTCGGAAGCATACAAAATCGCTGCGTGCTCAAAATTTTGTTCGTGGAGTTGTGAATATTTTTTTTCATCAATCAGAATGCTCGTTTTTTATAGACAAAACTAAAAATTAAATTATTTTTCCTTGGATATATGTTATGTCTAAAACTGTAACAGGTATTGACAAGAACATTATTGAAAAGAACAGAAAACACGGGACCCGCACTGTGCTGGTTTCATTTATTTATCTTAAATCGTTCCCACATGATCCTGTTTTTAAGACGATAAGAGCTTTGGGAGAAAATGAACAAATTGCTCGTTACAAACAATTTATTCATTATCCGTAATGCTTTCCCCCCATAGACATAGATTTTTTTTAAAATATCAACTTTATATTCTATCCTTCCTTTATAGACATAAATTGTCGTCTGCAACATCCTTGAAAATGTATCAGTCTCAAATTTTGTCACGTGGTGATGGATTAAATCTGATTGCCATATATGACTTTATCATTTCCATTTCTAATATAGCACGCACGAATTACATCTTAGTGCAAGAAGCTTAATTCTTGCTGTACGCGATTTTCGATTTTTACCCCCCTTTGATATTCTTTCTATTCCCCTAACTGCCAACACTCAAACTTATTTTCTCGTGAAGTGGCCCCAATAGATCGTCGAGACTTTATTAACATGGTTGTTTATGAAAGGTTTATTAGTTTTAATTGTTCGGTTTATTGGAGAGAACAGGTGAACTCGAGTCATAAAACAACTAATCTTGTGTCGCAATAAATTTAGTAATGAATTTTGAGCGTTCTTGTTTTAACAATTTTCTTGAATTCTATATTTTTGTGATTTGTTACTATACAGACTTTGCATTTAATGTGTGTGAGTGTTTTATAAATTAGTGTGAAATTACACATCAGTGATATTATACCTGCGGGAGATTCCTGTTTAACCCATTACCAGACGACAAATATTTAGGTTTGTCCAATTCGAAAGAAGTTTGCAGTCGACCATTTTTTGTTGATGATTTTTTTAATAGTCATTTAAATTGAAAACATTATAGATAATGAATAAATTCCTTGTAACAAGCGATTTCTTCATTCTCCACCACCTTTTCCTATGCTTTATTCTTAAAGGGCATAAAAAATCGGGATTGTGTGAGAATGGGCTAATGCAGTTTCTTTAGTTTCAAAGTTTGGTAAATTGTAAGAAAAGTGACTTTGCATCTTCTGTGTTTCAGCGTTTTCTAAATCCGTGTGAAATTATAAAAAAAATATTTTTCTGACAAATCACTCGTAATTAGTTGGCCAGTATCAATATTAGTACTTTTTTTGTTGTGAAATTATCCAAAGATAATCTACGGAAATGTTACAATTATCTACCTGAAAACATTAAAGAAACATCCATCTTCCATGGAATCAAACAATTATCCTCTATTTTTCATCTTCCACCCAAAAAAGCTTTACAAATTTACATACCTTTTGTATGGGACTATTTTGTTCGGAAGCATACAAAATCGCTGCGTGCTCAAAATTTTGTTCATGGAGTTATGAATATTTTTTTCGGCCAATAAGAACGCTCGTTTTTGATAGACGAAGCTAAAAATTAAATTGTTCTGCCTTGAAATAAAAACAAAACTATCACAAGTAATTATCATTCCGCGTATTTTCATATAACCCTGGATTAACCCTTTCCTGTCCAATCCCTGGTTTTTGCGTCCCTGTGGTTTTATAATTGAGAAAATATTGTAGAAAAAAAAAGAAATTGCTTGTTACAAGCAGTTTCTTCTTTTTCCACAATATTTCTACCTACTGAATGGTTATTTTTTCAAATTAAATCCATTTTAGATTTTCTTCTGCAAAATCCTTGAAATTGGACAGGTCCAAAATTTTCCAAACAGGAATAGGTTAAGGTAGAATAACCGTTATAAATCCGGAAAATCAGATGAAAGCGAAACATGTTTGGCCTGGATCGATGATCGACGGATCTATGACCACGCCCACTGAGGTAACAAACGACAAACGACAATAATGTATAAATTATGTAGTCATTGACATAAAATAAACGTCTTACCTACAGCTTGAATAAGTTGTAGTTACGACGCATATCCAGTGAAAATGAATAATTTGATTTGTCGATCGATTGTTTGATAGCTGCGGTTCGTCAATTGACTAGATGGACCTTTATCGTATGACGGAACACATGTTTGAAATGTCATTCAGCTTTTGATACAATCACTGCCACAGAATACCCACTGCGTTAGCAAGCGCTTAATTTTCTTTTACCTTTACATTTCTTTTATTAAATATTAAAAATCATTGCACGCACAAAAATCATTCAGTCTTTGTCGGGGTCAATAGATTTTAATTTCAATCGACTTTTATACGGTATCGTTTCATCACATACCTCAACTGATTTCCTACTCTCTTGTACTTAGATTCATTCCTCACTCATCTAGAGGTATATAAAAGGCTTTTTTTGTCGACTCCAATGTCTTTAGCCTTTTTCCGGACGACAACATTTTACTCTGACCCAAATTCAAAGAAGTTGCAAACGACAATTCGTAGATGATAAAATCTTTTTACTATTTTTTTAATCTTTCATTTGAAGTTGAAAATATTTTGGACAGAAATTGCTTTGAGAGGGAATTCATTCATTGTCCACAATGTTTTCCAAAATCGGGGGGTCGGGGGAGGGGGAGGGGGGGGGGGGGTTGACGCGTCAAAAGGCGTTAAAAGAAAAAGGTAAAAGTACATAGATAACAAAATCTTTCTTTGTCTCCTCGATGATATTTTTTCTTTCCTCTCCTTCCTTAAAAAATCTTCTTCTTCTTCTTCTTCTTCTTCTTCCTCTTCTTCTTCTCTTTCTTTCTTCTTCTTCTCATTCTTCTTCTTCTAATTATTTCTTCTTCTTCTTCTCGTTCTTCTTCTTTCTTCTTCTTCTTTCTTCTCATTCTTTCGTCTTCTTCTTCTTCCTCTTCCTCTTCTTCCCCTTTCTTCTCCTTCTTTCTTTGTTTGATTATTCATCTTATTTCTTCCTTCTTATCTTTCTTCTTTTTCTTCTTCTTTCTTCTCTCTACTCCCTTTTCTATTTCTTCTCTTTTTTCTTGTTCGTTCTCGTATCTTTCTCCTTACCCCTTTTCTTCTTTATTACACGTATTTTCACATTTCTTCCTTGAATCTAATCAGTCCCGGTTAGGTCAGAGAGTAATGCGCGGTGCTCACAATACCGCGACCGAACCCAGGCTCGACCAAAATTCTTTGTCTCTCACCAATGGGAGAATGATAAAGAAAATGTGCTTAAGCGGGATGAACAGCTTGATGCTTAGATTGAATGCTGTGGTTGTACGTATGTGAAAAGCGACAGGAAGATATGGTTAGGTCACCAGCCGCCACGCTATGCTCCAATACTGTATAGGCGTTAAACCCTATACAATCTATCAAATGAATCTTACTCTCGATCTTAGCCACCATCGTTCATGTCATTTGCCAAGAAAATTCATAAACTCAGGCCGATTAGGTTTGAATAAAACTGTATTTACCGCATTTTGGTCGCTTAAAGACGATACTGTCGAAAGTTTCTTCAAATTAGCGTTGACCTTCATGCAAATCAAGAAATAACCAAACGTTCCTTTTCTTCTTTTTCTTCTCATTCTCTTTCTTCTTCTTTTAAATGTGTGTATTTCCGTTCATTTATCGTCGCTACTGTAGCACATGTTCATATGAGTTATGCCCCCGAAGACGGCTAATTGTTACGGAAAATAGTGCGAGGATACTGTAAGGATACAGAACTAATCTGCTGAGAGCTCCGCCTGGTTCTTTTAAGTGCTCGATGGATAGCACTTTCACGCGGGACCTCGGTTTAAGTTCCACTCGAAAGACAATATGATTTTGAGGTTTAAAGTCGATCGCTCTACCAAGTGATCTAATGGGGCTGACTTCTTATGCATCTTTCCCTTTTTAGCTAGCGAAGCGTCAGCTTTGATAGCTTAAGTTAACAGACAAAATTTGAAGTCGTCTCAAAGTTCAACGAGTGCAAACTGCCATTTGAGGCTTAACCACTAAATCCATTGAATGCATACGCCATAAAAAGTAGTTCTTATTTCAGGAACATTGCAAATTCTGCCACTGCTTTTTATGGTCACATGAATTTAGTTCATACAAATTGTAGACAGCCACTTCAAAAGCATGCTATTCAACTCCTAGTCAGTCACGCTTTTGAAGCATTTCAAGAAAATTGATTTGGAAAACATTGTGGACAATGAAGAATTTGCTTGTTACAAGCAATTTCTTCATTGTCCACACTGTTTTCTACCCTATAAGGCAAAGGTTTTCTTAAATTTCACGAAACATGTTAACCTTTGACAAAGAAATTTACTTAATCAAATCAGGCTTTGCTAGCTTACAGTACTTTCAGCACTTTTGTTTTCTATTTATACACAGAATGGCCACATTTGGGAAATTTGACTTGAAGATGGGTTTGTAGATAAGGAACCTATAAATTAGCATGCGAGAATCAGGGTATTTAACATAACATTAAGTAACTGAATATTGAAAATTCTGAATAGTTGTATAACAATTAACAAGCAATTGTCAAATCTGCTTTTATTGGTGTTTGAATAGATATTAAAAATCGATGGCTTAGAGCAAAAACATAGTATGGCTCTATACAATGTATAGAGCCATACTATGTTTTTGCTCTAAGCCATCGAAATGTTGAATTTTGTAATAAAATATTGCGACCATTAAACCCGACTTAGTATATCTATGTCAAGATTTCAAGGGAAAGCCATTCAACCCCTTTCCTGTTCAATCCCTGGTTTTTACGTCACCATGGATTTATCATTGAAAAAACATTGCAGAAAGAGAAGAAAGTAATTTCTTCTTTTTCCACAACATTGTCTACCCCAAGGAATGGTTATTTTTCAAATTAAATTCACTTTAAATTCTCGTCTGCAAAATCTTTGAATTCGGATAAGTCTAATTTTTTGCATTACAAGAAAGGGTTTAATGGGTCTTTTACATCCCCTGTAGACGGTTTACTAGTTTTCTATCTCTATGATGTTATTCAGCGAAAAACATAGTTAGATAGGTAGAAATTTTGGTCCATAACCCTTTCCCGTTTTTTAAATTTAGTCTGGTCCAAACTGAAAGAGGTTGCAGACAACATAAAAACTGGATGCAATATTAAATGAAACCAGTCTTTGCGGTAAAAATATTTTTGGGACCAGAAGAAATTGCCTGTTACAAGCAATTTCTTCTTTTTCCACAATTGTTTCTCAAGCATAAAATCACACCGACGTAAAATCCCGGATTTTTACAGGAAAAGGTTAACCCGTTAATCTATAATCTCGCATTTTAAAATAATATTGTTATAGAAAACACTGTGAGAAAAGGAGAAATTATTTGTTACAAGCTATTTATCCTTTTCTCTCAATGTTTTCTCACACATATGCTTTAATTTCCACAAGCTTTGTATTGACGTCTGAAACTTCCTTCAACAAGGACTAGTCTGAAAATTGCCATCTGGTATTAGATATACATCTAGTCTAATCTTAGTCTATGATATATATCAAAAATGAAAACAATTTGGTTTAGAAGTGTAAATCTCGAAGAAAGCAAACACTACTTGAAGAATTTAATTGAACTATTAGGTCAACTCAAGAACATGATAAGTTCAACTCAAGAAGGTCGTTGACGGGTTTTCTGCCTTGATTTCCTATCTGATAGCCCTGCTTCAGACAATTTGATTTAAGAGATAAATAAAATAATCAAGAATTTGTTTCTTTTATCATTTTTTATAACTTCATGTTTGTTGGTGCAGATGCCTCTGCTCTAATAATGTTTATGTTTGTCTGTTTTTTGTTTTGATTGTGTGTTGTTTTTTGGGGTTTTTTGTTTTGTTTTGTGTGTGTGTGTGTTTATTTGTGTGTGTGGGGGGGTTGTTTTTTGTTTGTTTGTTTGTTTGTTTGTTTTGTTTTGGGGGGGGTCCGGGTCGTTGGTTTGTATTTTTGTTGGGGGTGTTGTTGTTCTTTGATTTTTTTTGGGGGGGGGGGTGCTTTGGCTTTATTGGTCGGATATTTGTTTGATTTCGGGGAGTTTTTTTCATTAATGTATGAAATTACACTTCTGTACGAGAAGCTAGCATTTTCATACCTAAGCTAACTTCAGCATATAATAACTTAGTATACAATTGACAAATGACCTCTTCAATGACACCTCTTAAAAAACCGAAGTATATCTTTTATAAATGAATTAATTCTTTTTTAAAAAGAGTCTTGATTCAATAAAGAGCTATCACTGAACAAATATAGGCTGTACTAACTCTTACACCGATTTGTTAGCTTAGATCTATCATGTTACTTAGGTATTAACCCTTGTCATGCTGAACCCTGAATATTTCTGTTTGGACAGGGGGTATAGACAAAGATCGGACTGCACATATATGCAGTCTGATCGTAGTCTATACCACCTGCTTGTCCCTTTCAAGCAAGGATTGTTTATAAATTCATTTTTTTAAAAGAAATATTGACCTTCAATAGTGGTTCCGGGGGTTTCGGTGCTTTGATTTTAATGCTTTTTTTTAAAGGTTAAAAGTCAGCATGACGAGACCTAGATTTCAGCGTTTTTAACAGTGGATATAACTTTTGAATGCTATCTAGTGAGGTTTTCATTTTTCATATGTGAATTTCTGCCAATATAACATGTCATTCGTTTCCAATTTTAAGGTAACCTTTCATTGCCTTTGTCAAACGTTAAGGTTCTATATCTGAAATCCGGATGTCAGCTAGACCAGTGTTTGAAAACTCATCTTTCGTATTTCTTTATCAATCCTCTTTAACGACATTTTTTACTATTCAAATCATTTTCGCAAATGTCTCTCCCCCCTCCTTCTCTTTCTCCCTCTGGATCTCCCCCTCTCTCTGTCTCCCCCTCTCTGTCTCTCTGTCTCTCTATCTCTGTCTCTCCCTCTCTCCGTCTCTCTCTATGTGTACGTGTGTGTGTCTCCCTCTCTCTCTCTCTCTTTCTCTTTTCTCTTTTCTCTTTTCTCTTTTCTCTTTTCTCTTCTCTCTCTCTCTCTCTCTCTCTCTCTCTCTCTCTCTCTCTCTCTCTCTCTCTCTCTCTCTCTCTCTCTCTCTCTCTTTCTCTCTCATTATCCTAGTAACGTTCCAGAGTCCAACGCGAACCTTTCCTGGCAACCTTTATGATGATGACCCGTTATTTAATTATCGATATTCAGATCGGATTTCAATTTATCAATAACCTTATTTGTTTTATTTGTTTCGTATCTGTTTCAATATGTTTCATTTTATTACTAATAATTGATTGCTTTCGCTAATGTATACATTTCCCAACATCAAACGAACATCAAAGTAAACTCTAAAAGTAGCAATTTTAACGGAAATTTCTGAAATAAGTACCGCTCGTATTTTAACCTATATCCTCTCATTTCTGAGATCCCTCGAGTAAAAAAACCTTGGAAAACATTGTAGAAAATGAAAAAAGGCTTTTTGAAAGCAAATTCTTCATTTTCCACAACGTTTCCGACCACAAAAGATTTTTTAGGAAAAGATCACCACCTTTAAATTGTCGCCTGAAAACTTCTTTCAATTTAGACCAGCCTAAAATTTTGTCGTTTGGTAATCGGTTAATGGAGTAGACAAGTCAATTAACCAAAAATAAAGGGGGACAAAAACAAGTCTATAGCAAGCGTGAAAAGCTTTCAACCCTGATCAGTCTGCCGAGCCTGCGCAGTCTGACCTGATTCTATGCTTTTCACGCTTCAAAGAAGACCCCTTTTCGTTTTTGCTCGGCGGGTCCCATTCTTTCTTGAAACACCAAGACGTATTGACATGTGTCCGATCTGATCTTTATTTCAAATATTTATTTTACAGAAGTCCAAAATCACCCCTTTTTGTGTGATTGGTAATAATCAGTTCATGATAATTCTATTATGATATCGGCTACAGTTTGGATAAACCAATTCGAATGTGAACAGGGTTCTTATGCACATTTATAATAAGGGGAAATTTTATATCCAATGAATTTTTTATAACAATATCTTTGTCTCTTAGATCCAATGATTTTTTTATAACAATGCTGGTGTCTCTTTTTTCAATTATTCTGGTACATTTTCACAAATTTTTCTACCGTTATGTTTTCGTACTATTTTGCTGAACTTGGACTGGGACTTTCTTGTGAAAAGATCTGCTATAAAATGGAGTTTGGTGATGTTCAGGCTAAGTATTCCGGTGTTATGTTTCAAAGTTTACGACCAGTTATATGTAACAAATGTGTAAAAAAGTTGATTTGACGACCTAAACGTCGTTACTACAGCTTGAAGAAGCTGTAGTTACGATGTTTAAGTCAAAAATCAACATAATGCTTCACATATATGTCAGATAATGTCGGAGTTAATAGTTAACTTTCAGTCTAAAGGAATTATTAATTGGTCGATTGATTCTTTGGTTGACTGACGCGATCCACCCTTTATATCTCTGTTGTCCTCTTAGTATACAACAATGTTGGAAGCAATGCAAAATTTATTTCTTTATGATTTATTTTTTAGCTTCGTCCATCAAAAAACGAGCGTTCTAAATCGCCGAACAAATTATCCATACAAAATTTTGAGAACGCAGCTGTTTTGTATGCTTTCGCACAAAAATAGTTCCATAAAAAATGTACCAAAATTTGTAAGATATTTGCTCTTTTCGCTTGATATCATTATATTATAAGAAATTAATAGTTTTTTTGTTGTTGTTGTTGTTTTTTTGGGGGGGTGTTTTTTTTTCTCATGGAGATATGAAACGAAAAACTAATCACACTTAAGAAAAAAATATTCTATTCATCTCTTAAATACTTGATGGATTTATTTTGCCGTTTATTTGATCATTGAAGTTGCAAGTGCGCTTTATTTTTATTATCATTACTATTATTATTATCATCGTCAATATTTTTTTAAATATATATGTGGTGAACCGTTGGAAAACTTTTGTGTCGATCTTTAAAGTCATCTAGATATTTTGTCTTAATTTGGATTTCGAATTAGCCTAGAAGTTAGGCCTTCATCGGAATCTGTGGTGTTCAAATGGATTACGGTTAGTAAGTTGTCATTGTATTAATATTCCCGATTGCTTGCGGATGTTTGACGTTTAAAACGAAAGGTTGTAGAACTGATCTATGTTTCCCGTGTAATTTTAAAATTGTGAAACATTTTACATTTGATGCATTTAAAGATCGATTGGGATTGGATTTTAAACGGTTTCAAGGATTTAATAGGAAATGGCGACGACGCTTTGGAAGAAGGTCAGGTAGGAATGTGATTTTCTCATTATGACTCCAATAACATTTGCCCACAGTCGGTTTTGTTCATGCCACACACTTTTTTATACGTCAACTTTCATAATTCGACCAGATTCCTGATCCGAACAATTTCTCTCATTTGGCCTAACTACATTAGGCGACCATGTTTAATGAGTGACCAATTCTTACTCTGCGACTATTTCTAAAACTAACATTGTTTTTACAATGCGACAAGCCGCCGTCATAGCGCAGTCGGTAGCGCACAAGACTCCAGATCTTCAACCATGGGATGCCATTGGATGTCCTTTCCGACATTTATCTCTCACTAATGGGAGGGTAATCGAAGTTATGTTTAAGTACAATGTGCCGCCGTCATAGCGCAGTCGGTAACATATCAGACTCCCAATCTTCAACCATGGGATGTCATGGGTTCGATCCCCGGCGGTGTCACATATTCTTTCCGACATTTGTCTCTCAACGATGAGTGGATAATCGTAAACGTAAGTGGGATAGCAGCTGGAGGCTAGGAAAGGATGTAGTGGTAATACTGGTGTGAGAAATACCAGAAATCCATTGTTAGGTGTTCCAGCCGCCGAGATATGACTTAAATACTGTTAAAGTGGCGTTAAACCCCATTCAATTAATCAATTAAGTACAATGTGTTGTTTATTGTTTAAGCTGTTCAACATTACCGGGCGTGGTTCAATTATAATTAGATACGTGTTATATCTCATGGAGAAAACACTACAGCTAGAAGCGTTTCTGCATGATACACGTGTTCTTTCTTTATCATGTTTACATGCAGAGGCCGTTTTTGATTGCCCCCCCCCCTTTTTTTTTTTCGATGTCACATGCATAATGTAGACACATTTCTCACTGTAACATGGCAGATGCCGTTTAGTATTTCTGGAGAGCGATAATGGCAGTAGACGTAAGGGGGTGTAGTAGTTGATATGATAACCGTACTTTTTATCGTTCGAAAATAATGTGACCGCTTTATTTCGAAGGCGATGTTCTTATAAGATCATGCTTATAAAGCAAATAAATTTCTAAATCTATCTTTAATTATTCCGACAATGCATTCAAAAATCATTCCAAATAATTGCGTTTTTCATGCCCTGGAGGAAAAAGCTTTGGAAAATATTGTGCAAAATGAAGAAATTTCTTCATTTTGCACAATGCTTTCTACCCTCAAAGACAGAGTATTTTGGGGTTTCTCCGACCTAAAATCTTCCTCTGCAGCTCCTTTCACTTTTGGTCTAAAATGTTGAATGGGTTATAGAATGCTAATATACCCATCGGTTCTGTGCATAATTTAGCCAGCCAAATTAGCTCAGTTGGTAGATTACGGGTTCGAGCCCTGGACAGACCAAACTAACAGACTTATTGTCTTTTGGATGAGACAGTAAACTGAGACCCCTGTGACGATGCTTTCCATTGTACTTGTTAAAGAACCAGGTGAAACTCTCGGCAATTTCGACATGTATCCTTGCACTTTCCCCCGTCAAAACTAACTGTCTTCAGGGAGCGTCGCTCATATGGGCATGTGCTACGGTAGAGACGATGTATACACACGCATAATTTAGTTTTCGAGTGGATTTGATTTTCGCTTTATTTTGGATGGTATTACATTTTATCGATCTCATCTAAATTAAATAATCTAGATTTGAACGTGAGACTTCGGTAAAATCCCGAATGTTTGTATAAGGGATATTTAATAAATCACTTAAGATAGCACAACAGTAAAATTAATATAGTGTCGGTAAGAATCAATCAACTTTAGAGATATATGACAAAATTTAGTCGATGGTCCATTCAAGAATTAAAAATTACAAATTTATTGCCAACTAAAAATTGATTGATCAATCAAATTACTTTTTTCATACAGACCTCCAACATTCAGGGTAAAACAATTTCGTCGATAGGTGACCAAAAACGTCCTAGATTAACCCTTGTCATGCTGAACCCGGAATAATCACTTTTCGACGGGAGATGTAGACAAAGAGTATTCTGATCTAAGTATACACCACCTGTTTTGCCCTTTTTAAGTTTCGTGTTAATTTTCAAAATAAATGCATCTCCACAATAAGTGCTTGCAGTCCTTTGATATGATATAATTATGCCGAGGATTTCATTTAGCATGAGATGGGTTAAGCTCATTCGAGCTTTAGTTACGATATTTAAGTTGCCCACCAAAGATTTAAATATTTTTCTCTCAGCGATAAATAACCAAATGTAGTCTTAAGTCTCAGACATACTACTGTGTCGGAGCGGCGTTCTAAAGGGGCGTGGCTAGTGATCATCCAATTAACGGATCGTCGTGGTCAATCAAAATTCGATTGGTCAATAAAATCATTCATTTAGACTGGCAGTGAATGATAAACTCCTATTTTTATGTTCAGCATTCGTGTTGGTTGAGCGACTTAAATGTACTATCTACAGCTAATTCAACCAACCATTTGCTCGTTTTTATGTTCTTGGCCACATAATTTGAAAAGCATGTTTAGTTGATATCTCAGTCGAAAATTCTTGTCTGAGGTCAGAGGTTTTTGCTAGCAGCACGCTAATTGACCAATCGCGGCTGTCAATCAAGGACCAATCAAATAATTTATTCAGTCCGGACCTGGGCTTTTCAACTCCAACATTGGTCGCCATTTTTGCTAACCTTTATTATTGGCTTGGCGACTTAAACGTCGAAACTACAGCTTATGAAATCTTTATTATGTTGTTAGTCTTTTGAGGTTGAACAAATTGTGACTAACAATTTCTTCGTTGTCCACAATGTTTTCTAAGGCTTTCTTTTCTTCGAGCATCGAAAGGCGTTATCAAGTGGGATTAGATTCAGACTGGTTATTGATAGCGGACATTTGAAAAGGGTATAACTGGCCAATAAATGGGTAGACTTAATGAAATATTGTAAAAAGGCGTGAATGACAGTGATAAACATGAAATAATCTACAATAATTGAAAAGTTGAAATAAACACGGTAGAATGTTCTACTTAAATGTAAACAAATCAATTCAAACGAGAGAGTAAAATAAAGGAGATATTGCTTGTTTATTTTGGAACATAATGCCATTTCTAATCATTATCGCTTCTATCGCGTGAGAGCTCGCTTATTCACGTGCACCTTTGGCCGTACAAGTATTAGGCTGAATCCTTTCCGGTACTTATACGCGATCTTACGACGCTGTGATTTTATAACTGAGGAAATATTGTGGAAAAAGAAGAATTTGATTGTAACAAGCAATTTCTCATTTTCCACCAATAATTTCCAAAATACAAGATGGTTTAATTTCGAATTGCTTCCAATTTTCATTGTCGTTTGCTACCTCTTTGAATTTGGACCAGTCTAAAATTAAAATATTACGTGAAGGGGTTAAGCTTTGAAATACCCTGCTTCGTTTGTGTCAACATGGCGCGACCAGGATTCGAACCAACGACAGTAAACCCTATATACCGTTTCGCCGTATAAGCTGAAAACATTTAAAATGGAAACACAAATTTGACACAGCGTTCAATTAGAGATTGGGATATAGGTGAACCATAAGGACCATGTAGGAATTGTAAAAAAAAATATCGACCCTAGTCAGCCTGCATGGATTGTGCAGACTGACTAGGATCAAAATATTTCGCTCCTGGAAGTTTACTGAAGTTAGAATGGTCATTACTGAAATAACAGTCGTCGTTGTCGTTCTAGAACCCCGTAACTACAGCTTAATCCAAGCTGCTGTTACGATGTTCTTGAACGACAACGAGATATGTATGTACAACGTTTATGATTTTTGACTTTTTATCTAATCGGAGACATTCTTGGTGGATTTTTACTTGGGGTGGGGGTGGGGGGTGGTGGTTATATAACTTTTAGTGTGATTAGTAAAAATGAACGAGAGTATGAACATTATTGTTTTCATACCGTCACTAGACTTGTTACCTGTCCCTAGCTCTATCAATACTAGGCTCAAGCAGAGGGCTGTTTATACCGTAACCATAAAAAGATTTCATTCTTACTTAGGCAAGAGTCTGTGAAACGCCACAACGGAATGTCAACTCGCACACCTTTAACAAAGATGGGAGATACGAAGTGACTTGGATATCAACAAAGATCCATGAAAAATAGTAAAATCATGACGCCTTTAAGAATGCGGGAAAGCACAATGTATATGTGTGTGTGTGTGTGTGTGTTTGGGTTTTTTGATTGTTTTTGTGGGTTTTTTTTTTTTTTTTGTTTTTTTTTTGTTTTTTTTTTTTTTGTTTGTTTGTTTGTTTGTTTGTTTGTTTATTTATCGTCGCTACCGTTGCACATACCCATATGAGAAAACACACGCTCCAAGAAAACGGTTATTTGCTACTGAGAATCTATTAAAGATAGAGGACTAAATTGCTCCGAGCCCCGTCTGTTTCCTTAACGAGCTCAATGGAAAGCACCGTCACACGGAGCCTCGGTTTAACGTCTCATCCGAAGGACAATTAGTTTGTTGGTTTGTTCAGCCCTTGGATCGAACCCGAGATCTCGATGTTTGAAGTCGAGTGCACTACAAACTGATCTAATCGGGCTGAATTAAAAAGCATGACGTCATTTACCCTAAAATGTATACACAGTTATGTCATTAAAAGAACGATGATATCAAATTATTGTCCTCTTTATCCATCGAATTATCTCCACTGCAGCACGTATTTGCATGGACTTGAAAAATAAGTGCCAAATATGATAGAAAGTATTGTGATAATACAAGAAATTACTACAAAATTACAAACATTTTTTCTCGCAAAGTTCTTATGGCTATTATTTCTCAATTGCATCAAAATGCTGGCATGTGCTGTAAGCGGTAACCATTTCCACTCAATTCGGCTTTTTTACACCCCTAGAGAAAATGGCTTTTTAGACCAGTCTAAAATTGTGTCGTGTGGTAATGGTTTATCAAACGTTTGTCTCCTACCGAAGACTTTTCATAGGTTCATTCTTTTATATCTCCTGTATATATTTGATGACAACACCCATGTCTGGTATACACTACTTATCTATCTGTCTATTTATACTGCCTAACTCCCCTTTCGGGTATTACTGGCAGGTGATACACTCACAATCTATAGATGTTTTCACGTCCCTGAAAGAGAGGCAGTGGCTGAATCCAACTGCTACCCACTTTTACAGCTGGGTAGACTGGGGCTGGCTATTAAGTGTCTTGCCCGTGAACACCCCCCGGTGACGCTGGGGTTCGAACCCGTGACCTTCAGATCACGAGTCAAGCTTCTATACCACTCGACCATCGAGGCAGCCTTTATTTCGGAAAATACCGTGGGGGAACGGTTTAAGCTTATTCATTTCTATCTCGACTGAGAAACAAGTTCTTACAACTTAGATTAACCTCTCTCGATTCTGATTCCTTGGAAATATAACTTTACAAACGTGCATGCTTTGACCTACGAAAGAACCAAGATCGATAGCCAACCCGGGAACCGATCTTGTGACCTCTTGATCGTGAACCCGACGCTCTTCCTCTCGACCGCCAAGGACATCGTACTTATCCCAATCAATTCTCCTTTGGTCGCAATATCTTATACCATATTATAAGCCTTTCCAGCCTTCCGGTCTTTTTAATGTTTCGTCTGCAACATTTCTAATTTGAATCTGTCTAAAATATTGTAGAACCTCGGCCATAGGGCAGTTAGTAACGCGTCGGACACTCAATCGTGGGGTCCAGGCTCTGAAAGGGTGTAGTGGTGGTACTGGTGAGAGAAATACCAGGAATTCATGGTTAGGTGTTCCAACCGCCGCGATATGACTGAAATACTGTTAAAAGTGGTCTGAAACCCAATTCAATCAATCAATCAGAAATAACGTAGGAGATAGAAATATGTACTTCGTATGCTTAAAGTGGAGGAAAACTTTCGATCACTAGGTGTAGGGTTTTTAACCCATTGCCACACAATATCTTAATTTTCGTGGGGGTTTTGAGTAATTTTTGGGTGTTAGTGTGTGTGTGTGTGTGTTTTAACGAAATATTGTTCTCTTCGCTATATGAAACTAGGATTTAAGTTTACATCTATGAAAAAAGTCTTTTTAATTTAGTGCCTGTCTGGTAACGAGGTAAAAATGCACAAATTTTCGTGTGCCCATTCACTTTGATAATATTTTCTTTTGTATTTTCAGTATTGTACTCGTACAATCGAAATGAATAAACAGGTCCATATCTAATCGAACAATCTCTAAATTCTTTCAAAAAGTGAAGACAGTCCATCGAAAAGATCATTCATATAACCCCTTTACCCTAATCATTAAGAAAAAAAAATATAATCCAAATATCTTTTCCTCTCTTTGCGTGTTTACTTTTCTACATTGAATTACACAACTACATAAACCCATTACCAGACGACACAACTTTAGACTGGTCCAAATTGAAAGGAGTTGCAGACGACAATTTAAAGTTTATAATTTTTTTTTCATATTTTTTTCAACTTCCTAGGTAGAATACATTTTTGAAAATGCAAAATGCTTGTTGCAAGCAATTTCTTCATCTTACACATTTTCCCCAATCGTTTTTCTTGAGGAGCGTCTAAAGACGCCATGTTAATTAACTGATAACCACACAATTCCGCATTTTTCCTTTTCCCACAATATTCTCTACCCTATCTGATACAAAATTCAAAGATTTGAATCCATTTGAAATATCGACTGCAACTCTTTTCAAATTAGACCAGTCTAAAATATTGCCGTGTCGTAATAGGCTTATCGGTTGATAAATAGTCTACGACGCCTTTCTATGAGTCGAACTAGGAAAATTTAAGCTGATTGAATATTTATGTCTATGGACAAAGGGTATATATTGAGATATCAATTAAAATGAAACCGAGCAAAAAATCTGCATTTGACATTATAGTCGCCTAAATTTCTGTAGAGCTTTAGTGCAAGGATTAGCCGATAAAGTGAATGCAAAATATTTTGATAACTTTTGATTTGAGATTTCGTAACATTATAGCAACATTTATAATTAAACATCGGTTTTCCGTGTTGTTTATTAGTTTGTGTAACTGGATTTAAAATGTTTACGAAGTAAGTGAATTCGTGAATGGGCTAAAATAAAGACGATTGATTGATTAAATTGGGTTTAACGCCACTTTTGACAGTATTTCAGTCATATTGCAGCGGATGGAGCACCTTGTCATGGACTCCTAGTATTTCTCACACCAGTACTACCACTACATCTTTTCCGAGTCTCCAGCTTCTCATCCCACTTAGGTTTACGATTATCCACGTATTATGGGAGACAAATGTCGGGAAGGGTATTTGCCGCTGTTGGGGATCGAACCCGGGACCCAATGACTAGGAGTCATACGCTCTGCCACTGCCCTATGGTCGCGGCTCCTAATAAAGGCGAGGTTGTTCTTTTTACAACATTGGTTTTATCCGATTTGTATTACTAAATAATGTGCATGCTTATTCGCTTATCCTCAAGCTATAAGAGGCCTCCATTGAATAGCTTAACCCGTTCCCACAAAAATAACGCTTTATGACACCCCTCAAGAGAAAAGCTTTGGAAAACATTGTGGGAAATGAAGAACTTGAATTGCTTGCTACATGCAATTTCTTCATTTTCCTCAATATGTTGCACCCCAATGGTAATAAAAGTCCAAATTCCATAAGCTTTATATTGTCGTCTACATTTCCTTTCAATTTGTACCAGTCTAACATTTTGTCGACCGTTAATGGGCTAAAGCGTTGAATCAGGTCAGACTGCATGGAATGTGCAGGCTAAACAGAATCGACAGTTTTCGCTCAATGGAGATTTTCTGGATTTTGAGTAGGCCTAATCATAGTAAATTTTTTATGTGACTAATCACAATAAAGTTTTCTGCTGAATGAAAATAAGAAAAAAGGTGTCGTGATAATTAGGTTTCCTTTCCGCGTCTTTTTTCTGTATTACCTTTTTTGTTTTCGTGCTTGAATTTGTGTGTATGTATTTCGATGTTCGTCTACATTATCTAATAGGCCAACAGAATTCCCCCTTCCTATATGTTCAGACCTGTTCCATTAATAGGCTGTATGCTAAATGTCTGTATGTACGTATTTCCAACATATTGTCAATAATAAATGCTTAACCCATTACCAGATGACAACATTTTAGACTGTTGCAAATCTAAAGAAGTTGCAGACGACAATTTTTAAGTGATAAAATTTTGTAAATTCTTTATATTTTACAAAACACCAGGATATTGATTTTTTATTGTAAGAAGTGGGTGGTTTTTTTTGTTTTATTTTTTTGTTGTTTGTTTGCTTGTGGTTTTTTGTTTGTTTTTTGTGTTTTTTTTGTTTTGTTTTTTTGTTTTTTTGTTTTTTTTTGTTTTTCTCGTCAAGTACCGTTAAAAACGAAAGATTTTAAAAAGGAAATAATGGTAAATTTTCAAAATTCTACGCAACAGGTATACACACACACACACCTCCTCCGCGCCCATTCACGCATACTCGGAAAAAAACCCAGATCGCACCTGCTTCTATGTTTACATGTAACTAAGGAAGACGGATGTTTTTAAAATTCACACATGCGCATAACGTACAAACACGGAAATGGCGCGTAATAACACAAATGTCATTTTTATAATCCATATCAAAATAAGAAGTTTGAATAGACATTTATACTTGAAATTAAACTTTTTGAATTCGACAAATCTTATCTACCCTTGAGATAGGTTTAAATGATTGACAATGATTTTTAAATCGGAACTATATATCAACGAAATTACTTCCGGTGCTTTGATTACATTCGTCCTTCGGCCTGGAAGCAAGCGGATGTCATTCTCACTTCGTTTTCTATTTTTCAAATCATTGTAACGCATTTGTAAGTTGTTAGATCTTTCCAGCGAAAACTTTTTTTGCAATTGCGACAGCCGATAATTTTTCCTTTCTTTGACATATGTACACTTTTTCCACTGCCCATTTTCCCGGTCTCTAAATGCGAATGAAAAGAATGAGCTACTGATTCTCCCTGATTATTAAACAGGGCTCCGGAAATCCGATAAATTGCCGGTCTGGACCGAATTTTGAATTGCCAGACCGATTGGAATCCCCAAAAATTACACCAAAATCGGTCCGAAATTTTCATCACATTCACGTTAAAATATTGATAAACTCGCCCTCCATATATCAAATTCCACTTGAAACCAAATAAATTAAGGGTTTCACACGTTACCTGCAAATTAAGAGATAAACAAAAATGCCAAAAATCGATAATTGGTTTACCCTCCGGCCAGTCAAATGCCCATCCGCACGTGGACCTAATTTGCAGTTTCACGCTTGACCGAACTTCGGGTATCGAGTTTTGTAAACTACTTGCAATACAGAATAGGTTTGACTTACCACGCGTTCGAAGAAAACTGCATCGATTTAAATTGCCGTTACTCGTGAAACTTTTTTTTTTTACTATAGCATGGGATGCGTATATAAATCGAGACACAAACACGCTTCAGTTGCCGTTCGTTAGACCTTATTAAAGTCGACAGTAGTACCAGTCTAGCCTTTCGTTCAAAGTCGGAATAGCTCAGCACAACGCTTTTGTGAAATTAATTTATCACAAATTAGCGCGCAAGACCGGGTTTGAAATTTATATAAAACAAATCACGTAGTTAATATATGTTTTAAAACTTTTCATTCACGGTAAGAAACATAGCTGATAGAATTCAAACAATAATTGGAAATCCGCAGAATACAGATAACTAAGATATAAACGAAAACGACAGTTCCGCCAATAAAATTAAATTTTACTTCAGGGGTGGAAAACGTCCAAATAATAAATCGGAAATCAACTACAATGAATAGATGACCGAGATTTGTGAACAAATTCCACTCTAGGAAAATTGTGCAACACGTGGGCGACCCACTGGAGTTTGTCTCGTCGGTCTTTTTGATGTACGTCACGACTCTGTGATCCCATGGGGTAGAATGGACTGACCCGACATTTTTGTGACGTCAGTTGTGTTTTTTCATCAACAGACGCTCGTGTTGAGAGAAAATCGACATGACTGTGTTTAATTAACAGAACTTTGGATAACTAGCTTATGAAAATGAAAAAGTATATCTTTACTATAATTAAATCGGCGGTACTCTGTAAAACCCGGAAATTTTAATAATGTGATTTATTTTTCTATCTAATTTTACAACATATTAGAATTTCGTGGACTGCCAAACATTGCCGGAATTGCAATTTATACTCGGCCGAATTTCAAAAACAAAATGAAAGTAGGATCTGTCAGTTGTTTTCATCGTTGAGCATAATAATCATCTTCGGAACATTTGAAAAAGAAGGCAACTAATGAATGAATGATGAACCCTTTTATGTTCGGGAAAGGTGAAAAAGCGGGGGTATTCGTTTTTGCGGCGGGGGGGGGGTCGTTTTTTTGCCGGCAGAAGGGGGGGGGGTCGTTTTTGCCGACAGGAGGGGGGGGGCAAAGTCCCGGACTGATTTAGATTTCCAAATTTCCGGAGCCCTGTTATTAAATATCTTGTTTTGTCTGGATTTGAACCAGAGTCTTCCATGCCCTAAAGTAAGCCCTCTACGAAAATCGATTGTTCGGGTTACCGTGTAGATGTAGATACTTGAAAGCCAGCTCATACCACAAGGAAGAATAGCAGAACTTATATCTCCATTCTACGACTAAATATGGATATATCCTCTTTACCTCAATTATCATGCACGTATTGAAGCCGAAGTTCAGTTCAAATCAAACATTTTTTTTTATCTGATAATTTTTTTTAAAATACATGTAATGAACTTTTAATTTATCTTTTAATAAAATTCTATTCTTAATTTGTACAAGAAAATCATCTTGAAAGCTGCCTTGTCGGCCCTCAAGAAATTTTGGATTTCTACTGCAGTTATTGCGCATCATACCAAAAAAGTGTTCATGACATCAGAAAGGACAACTACCTTCGTCTATTTATTTGATGTAAAGTACAGTTCAGAGTTTTGGAATTTTAAGCATTATCTATATCATGGCTTCAAATTTTATGAAATCTTTTCTCTAGAGGTCAATTTTGCATCTCGTTGGATTTTAGTTAAATGTGCTTTAAGGTATAGGTGGTTTTCACAGCACCGCAAAGGGAGTGCTGAAAGTAAACATCCTGTGAAAAAATTAGGCCACCAAAGCTCACTGAGGCTCCTTAAAGGGTCACACATGATAAAATATGTAGTCATGTTTACTGAGTCTTGGCAATATACACCCTTGACAATTAAGATTTTTCCTGGTATCTTATATGATGAATGTTAACACCCTAATTGCAAACAATAATCATAACATATGGGTTATTCATTAGGGGTGCCAAATGTCACCAACAAAATTATTTCATTCTATCTGGATTTGAACCAGTGACATCTCTGCTCCAAATCAATCACACTACCACATTGGTCACATATTATAAATTTAGCTTGTACAGTAATAGACTGGTATCACTGGTGACTTTAACAAAGCCAACAGCAGGACTTTTTTTCTAGAAATTGGGAAGAGGCCTTAGCCTGTTTGTTTTGGGAAATTTTTGCGCAGTTTTCAGAAGAATTGGGAAACATAAGTTTGATAAAAGAAAGTAATAAAAGTAAGATTCATGCATCATTTTCAAGATTCAATGATAAATAACTATATTTAGCGGTCTTATCAGAAATAGAATGAATAGACAAATTTAAACAAAAATTTTTTTGATGGAAATAAATCCATATAATGCAAAAATAAGCTGCAATTTGGGGAAATTTCTCTGCCAAAAGTGGGAAAAAGAGCCTTTTTTGGATTGGGAAGTAGCCTTTTATAGGCCCCTGTTACAGAATGGAAAAAAGCCCTGGACAGGCTTAAACCGAAATTACCAGTACATACATGGGAAACTTTGCCCCTAGGAATTTGGCCTTACTAAGATCAAAATCAAGGCTTACTCATGTGCAGCTAGTTTTGTCCGCAAATACCATGGGATTTCGATTCAATTTAGTGAAAACAAATCTTATTTAAGTAGTTTTAAAGTACTCAGTTTTGATGTTAAAATGTTTCTGACACCAGCAATGGAAATTATGTGCCTGAAGAACCTTGGAATGTCATTATTGAATGAAAAATACGTGAGGAATTCTGTGTCCCTCTTCAGCAATATTAGTTACAAACAATCAACCAGCCAATTGGATTCAATGTTTGGGTATGCATCATTAAATGCCTACCAGCCAATCTCATCATACAGTTGTTTGGGATCTACCTGTCAGCTTTATTAAAGTCGGCAGCAATACCAGTCTAGTACAGTAAAGCAATATTAGTACCTGGTTTAAACTTCCCAGGTACAAAGGAATATTTTGGAATCATCTTGAGTGAAGCTCAATTTAAATTCCTCTTTTATCTTTTCAGCTTGGCATCAAAAGTGAAGATGGGTAAAAAGATAGAGAAAGGCCTGAAGAATGAGAAAAACCAGTCCGCAACTAGTCAAGATGATACAGATTCAAACAAAGCATTAGGTATGATATGAATCTAAATTTTATCTCCTGAAACTTGACCAATTCTAATGGTAGTATTCAGCACACGATCCCTCAAGGTGTATCAATTTTGAAGGAGTGCAGTCTGATTTTAGTCTACACATCCTGTCTGTCCTTTTGAAACCAGAGTTGTTTATGAAATTAATTTTCAAAAGAAGACATGGCAACTGAAAAACAAGTACTACCAGTGCTTTCAGTCCTTTGAATTTTGTAAAATTCTAAGAAGGATTTTATTCAGCATGACAAGGGTTAACAAACAACAGACTTTTCCCTGTTACACTGATTTGCTGATACATGGTGTGATGGTACCTTGTATTTATTTACTTGTGCTAGTGCTAAGGTCAAGATAAAATGACAAGGTCATATAACAATGTCATCCTTCTGAAAGTTTTCTGTTAACCCATTTCGACTTATTCCCACTTTTTGATGCCCTTGAAGAAAAAAACCTTTGGAAAACATTGTAGAAAATGAATAATTGCTTTTAACAATTTTTTCATCCTCCTCCATATGTTCTATCCCAAAAAACAAAGATGTTCAATATTTCATTTTTCATACAAAAGAAATACTAGATATGATTAAGATGTAGCAAGACTACAGTTAACACATTCCCACTCAGTGACACTTTTTGATGCCCCTCAAAAAAAAAAGGGAAACATTTTGTAAAATGAAGAAATTGCTTGTAACAAGCAATTTCTTCATTTTATACACTGTTTCTTACCTAGAATGTTGTAAAATCAAAAATTTCATAAACTTTGAATTGGCGTCCACAAAACCTTTCAATTCGGACCAGTCCAAAGCTTGCCATCTGGGAACAGGTTGAAGTTGATCATATTCTATTTGTTATATCTAGTGAACTCAGGGGACCAACAAGCAACAAACCAGGAATTGGATATGGAAACTGACCCTGAAATTGAATATTTAAATGTAACTAGCAACGGTGAGATTTCACAAGTCAACGTGTCAATTCACTCATTGTTGTCAAGTGGAATCACATTTCTGTTGTTGATGTATACATAAACTCCAAAGCTGATGAATATCCAATGTCAATTAAGAGTCAAATTCATTCATTTAGATTTGAAGTCCCAACATTAACCCATTCCCACACAACAAATTTTAGACTGGTCCAAATTGAAAGGAGTTGCAGACGACAATTTAAAGTTTATAAAATGTTAGATTTTTTCAACTTTCTAGGCAGAAAACATTGTGTAAAATGAAGAAATTGCTTGTCACAAGCAATTTCTTTATTTTTACACAATGTTTTCCAAATTGCTTTTCTTGAAGGGCGTCAAAAGGCGTCACTGTGTGGGAATGGGTTAATGTAAAGCATTTTAGTTGGTTTGTTGACTTCATAACTATATTATTAGGTTACCAACCAACCGTTTTATTGTTATGTCCCTGCATTGAAAGTTTGGGGGCATATTGTTTTACCATCATCCATCTATGCTTCTGTGGGTCTGTCTGTCTGTCTGTCTGCAAAACTTAACCAAAAAACTCAACATTGCCAATTACTACCAGCCTATTCAAGATACAATGCGCATATTTGGCATGATGATACATCTCCATAATATGCATCTTCTCGGGTCATGGTCATGTGATAAGGTCAAGGTCACAGACCAAGGTCAAACATTTAGTCCTGTTGCAGGGGCATTGTTTTAGTCCTGTTGCTGGGGCATTGTTTTAGTCCTGTTGCAGGGGCATTATTTTGTTACATAGATCTATTATTGACCATAAACTTTTCAAAAACATCCTAAAATTTTTAAGTCGTACAAAGTAGGTTGGGGATATAATAAACATTTCAACTATGAAGTCTGTCTGTAAAATTTATTCCATGCTTTTACTCTAGAACTGCACTTTTACACACCAAAGAAGTATTGCTAAGAAAAACATTGTGGGAAAAGAAGAAATTGCTTGTAATGAGGAATTTCTTCTTTTCTCACAATGTTTTCATTCTCATATAGCCCTTGTATTTTCAAGTTAAACTAACATTGTCGCCTGTAACTTCTTTCAATTTGGACCAGTCTAAAATTTTGTTGTGTAGGAATGGGTTAACTGTTAGGGAACAAAGGTAGGAGGTATTGTTACCTTGGCACTGTCAGAACTCTTGTTTGCATCACAAAGTCTAACTCTGGTCATATATCTGAAATTGATGAAGGGGTTTGATTGAAACTTGGCGTGTGTGTTCACTTTCAAAAGAGCGATCTATGTTATTCAAGGAAGACGACTCAAAATGGAATTTGTGAGATTATTCCCCTTTTCCATTATCCTGCAGCAAGGCATGGTATCTGCCATTGTTTTATATACTACACATGTATCTCTTTGATTACCGTGATTTAGTTTTTATGGCACAGAGTCATTTTGAAAGATCTCCTATTTACCCATTCCCACACAATGACGCTTTTGAACGCCCCTTAAGAAAAACGATTGAGAAAACATTGTGCAAAATGAAGAAATTGCTTGTTACAAGCAATTTCTTCATTTTATACAATGTTTTTTTACCCATAAGTTGAAGAAACCCTAAAAATTCATAAACTTTAAATTGTTGTCTGCAACTCCTTTCAGTTTGGACTAGTCTAAACTTTTGTTGTGTGGGAATGTGTTAAATACACTTTTCAATTAATCAGGTTAAATCTTGTTAAAAGATTGGTGGATGTGGGCAGCAGGCAGGCAGTCGGCCAGTCAGTCGGGCGGGCGTTAAATTTACCTCATGTGCACAACTACTCCCACAATATTTGACGAATTTTGATGACTTTTTTACCAGTTGTTTGTCTTTGTGTGGCCTAGGACATATTACCAGCATTTTGTGATTCAGTTTTGATTCATGCAAAAAGGAGACTTATTGTCAAAATTCTTGCACAAATATTTCTACAAT
Organism: Fragum fragum; assembly: GCA_946902895.1. Lineage (NCBI taxonomy): Eukaryota > Metazoa > Mollusca > Bivalvia > Cardiida > Cardiidae > Fragum > Fragum fragum. The sequence goes on from OX336378.1 coordinate 1,966,754, forward strand.
TCATGACAGATAGTGAAGAAGTTTTCACCAAAAGTTTATTTTCATGTGATCTATGGCATACTATCAGGGCTTTGTGATTCAGTGCTGCATCATGCAGAAAGGAGACTTATTGTCAAAATTCTTGTGGGCCTGACAACTCTGATAATTCTTGACAGATTTTGATGAAGCCATTAAAAACTTGGTTTTATGTCAGTTTTGTTTCTTGTATTAAATGTATGATCTATGAAAACAGGTGAAATGATTTCTCACAAATTCAAACTTTAACCCTTGTCATGCTGACCATGGAATATTCCTGCTTTATCAGGAGGCATAGCCAAAGATCAGTCTGCACATATGTGCAGTCTAATCTTAGAATATAACACATGTTTGTTCTTTTGAAGTCAGAATTGTCCATAAGATCAAATTCCATGTTAAATATTGACCCCAATAACCATACCTACAGTGCCATCAGCCCTTTGATTTTAATACATGTACCTTTTTGAACAAGGATTTTATTCAGTATGACAAGGGTTAAGCATATGTTTTCATGACTTTAAAAATCAAAACAAAATACCGGTATAGATCGTAAATTATTTAGCAAAATAATTCTTTTACTTTTCGTTTAGCGGCAGTCATAGCGCAGTTGGTAGCGCATTGGACTGTCAATTTAGAGGTCCCGGGTTCAATCCCGGACGGCGGCACTCATCCTTTCCAACTATTTGTCTCTCACCAATGGGGCAATAATCGTAGACCTATGTGGGATAGCAGCTGGAGGCTAGGAAAGGATGTAATGGTAGTACTGATGTGAGAAACACCAGGATTCCATTGTTGGGTGCTCCAGACTCCGCGATATAACTGAAAGATTATTGAAAGCGGTGTAAAACCCCATTCAAAACAAAAAACTTTTCCTTTAGTTTCTTTAAGCTTCATGCATCGGTGCTCATTTCAAAAATTAAACCTATTAGCAGAAGTAAAAATTTTAAACTAATCCAAGTTAAAAAAAATCCAGAACTCAGTCAAAATGTACTACGTCTATCAATTTAACCCATTACAACTCAGTCCCTCCTTTTTACGCCCCTCAAGAAAAAAGTTTTTGAAAACATTGTGGAAAATGAAGAAATTGCTTGTATCAAGCAATTTCTTCATTATCCACAATGTTTTCTACCCAAAATGACAAAAAAATTCAAAATTCTATCAATCTGAAATTGTCGTCTGCAGCTTCTTTCAATTTCGACCAGTCTAAAATTCCACTGTGTTGGAATGGGTTAAAAAAAAGGCTTACTGATCTAGAAGTCACTATGAGAAACATTGCTTGTAACAACTATTTAAATGCTTCAACATGCAGGATTGTGGTAATGTGCGTTACAGGGAAAGAGATTTCGAAAGCCAAAGGTAATCCAGTCTGCGAGCTAAAAAAACCCAACAACCTCATTTACCATGATTCTATCAAAGTCCTGAAAGCATACAGAACCTATTGCTCTTGATTATCATATGATGTACTGGTATTTTATGTTACTTCAACCCATTGCCAGACATCATATTTTTTTACTGCTCGAAATTGATTCAATTAAAAAACTTTGTCTTTTGGGAGAGAAAAAATAGTGGATAATGAAGAAATTGCCTGCAGTATTATTCCACAATGTTTTCCAGAGTGTTTTTCTTGAGGGGAATGGTTAAAGGCACCTTCAAAAGTCATCTGCAATAAATTTCAGTATGGACCAGCCTGAAAATTCTTTCGTGGAAAAAGCATCATGGGAAATGAAGAATTTCTAGATTTTCCTAATATTTTCAATATCGTTTTTCTAAGATATTGAAAAAGTGGAATCAGTTAGGAATGTAGTTATTTCAATACTAATTTGCCAACATTCAGTTTCAACAAAATTTTGAATTAATTCAAATTAATAGGAACTTCTTGTTTTTATTTGTCTAATACTTATGCAAAACAGCATTTGCAATTAAGCAGTGAATTACTTTTAACCCATTCCAACTCAATCCCTCCTTTTTACGCCCCCAAATTAAAGAGCTTTGGAAAACATTGTGGAAAATGAAGAAATTGCTTGTATCAAGCAATTTCTTCATTATCCACAATCTTTTCTACCCCAAAAGATGAAAAAAATTAAAATTCCATCAACTTTTGATTGTCGTCTGCAATTTTTTTCAATTTGGACCGGACTAAAATTTTCTTGTGTTGGAATGGGTTAACGTATTCCCACCTAGTGATACTTTTTGATGCCCCTCCAAAAAAAAAAAAAAAAAAAAAAGAAAAATGGGAAAACATTGTGTAAAATGAAGAACAAGCGATTTCTTCATTTTACACAATTTTTCTATCCAGAAAGTTGAAAAAATCTAAAATTTCATAAACTTTGAATTATCGCCTGCAACTACTTTGGATTTGGACCAGTCTAAGGTTTCGTTGTATGAGAATGGGTTCACTAGGTTCCAGTTAGTAATTATCCTCTTAATTGTCTATTTTTCAGAACCACATGTGTGTACAGGTAACTTCCAGGCTGATTTCACTGAACTATGTAAACGGAACAACATGATCCATATTCCGCCCATCATAATGAGGCCCCGCCCACCTGGTCCACAATCACAGCAGGAGACCAGCCCAGCTAAAGGAGGAAAAGATAAAGGGAAACAGGCACAACCAGAACCGGAACCAGAAGAAACAGCAGAAGATGGAGGTATTGTTATGTTTTTTTAACACATTCCCAAATGACAGAATTTTAGACTGATTCCAATTGAAAGGAGTTGCAGACGAATATTTAAAGTTTTAGAAATTTTAGATTTTTTCAACTTTTCAGAAAGAAATATCATGTAAAATGAAGAAAATGCTTGGTTATGCAATTTCTTCATTAATACCATGTTTTCCCAATTGCTTTTCTTGAGGGGTGTCAAAACACGTCATTGTGTTGAAATGGTTTAAATCTGTAGGGGGGAGGGGGGATGCCCTCCAGCGGTAAAATTATGAAAACAAGAATGAAGAGGAAAATATCAATATTCAGTTTATGGACTGCTGCTGTCAATTGAAAAAAGGAAATGAAAAATCAAACCATTCATTTTCATCAGAACTTAACTTTGAATTCTGACATTTATTTTTAAGCTTTTTTCGTTAGTTTAGTAACTAAAATGTCAGAACTACTGCTTAACTAATATTTTTTCCTTTTATTTTATATTCCTTGAAACATTTTTTACAAAATAATCACCTAAAAGGGTCATGTTGGAGATTAGTGGCCAGCAATCCATCAATTATTCAGTTTTCAGTACATAAAATGAGCTGTAGCTATGACGTTTAAGTCACAAAACCAACAAAATGCTCCACATAAATGTTGGCCAATGTCGGAGTTCATAGTTCACTTCTGGTCAGTGATTGGGCTACATTGAAATGTAGATTTTTGTTTTCACAAAATGAAAAATATAACACTCTTTGACACAAGAAAAATATTTTTTATTTCTTAAATTCTTATCTGTGGCATGGTATGAAATAAAAGATAAGGCTTTGAAAAGGTGTCAGTTTGAAGTTGCATGATGTCCAAAATTCAAAACCACAACCCGCACAAGTGATGTATCAAGGCAGTCAATCTAAGAATCAATCAACCAATTGAATCATTCCTTTAAATGGGAAGTGAATTTTAAAGTCTGACCTCGGCTAACATTTATATGAAACATTTCTGTTGGTTTGGTTACAGCTGGTATAATCCAGAGTTAGGGTGTTTAGGTTTCTAACCAAATTACTTTGTTGTTACATGTTACTGGCCATAAGTTTTGCAAAATAAGCCATTTAATTTTAGAGTGGAACTTCCTGTTGGAGCTCTGTTTGCATGGCAAAAATTCTGTTAATTAATGTTCACTGGTGCAAAAAGAATGAAAGAGGGGTATATATAACCCAGAACAATGAGTTTATCATTTTGATAATTCAATGGTCTATCAGTCCAATATCAAATGATAATTCATCAAAGATTCCTGATAAATTACTGAAACATTTTAAAGAACATATAATGTTAAAGTCACTGCCAATTTGAATGACTTACAGGTGTTTTGAAATTTGTTACAAGACTTACTCTATTGATATTGAAATTGGTCGAGATGAGGGTAATAGATTTCTTGTTTGTTTACAGAACCAGAGCCTAAGACATACACAACAAAGGATAAATTTGAATATTTCAAGCCTAGTGTACAAGTGGAACAAGATCATCCTGATAAACCAGAAACTGTTACAGAAGTCTTTATTAGAGGTAAGCTTTTGTTCACTAGGGATGCAGCTTAAGATAGAATTGAATTCTTTAGAGCATAGAGTACAAGTGGATCTTGATCATCCTGATAAATCAAAACTGTTATTTGATTGCTATTAGAGGTAAGGCATTAATGACTAGAAAGCAATTATGGATAAATCAGAAGTCTAGATAAGAGGGGGTACAGCATTATAAAATCCTTATTTTTCAGCGGAACCCTATGTTACGGGTACTCATTTGAATGGTCTCACTGAGATGATTCAAATGAGTACCTACAACATAGGGTTTATTGCATAATTGGTGAAATATTTAAATATAATTTTCAATTTACGAATTCTGTCTGTACCTCTGATAAATCTGCATATGCAAAACTTAGTTTACAAGAACTTTATCTACATAAATCTGCATATGCAAAGCTTAGTTTACAAGAATAACCTTATTTACATAAACCTGCATATGCAAAGCTTAGTTCACAAGAAGAACTTTATCTACATAAATCTGCATATGCAAAGCTTAGTTTGCAAGAAGAACTTTAATAACATGAATCTGCATGTGCAAAGCTTAGTTTACAAGAAGAACTTTAACAACATAAATCTGCATGTGTTAGGCTTAGTTTACAAGAAGAACTTTAATAACATAAATCTGCAAATGTAAGGCTTAGTTTACAAGAAGAACCTTACTTACATTGATCTGCATATGCAAAGCTTAGTTTACAAGAAGAACTTTATCTAAATAGATCTGCATATGCAAAGCTTAGTTTACAAGAAGAACTTTATCTACATAGATCTGCATATGTAAGGCTTAGTTTACAAGAAGAACTTTATCTACATAAATCTGCATATGCAAAACTTAGTTAACAAGAAGAACTTTATCTACATAAATCTGCATATGCAAAGCTTAGTTAACAAGAAGAATTTTTTCTACATAAATCTGCATATGCAAAGCTCAGTTTACAAGAAGAACTTTAATAACATAAATCTGCATATGCAAAGCTTAGTTCACAAGAAGAACTTTATCTACATAAATCTGCATATAAAAAACTTAGTTTACAAGAAGAACTTTATCTTCATAAATCTGCATATGCAAAACTTTGTTAACAAGAAGAACTTTATCTACATAAATCTGCATATGCAAAACTTTGTTAACAAGAAGAACTTTATCTACATAAATCTGCATATGCAAAACTTTGTTTACAAGAAGAACTTTATCTTGATAAATCTGCATATGCAAAGCTTAGTTTACAAGAAGAACTTAATCTACATAAATCTGCATATGCATAGCTTAGTTTACAAGAAGAACTTTATCTAAATAAATCTGCATATGCAAAGCTTAGTTTACAAGAAGAACTTTATCTAAATAAATCTGCATATGCAAAACTTAGTTAACAAGAAGAACTTTATCTAAATAAATCTGCATATGCAAAACTTAGTTTACAAGAAGAACTTAATCTACATAAATCTGCATATGCATAGCTTAGTTTACAAGAAGAACTTTATCTAAATAAATCTGCATATGCAAACCTTAGTTTACAAGAAGAACTTTATCTACATAAATCTGCATATGCAAAGCTTAGTTTACAAGAAGAACTTTATCTACATAAATCTGCATATGTAAGGCTTAGTTTACAAGAAAAACCTTATTTACATAAATCTGCATATGTAAGGCTTAGTTTACAAGAAAAACCTTATTTACATAAATTTGCATATGTAAGGCTTAGTTTACAAGAAGAACTTTATCTTCATAGAACCTAATTGGTATGTTTATAAATGGTCTGTTTCTGCCCTAGGTCACAGACTTTTCAACGGCCCCTCATAATTTTATATCTTTGCTTTTTACAGGTTGGAAAATAGATTTACCTATGATGGAAGTTTTTAAACAATGTTGGCCCACAATGGAGAAATTACATACGATTAAGTGAGTAATTGAGTAATTGACATTCTTGACAGCTCTGTAGCTTTTTTAAACTGAAATAAGGAGTTAGTTCAAGCAGGGGAGTTGAACTAAAAGTATTACCTTTATATTTATCTGTTTGATGTGTGTAAACAGAAATTGACAAGAGTATGGATGTTTTTTTACCTTCTTTCTAATGAGTATTTTAACCCTTTTCTGTTTTGCAAAATTTTAGACTTGTCAAAATTCAAAGGTTTTGCAGACGAAAATTTAATTTGGATGAGATTTGAAAAATAGTAATTCAGTATGGTAGAAAACATTGAAGAAAAAGAAGAAATTGCTTGTCACAAGCAATTTCTTTTTTTTCTACAATGTTTTCTACCATAATAAATTTAAGGGGACGTAAAAACCAGGGATTGAACAGGAAAGGATTAAGAGAAGTTAACTGGTTCATAGAGGCCAATGTTTGACCTTTTGTGCGACTGTGTAATACTGTTTGCTTTTTCTGGCCATTAGTTTGTAACTTTCCAAGCCAATACTTATAAATTCACATATATCTTAATAACGGAAGGTCATTCTGTTTGTACTAATCTGACATACTCTAGAGATACATTCTAATTACTTATTCTCAAATTCAATCCTAACCAAAACTTTTTGTCGCAAGATTGATGGAAACCATTTGAAATTTTACCGATTACTAGAGGACAAAAGTTTAGATTGGACTAGCTTAAAAGGGGTTGCAGATAACATTTTTAACCCATTCCCACACAATGGTGCTTTTTGATGCCCAAATGAAAATAAGCTTCAGAAAACATTGTGGAATAATAAGAAATTGCTTGTTACAAGCAATTTCTTCATTACCCACAATGTTTCCACCCTAAAAAACAAAGATTTTTAGAAATCTATCAACTATAAATTGTCATTTGGAATTTCTTTCAATTTTGACCAGATTAAAGTATTGTCATCTGGTAATGTATTAAAGTTACAAGATTTTACAAGCCTGTCTTTCAAGGTAAAAAGGTAAAAAGGATTGGAAGAAAGTGCTTTTGACAAAATTATCATTTCTTAACACTCCACATTGTTTTCGATAGCTTTTTTCTTGAGGGTTGGTATTAAGGAATTAAGGAATTGGGTTTGTAATAGAATTGGTTGATACATGATTATTTTCTACTTGCAGCTTATGGAATACAGGACTAAATAATGATACTTTACAGATACTAGCTTCATTTTTACCAAACTGTGCAAATCTTAGGTAACTATGAAAAAACTACAGGGGAATCCTCTTAACCGCAACACCAATTTGTCAACATTTTTGTTGCAAGTAACCAGAAGTTGCTATTATAGGAGCTATTTCTTCTTTAGATCTAATATTTGTGCATTAACCCTTGTCATGCTGAATATAATCTTTAAAAATTGCATAAAAATCAAAGGGCTGAAAGCACTGGTAGTACTTGTTTTTCAGTTGTTAATAATTTTTTAATAAAAATAGTTTCATGAACTACTCCGGTGTCAAAAGGACAGACAGGAGGTGTAGACTAAGATCAGACTGCACTTATGTTAAAACCGGAATATTACTGGTTCAGCATGATAAGGGTAAAGTCTGTTGCAGTTAAGCAGTGAATTGCTTTTATCAAGGTTGCAATTAAGAATATTCCACTGTATTAAAAATTTTAGAACTCTATTTCGTATTTACATACTATAGAACTGAAAAATTTGGGTTGATGTTTTTGTGTGGAATTTTGAAAATATTCACAAATTTTTGATATTCAAGTATTATTCCTTTGAAGAAAGTTATTCAACAGAGGTAATTTGGGAAACAGATTTGACAAAATTATCATCTAGCATACTGTTTCAAAAGGATATTTTGCTTGTATTGAATAAACCAATCTTGCCCCGCCCATTGACTCTGCCAGGAAGTTCAGCTTTGATTTTTAACAGCGTTATTTTGCAAAATATAGCCAGTAGCATATTACAAATAAGTAGAATGGTTGGTTGGCATCCTAAATGTCGTAACTACAGCTTGAATAAGCTGTAGTTACAACATTTAAGTTGCCAAACCAACAAAAATGATTCACCAAAATGGTGTCCAATGTTGGAGTTCAATTGAACTTCGAGTCTAAATGAATGATTTCATTGGTTGACTGATTATTTGATTGACAGCCGCAATTGGTCAGTTGTATGAAAATAACTCTAGAATTACTTGAAAGCCAAGCCTAGTAGGCTCAGTCAGAAGTGAGTTGTGCTCTCAATCCTTAGGTTGAGAGTTTGAACTCCAGCGCGGCCTACATTCTTTCCTACACCAAGTACCCATTACCATACGCCAAAATTTTAGACTTGTTCAAATTCAAAGGAGTTGCAGCCGACAATTCAAATATGAAAATTTAGAAAATTTCAACTTTCTGGGTAGAAAACATTGTGGAAGATGAAGAAATTGCTTGTCACAAGCAATTTCTTCATTTTACACAATATTTCCTAACTGTTTGTTGAGGGGTGTGCAAAAGCGTCTCGTGTGGAACTGGGTGAACAAAAGTTAATGGCTCATGCGTCATATGTTTTTAACCAACGGGCGAATGATAGTGTGCCTAAGGGGAATGAGGAATGGTTTGCTTGGATCGAATATTGTTGATGCCAGGAAGCCATGGTTAGGTGCACCAGTTTCCATGAAATAACTTTATTACTGTTGAAAGTGGTGTTTAGCCCCATACATACAAAGTTACCGTAATAAATTTGATAAGCATCCGATTTGCTTTTTTACAGAAATGTTACTTTAGATGGAAATGTTTCGAGCGAAGAAAACTGGTATGAATTGATCTCGGAAGAAAGCCCGTAAGTTGTTTTAACACATTACAAGTAAAAGTTTAGACTTGTTCCAACTGAAGGTAGTTGAAGACTATATATTAGAAGGTGAAACCACAAAAAAAATTATCAGAAAGGGTGAAAAATTTTGAGGGAAAGTGACCAGCATTTATTCTTTTCCACATTGATTAGCATAGCTATATCACATTAGCGCATTCCAGCTTTTAGACGCCTCTCAAGAAAAACAATTGGGAAAATATTATGAAAAATGAAGAAATTGATTGTGACAAGCAATTTCTTCATTTTACACAATGTTTTCCATCCAAAAAATTGAAAAAATCTAAAATTTCATTAACTTTAAATTGTCGTTTGCAACCCCTTTCAATTTGGACCAGTCTAAAAATTTACCTACTGGTAATGGGTTAGAATGTCGAATATAGGGTGTGACATAGTATAAAGGAACCTGTTTGTTACATTTCCAGCAATTGATAGATCACTGGCCATAGCCATTGAGCTCCGACAGGAAGTTCTCGGACAACATTATTTTGCAGAATTTCAGAATTTGTAGTCAGAAGTATGTAACAAAAAGTAAAATTGTTGGTTTTTTATCTAATTGTCATAATTACAGCTTGAATAAATTGTGGTTATGATGTTTAGGTTGCCAAGCCATCAAAATTGCTTCACATATTTGTCAACCAATCAGAGTTCAAAGTTCACTTCCCGTCTAAGTGAATGTTTTGATTGGTTGATTGATTTTTTGAATAACATCTGCATTCGGGCAGTTTATGCTGAAATACAGACCCTGAGTATCCTGGACAGATGGGTCTGAGTATTTACTTATTGCTTGTGAAATTGTTGAAAATTTCATGCATAGGTACAAATAACTTTGTAATTTTAACACATTCCCACACAATAAAATTTTAGACTGGTCCAAATTTAAAGGAGTTGCAAACTTCAGTATAAAGTTTATGAAATCTCAGATTTTTTCAACATTCTTGGTGGAAAACATTGTGTAGAGTAAAGAAATTGCTTGTTGCAAGCATTTTCTTCATTTTACACAATGTTTTCCCTAATGGATTTCTTGAGGGATGGTCCAAGGGTCCCTAATGGATTTCTTGAGGGGTTTTCAAAGGGTCCATGTAAGGAAATGGCTCAAACAGCAATATTTTAAAAGTTAAATATCAATGTTTTTGTAGATGAAATTACAAATTATTTTATATCATTGAGTATATCATATACATTATATCTTTTTTCAAGGTTTTTACATGACTGGTTATTTTTTCATTTATAGACCCTGCATAACTTTCTTTGTATTATATCTAGACCTGAGTATTTTTTGTAAACAACTGAAGATTTAAAGAAAAAAGAGATGAAGAGAATATTTTTTCATGGATGTATTAAATGAAAAAACTAATCACACTGTATGCATACGTGAAGCAGATTCATACATAAATGAGATTAGGTTTTCTTTTCATACCCCCACAAAAACAAAAAATATTTTCTTCATTTCTTATAATTTAATGACCTCGGACAAAAAAAACAAAACAATTTTTTGAAAATTTTCGTATGGAACTATTTTGTGCACAAGCATACAAAATAGCTGCGTGCTCAATATTTTGTTCATGGAGGTAATATTTTTTTTCTGGCAAATCAGAAAGTTTGTTTTTGATTGAAAAAAACTAACAATTCAATTATACTATAATAAAGACCTTTTATTCATTTTTTTCCAGAGTACAAAATCTATCTTTGAGACATTGTGGTATAACAGACAAGGGTGCCATTATGATCGGTAGATGTCTTGGAAGTATGAAAAAGTCAAATGTGAAATTATTATCCCTAAACTTGAGTAACAACAAGATAGGGGATTCAGGTGTCATGGAACTCGCACAGGTGAGTCAATAGCTCATCAGTTGACTGTGCCCCAGCCACCGCGGAATAACTGAAAGATTGTTGAAAGCGGCATAAACAAACAAATCAGTTGACTGATCCTTTGCCACGCCCTTTGACTTCTGTCAGAAGATTTGACTAAAATTTTGCAAAATTTATTGTTTGTAACGTGTAACAAAAAATGGAACTTAAATGGCGTAACTACAAAAATACTAAACATGAATGTTAGAATTCAGAGTTCATTTCCAGTTTTAACTCTTGTCATGCTGATCCCAGAATATTCCTGTTTTGACAATGGCTGTGGCAGGTGTATATACTAAGATCAGCCTGCACAGATGTGAAGTCTGATCTCATTCTACACTACCTGCTTGTTCTTTTAGTGTTGAGAAAATATTTGGACACAAAGTAGATCAATATCTTAAAAAAAAAGAAAAAAAAAATTGGGGGGAAAAAGATGATGGAGATGGGTTTAACCCTTTCCTGTACAATCACTGATTTTTACGTCCTTGTGATTTTTTACTTGAGAAAACATTGTGGGAAAAGAAGAAATTGCTTGTAACAAGCAATTTCTTCTTTTTCCAGAACATTTTCTACCACATAGGATGGTTTTATTTCAAATGGCATCAAATTTTTCATTGTTGTCTGCATCCTCTTTGAATTTGGACTAGTGTAAAATTTCCAAAACCAGGAAAGGGTTAAGAATGATTTGATTGGTATATCGACTTTTTGATTGACAGCTGCAATCCATCAATTGGTGAAAAAATGTCATGCATCGGCTCGTAAAGGAAAAATTTAGATGTTTCTTATAAATTTTGATGACTTTTATCTCGGCTGTTTTCGGAGGAAACCCGAGGTATTGCTATAGCCTTGGTGTTGTCGTTGTCATGCTAATACTTTGTCATTTTGTGATATCTCTGGTTCCATTAGGGCATTCACTTGAAACTTGAAACACTTGTTCACTATCAAAAGAGCAACCTATACTATCAAGGGGGATAACTCTAGATGCATTTTGTCCACTATCCAGCACCCAACAGCTGAGCGTAGGCAGTAGGCATCTGTAGGCGGTGCTCTTGTTCTACTTTTTGCAAGTTTACATTTTACTGCAGGGTTGAAAAAAATTGGAATAAACAAAACATAGGGCTGACCCACATGTGCAATAAATCCAACTGTTAGCTTGGCCATTCGGAGAATAAAGGGGCTATTCCAGTCACCCAAGCGTCGGTGTTGGCATAGTTGTTTGGATAAACCTTACATGGAAGTGTCATATCTCAGTTTCTAAGAAAGTTTTGCTCTGAAACTTTGCACATGTTTTTGTGACAATAATATCAGCCTCTACATACAGATTTACTACGCTGACATTCATTTCAGTGGAATTTTAACCTTTTCAGGTTTAGAAATTCTTGGTTAAACTTTACATGTCAGTGTCATATATCTTTAATAACTCTCTTTCTACCAATGCTATTGTTTTGAAACTTTGCAAAACTTTTTGTGGCCAGCATATCATCTTCCAGGCAAAGACTGGTTACTCAGACATTCATTTGAGTGGACTTTAAACCCTTTATGGACTTGGAAATTCTTGTTTGACTTAAAATTCTAACTGAATGATTTTTTATCTCTTTTACTAATTAGGTATTATGCCTAATGTCGACAGTTTCTGTTACTATCCAGCACTCAGAATAGTCGAGCATTGCTGTCCTCTAACAGCTCTTGTTTTTATGACTTGAAGTTCAAATTATGAGCTGAAAAGTAACAGGTAACCTTTTCACCCATTCCCCGGCAATCCCGCTTTTGGACACCCATCAAGAATAAAGATTTGGAAAACTTTGTGAAAAATGAAGAAATTGGTACAATGATTTTTTACCCTCCCCAAAACCCAAAGATTTTAAAAATTTTATCAAATAAAAGTTGTTGTCTGCAACTTCTTTGAATTTTAATCTGTCTAAAATTTGTCTGGTAATGTGTATAATGATTGCCTTGTATAATCTAGAACTAAAAATAAATCAATATTTGGCATGTCCTCTTTTGTGATCCTATGATTAGTTACAAAAAGAGCTACTGAATACTTCTTTCTGACATGCATATTTTTTTATTTTATTCAGGGTTTAAGGATGAATAGAACACTGCTCTCCTTGTCTCTAGCCAGTAATCAGATTGGAAACAAAGGGGTATCAAAGTTGGCTGAGGTACGTACATACATAGGATAATTAATAATTAGCAACTGCAAATAGAAAAAAAGAAGATCGACCAATCGAATTGTTCATTTAGACCTGAAGTGATTGTTGACCTCTAAATGTTTAGTCCTTTTTTGGTTTGGCAACTTTAGTCTAGTCAAAACTCTAATATGATGCAAATTTCAAAGTGATAATATTTTTTAAAGATATTTGTCTTTTAGGTTATTAACTCATTACCACATAGTGATGCCTTTAGATGCCACTCAATTAATTTTGTAATTTAGGTCAAAGCTTAATTGTGACAAATGCTTGTTGTGGGAGGGGGATATAATTCTGATTTGCTACACTTCTAGTTTACGTTTACTACCTTTGATTATGTTCTAGGTATTATCTCGTTTCCCTTTAACCCATGAAGAAGTTGTTGAAAGAAGAAAACAAATGTCAGACAGAAGTTCTCCAGACAGAAATAAATCTGTAAGTGCTAGCTTACTTGATTGGACTAATTTGGAAACTCTGGAATTTAATTTTTAGTTTTGTCTATCAAAAACGAGCGTTCTGATTGGTCTAACAAATTTATTTATAACTCCAAGAACAAAATTTTGAGCAAGCAGCGATTTTGTTTGCTTCTGAACAAAATAGTCCCATACAAAAAGGTATCAAAATTTGTAAAGTTTTTGTTTTTTTGCTCGATGCTATTAAAATATAAGAAATGAAGAGAGTATTTTCATTTTCATGGAGGTATGAACCAAAAAACCTAATCACACAATGTATGAATCCTCTTCGCGTATTCATACAGTGTGATTAGGTTTTTTCGGTTCATACCTCCATGAAAACAAAAAATTTTCTCTTCGTCTCTTAATCATTGTAAAACCATGTTTCTGTTCTGAAGCCCATTTGCTATTAGCAAGACATGGTTGTCACTATGACCAGTCAGTCCTTCTGGACCATAACTCCTTTATTTGTGATTGTATTTCAAATAACAAGACACAACTGTTCTTAGTCATGAATAGATGTGCCATTTGGAACAATTTTTTAGAACACTTCAAGTTCAAGGTCACAGCTCAAGGTCAAATATTTGGCAGGTTTGACTCTTGCCAATTTTGGCCTTGTTCTGGATTCTTATATAAATAATAAGATTGCCTGTTACAATGCACAATCTATTCCATATAAATTGTGACTAAATGTTAGGACAGTAAACTCCGCAAATATTCAGGCTTGGCTTAATATAGTATATCTTTTATCATGAAATAATTTAATTTTAGTTTGTCTATCAAGATTCAGGCATTTTGATTGGCTGAAGTTTGTTTCTCACTTCCATCAACAAAATTTTGTATGTTGTATGTTTACTGACAAAGGAGATCCATAAAGTTTAACCCATTCCCACTCAGTGACGCTCTTAGACTCCCCCAAGAAAAAAAGCTTTGGAAAATATTGTGGAAAATGAAGAAATTGCTTGTTAAAAGCAATTTCTCCATTTTCCACACTGTTTTCTACCCAGAAAGTTGAAAAATCCAAAATTTCATAAACTTTATATTAACATCTGCAAGTTCTTTCAATTTGGACCAGTCTAAAAACATGCTGTCTGGTAATGGGTTAACTCAAACCTGGTAAAATATTTGCTTTGTTTTGCTTGATTGCTTTTTTTCGTTTTCATAGAGATATGAACCTATAGATTTAATCTTACTAATGTATTAATCTGCTTCACGTATTCATACAGTGTGCTGAAATTTTAAGGTTCATACCTCGATGAATACAAAAAAATAGTTTTTCCATTTCTTAAGTAAATTTCATGGAATCAACTGGATTTTCGTACGAATAATCAGCTTTTCTAACGAGTTTCAGATAAAACAATATGATCCGCGATCCTGGAGAACCATTGACATTATTGACGAAAAATTATATTGTTCATTTTTCACATGCTAATATTAACTCATTCTGAATGACAAAAACTAATGACATTTTCATTATATCTGAAATATAAATGTTCAGTATTACAGAATTGTTCCATATGTTACAAGTAAATGATTTCCAGAATTATTAGCACATGTGTTCCCTTTCACCCATTACCAAATAATGATGCTTTTTTAGACACTCTAGCATTATAATAATAGAAAACTTTGTAGGAATAGGAGAAATTGCTTGTAACAAGCAATTTCTCTTTTTCCTACAATGTCTTCTATCTTATTTTATGCTTATTTTCCAATTTTAGCTCAATTTGAATTGCCGTCTGCAAATTCTTTCAATTTGGACGAGTCTAAAACATTGTTGTGTGGTAATGGCTAATAAGTTGGAGTGTATTATAAAATATCTTTTAACAAAGTTGCTGGGAAAAAATGTTGATGCAACTTGTTATCAAAACAAAGTTTATAAATTGTCCTGGAAATAAAGACAACTGTTTCTATGATCTTTTAATATTATATATTAATTTGCTCAAAACTTATCAAAAAATACCACATGTGTGCCAAGGAAAGACTCGGATCAGCCTGTGTATCCTAACAGTCTGATCAGAGTCTTCACTTAGCAACCTGCAGATGTCTAGGTTGCTCTCTGTGTCTTCATTCCACACTCATGTGAAATAAACAGATTGCTGCGGTCAGTCAAAATGATAGTTGACTAATCAAATTGGTTAACAGGTAAATGTTGAATGGCATCTTCGTCAGGCATTTTTGTTGGTTTGTGTGACTTTACCCATTACCACACAACAAAAGTTTAGACTGGTCCAAATTGAAAAGAGTTGCAGACGACAATTTAATATTCCTAAAATTTCAGATTTTTTCAACCTTCTGGGTAGAAAATATGTAAAAAATTGCTTTTCTCAAGCAATTTATTCATTTTTTACAATGTTTTTCCAGGTGTTTTTCTTGAAGGGCGTCCAAAATATTGTGTGGGAATGCTTTAATAGTCACAAGAGCAGCTTATTCAAGCATTAATTATGAAGTTAAATTTCTAACCAACAATTTGATTTTCATCTCGGCCGTTTTTAGAAAATATTGAGGTATTGCCATAGCCTTGTGGTATGTGTCATAACATTTTGTGATCACTCTCCATCCAGCGTTTGAAGATTCCGTTTTTTATTTTGTTGATATATTTAGTATGTTTTGCCCATGTCATGTCAAATTTAAAACATCTCTGTTTTGGTAGGAGGTACTTGCAAAGATCAGCCTGCACTTTAGTGCGGTTTGATTTTGTCTACTTAACTTGCTTTTCAATTTTAAGCCAGATATGTATAAAAATTATGAATTATTGAAATAAATATAAAGTCACAATTTGTGCTTTCAACTTTTTGATCTTAATGGGGGTTCTGTAGAGTTTTTTTACATCGTGACAAAGGTTAAAAGGTAATTGGAATCCTCAAATATCCTAAAGATATGACATTTTGGAGCCTGGAAAAGATTTGTTTGTCATGGGTTTTCATTATCAAAAAACAAACTTTAAAACTGGATCTAAAGCGGCAGAGGTTATTTGGAAGTGAGCCAAAATTTGTGAAAAAGTGCTAAAAATGAAGAAAACACTGTGAGAAATGGAGAAAATTAATCTTGAAAGAAATTTGTCTTTTACCCGCAAAGTTTACCAACACCATATTCCTTCAGGGTGTCAGAAAGATGGATTGTGTAGTAATGGGTTAAATAATGTTTGAGTGGGCAATCATCAGTTAATGCTGACATTTTATAATACTTTTCTTTCTTCAAGCCTGATTCAGTTGATATTGAAGGTTTGATGTGTTTATTAAATATCTGCACTAGACCAATGCCTTGATAAGTATTCATTACGTCCTACAATTCATGTCAAAAGAAACTCAACACTAATATAATGTTAATGAATTTGAATTCAGACCTGTTAAAACTTTCATTTTTTTCAAACTGATTCATTTTTTTTTTTTTTTTTGAAAACATGTACATTCTTTTAAAATGATAAAAAGTTTGATGAAGTAGCTGAAATATCTATTTCATTTACATCACAAATATATATATTTATACATGCTTTGAGCTTAATTGTTATTGTTAATAATTATATCACTTATTTATGAAAATTTAAAAGTTGAGTTTCTTTTGCTTTTCAGTCAACTCATTACTGTATGTGACACGTCATAGTTCTTTGTACACATCGATGTGTTTGTGTATATGTTTGTCCACACCAGTGGTTTTATTTGTACAAAAACTCCATGAAATGATTATCACATGCTTTAGGCATTATTTTTGTCAATTCAACTCTGTCATGTCTTAACCTTGTCTTGTTTATATTTATGACAAGTATTTGTTTCATTGAATGCATAAAATGCTTGTGTAAGAACTAGTACAAATGTTTTAAATAAGAGAAATGAATATATTCCTTAAAAGATAAAAAAATTTGTAGGAAAATGAAAATATGATATGATACACAATCAATATGTTGAATGGTTTGAAATGTTTTTGAAAGATTGTAATTTTTCAGAACTCGCTTGTCTTGCTAAATTTCGGAATATTCCTATTTTGGCAGGAGGCATAGACAATGATCAGTCTGCATATACATGTAATCTGATCTTAGTCTACACTACCTGTTTGTATTTTTTCAAGCCAGAATTATACACAAAATTAATTTAATTAATTTCAAGTGAAAATTTGACCAACAACCAGCCCTAAAGTGCCATTTGAACTTTTCATTTATACACAATGTTAACCCATTCCCACATGAGAAAATGTTAGGCAAGTCCAAATTGAAAGAAGTAAGTTGCAGACAACAATTAAAACTTTCTGGGTAGAAATCATTGTGGAAAATGACTAAATTTCTTGTTGCTAGCAATTTCTTCATTTTACACAATGCTTTCCCAGTTGTATTTCTTGGGGGGGGGGGGGGAAGGGGGGTCGTCAAAAAGGGTCATTGTGTGGGAATGAGTAAAAGATATTTTAATCAGCATGACTAACATTAATAACAATACCAAAGAAATAATATTTGATTATGTTTAAAGCCCACACTAGATGCATTGTTAATGAAAGGAATGGGTAGAAAAAGGTCTATAATGGTAAGTTGTCAATAATTTTAGACTTTGACAATCTCATTTTAATTGTTGAAATTTACTAATGATCCCTTTTAAACCCTTTCCCTCATTGCATTCAATGTGTATAAATGAAAAAAGGGGTTCATTCGTAGAAATATTGTAGAAAACCTTTTATATTTTAGGTGAAATATATCAGCTAAATTTTCTACAACATTTTACAATTATTAAAAAGGTTTTATGACATATTTTGACATTAGTACAGCTGTGTTTAACAATTACGGAAATCATAATGAATGAATTTGAAAGAAAATGAAACCAAATCAAGCATATTACAATTTTTTTTTTTTCCAAAACCATGCAAGGAAACCAAGCCTAATGATATCAGATATTGTATTGATATGTTAATCAATATGATATAAAGTTTATAAAAAAAACGAGAAAAGAATAAACATTTGGTTTGAGTTGAAACTGTGCTGGATGATGCCTAATGAGTTAACCTATGGCCAAAAGCCAAAATTTTAGACTGGTCTAAATTTGAAGAAGTTGCAGAAATCAATTTTTAAGTTGCTTAGATTACAAAATTCCATTGTCTTTTTGGGTAGAAAACGTTTTGGATATATTGTGGGAATCAGTTGTAACAAGCAATATCTTCTGTTTTTCCACAATGTTTTCTCAACCTTTTTTCTAGAGGGTGTATTTATATGATAAAATTCTAGAAATTGTTGGATTTAAGATGTCTTTTATATGACTAATTATTCGTCAAAGGTTTGAGAAAGAAGCAAGGGGTAAGCATAGGAAAAAACGTGAATAAATACAGCTGAACTTTTCAAACTATTGAAATTATTTGATTTATAATATATGAGGGAAAGGGTCAATTAATGGCAACAAAAGATCACATTGCCTCACTATATATGGTACTTGATGTTGTTTTCACTGCATCACTTGTTTTCACATCTCACAGCCCCCTCTCAGCAGACGAGCCGAGTCGAAAGATCGTCCTGGAAGTGTTCGGAGCAATACCCATGCTGGAGGTGGTAAGAAGGTTGAGAAACCATCAGCGAAAGCTAAAAAGGTAATAAACCGAAAAAGGTTCTTGATAAAAGTTGGATAGATTAATTGACCAATCGCTGGCCCCACCCACTTACTTTATTTGCCACGCCCATTGACTCTGATGGAAAGTCCTGCTTTGAATTTTAAAGGCGTTATACTGCAAAATTTATACCATGTAGCATGCAAAAAAATTTAAAAATGGTTGGCTACCTAAACGTTGTAACTACAGCTTGAATATGCTGTAGTAACAACGTTTAAGTCGCCAAAGCAACAAAAAAGGTTAACAAAAAGGGTGCCAAATGGTCGGAGTTGAAAACACAGGTCCGGGCTGAATAAGTGATTTGATTCCTTGAAAGTCACGATTTGTAAGTTTCCTATGTCAGTCAGAAACAAGACTAACAGGGGCCTAGCTGCCTATGGCTCCTGAATTTTAGGCCAGGCCCCTGAACTTTTGGAGAAAAAAACCCATACCCCTAATGTTTCATATTAAATTTTTGCCATCTGGGCCCCTATATTAAGATTATCAGTCTTCATCTCTGTGCCTTATTAACCCATTACCAGATGGCAAAATTTTAGACCGGTCCAAATTGAAAGTTGTTGTAGACGACATATTTCAGTTGATGAAATTTTGAAATTCTTCATCTTTTGGGGTAGAAAACATTGTGGATGATGAAGAAATTGCTTAAAACAAGCAATTTCTTCATAATTCGAAGCTTTTTTTTCTTGGGAACATCAAAAAGCGTCACTATGTGGGAATGGGTGAAACTTATTACCAGACGTCATTATTTTCAACCAGTTCAAATTTAAAGAAGTTGCAGATAACAATTTAAATTAAATTGAAAATAAGGTGCTAAATTTTATGATTCAAATTGCTTTTCACAAGAAATGTATTATTTTCCCACAATGTTTCAATTGTTACTTACAATCATTCTGTGTGTCAAAACTTGAGACTCAGTGTAAATAGATTAATTCTCATTTCTTAATGTGTCATCTAACTTGACTTGATTAGACAAATGGCTTATTGCTACTGTTAATTTAATTTAAAAAGTAAATAAGACTTCAAACCAATGATTTGCTTATTGTCAAGGTCAAATTTATTTGGTTCTTTTTCTTTTTTGGGGGGGAGGGAATAAAACCCATCCTCCATCCTTTTGTCAACCTTTCCTTTTGTCCCAAAAGTGGACAGGATAATATCTCTGAAAGTATTGTAACTTTCAACTGGAGACTTCTTGGGTGGTTAGATCTCAATGAGAAGTGCAGTGCACCTGAGCAATAATTCTTGCTTGCCTAATTTCTTAGTTATTTCCCTTTGTTGGTTTTTAGACTTTAATTTTGTCTAGTGCATATCTCTGAAAGCATAGTAGCTTTCACCTTAAACTGGATAGATCTCAAAGGGGAGAAGTGCAGTGCATAAGAACTGTAACTGAAGCTTGCTCAATTCTTGAATTATTTCCCTTTATTGTTTTTCAGACTTATATTTCATCAAAGTATGTTTTGGAAACCCATTACCAGACAAGAAAAATTTAGACTGATCCAAATTGAAAGAAGTCGCAGATGAGATTTAGAAAAGCACTGATATTGGAAAATTAGTGCAAGTTTAGGTAGAAAAATGTCAGAAAATGAAAAATAGCTTGTTACCAGCAATTTCTCCTTTTCCTACAAAGTTCTCCCTCAATTTATTTCTTCAGAGCAACAAAAAGTCGAGTTGAGTGGTAATGGGTTAACCTGAAATTTCATGGTTGGTTGAAATTATCTCCATTTGAACCTTGAAATTTTTGATAATTGCTGACTATTTATTCTTTCACAGATTCTTCCCCCCCCCCTAAAGAAATAAGATTTGGAAAACATTTTGAATATTGAAGAAATTGCTTGTGACAACGTTTTCTTCCCAAAAATACAAAGGTTTTTAAAATTTCATCAACCAAATTGTTGTCTTCAACTTTTCTTAATTTGGACCGGTCTAAACTTTTATTGAATGGTAATGGGTTAACACAAGAGTTGCCCATGATTATAGGTGCCCTGTAGGATCAGGGTCACATAGGTCAAAGGTCAAGGCCACAGATAAATAGTTTTTGGGTCTCTTTTAGTGCATTTACTTAATATTTTTTTTTACCTAGAATTCTAAACCTCCTCTAAAGTTTTGCTCATGGTTCAAGAAAGCGACTTAATGAAGGATTAATTTGATTTACATTGGTCAAGGTCACAGGTCCATTTAGTTTGAACAATTTTACTGCTCTTACTCAACAGCTGTTCAGTATAAAATTACGAAATGAAACTTCACAAATGTGTTGATGGAAGTGTTACCTATATACAAATATGATTCCCTGTATTATGATACTGTGGTTTCCTCTTAATTACAGCTTTTATGATAGCATTTCACTGCTTAATTGCAACTGACTTTATGATCAAATATAAGATTAAAAGAACTAATAGCTCCTTTTAATAGCAACTTCTGGTTAATTGAAACAAAAGATTAATGTAAGTGGTTGCTCAATAGAGGTGACAGCTCATGCAAAATCAACTTAATTGAAGAAGCTAGTATTCATCATTTAGCTTGTAATTAGATGTCACATATTAGGGGGATAGTTTCCCTTTGATTCGTAGCTCCACACTGCCCATACAAATCTATAGATAGGGTAAAAATAAAAATTATTGAATATTCTCAGATTAAGTTTACTTTGAGGGGGTTAAGTTTACTTGTAACAAGCAATTTCTTCATTAGCTCCACTTGCTGAAAGCCAGCAAGCTATTGTCATGGCTTGTGTCCTTTGTGTGTCTGTCTGTGCGTGCATCTGTTCTTTCGTCTGTCTGTAAACTTTTACTTAAAAAAGTCTTCTCCTCAGAAAGTACTGTACAGAATTCAACCATATTTTACTGAGATAATCCTTTGGTGACCCTTAATCAGATTGCTTCAAGGAATTTTGATCAGATGAAAAACATGGCTTTAAGAGCGGGGCTAATTTCCATTTATGATGAAAGCTTTAAAAATCTCCATTTCAGAATCCAGTGGATGGATTTCAACTAAATTTTACGGGCATGATCATTGGGTGACCCTTTATCACATTCCTTCAGAGAATATTGAGCGGATGATAAACATGGCTTTAATTTTCATGACTTATTTCCATATATGATGAAAGCTTTAAAAAACTTCTCAGAAACCGGTTGATGGATTTCAACCCAAGGAATCTTCCTTGGGTGACCCTTTATCAGATTCCTTCAAAGAATTTTGAACAAATGAAAACATGGCTTTAATCGGCAGGACTAAATTCCAAATATGGTGAAAGTTTTGAAAATCTTCTCAGAATCCACCGATTGGGTTTCAACCAAATTTCACAGGAATGATCCTCAGATTACCCTTTATCAGATTCCTACAAAGAATTTTGATCAGGTGAAAAGCTTGGCTTTAATCGGCAGGACTAAATTCCATAAATGATGAAAGCTTTGAAAATTCACTGGAATTGTCCTCTGTGGCTTATGTCCATAATAATGGTATACAGTGAATTTTTTTTTTTATCTGATTTAGTAAATGATTTGACTTTTGTAACACAATGAAAAGTTTGAAATATTAAAAAGACTTCATTGACAAGATTTATTTGCCACACATGTTGAATATGATTTTATTTTATTGAGTTTCTGATAGCATCAGTACAATCAGGCCTGTGGAGTGATACAGGCGCTCAAGCCCCTCTATTTTTACACAATGTTTTCCAAATTGTTTTTCTTGGAGGGGCATCTAACAGTGTCCCTGTGTGGGAATGTGTAAGAATAACTGAAAGATTGTCAAGCGTAAAGAAAGTAATTTTTAGTATCTAAAGGTGATAAATGTCAATATGCTGAGCATACAATTAGCCCCTTTTAGGACTCAGACACATTTATATAGCTGAGTTATAACACATGAAGACTTGAAAGTTCTTCAAATTATTTTACCTTTGAGAGAAAATCTTATCATTCTTCTTTGGCATTCTTATCCAGAAATGTCTCTAATACAACTGAACTGGCTTTGAATTACTTAGAAATGGAAAGACGAAAATATTTATGTATTCCTTGCAACTTAATCAAGAAATGTGTCACAGAAAACAAACTTATTAAACTTCTTTAACCCTTTCCTGTTTAATCACTGGTATTTACGTCCCTGCATTTTTATGCTGGAGAAAACATTGTGGAAAAAGAAGAAATTGCTTGTCACAAGCAATATCTTCTTTTACCACAATTTTTTCTACCCTACTGAATGAGTATTCTTTAAATAAAATTAACTTGAAGCTATTGTCTGCAAAACCTTTGAATTTGGACAGGTCTAAAATTTTGAAAAACAGTAAAGGGTTAAAGCTAAGGATTAGTCAAGGTAAAGGTCAGTTATCAAGGTCATATTAACCAATAATGCTGTTAGATGTTTAACATTTTATATGAATACAATACAGGATGGTAAAGGTAAAGAAGAAAAAGAGGACAAACACGACAAAACTAAGGGAGGTAAAAAGGAGAAGGAGGAAAAACCAGCCGCAAAGAAAGGTAACTATTGTTTACATGTCATGAAGTGGTTTCTTTACAGATTAATTTGGATTTTGAATTTGTTGCAAGCCTTTGGTATTGGCCTTAGTTTCTGGTTATTTAGAAATGAAGTCTATGTGTGGATTTAAAAAAAAAATAAGGGATGAATTTTCCAAGGAAATATCTGTATGCCTACTTGACCAAACCTTGAATTAACCCTTGTCATGCTGAACTTGGAATTTTCTGCTTTGGCAGGAGTAATAGACTAAGATCAGCCTGCACATAATGTGCCGTTTAGTGTAAGTCTACATGAGTTGTTGAGGTTTTAAGTCAGAGTTGTTCATAACATTAAGAAACAAAAGAAATATGACCTGCAATCTGGGCCTTTCATTGCCTTCAGCACTTTGCCTTAATGAAATTCTGAAAATAATATTCTTGAGCATGAATGGCAATTTAACCCTTGTCATGCTGAACAAAATCTTGCTATTGATAAATGGGAAGAAATCAAAGGGCTGGAAGCACTGGAAATCCTCTTTTTGGTCGGTATTTTTTCCATGATTAATTCTAAATTCAACTATGGCTTGAAATGGACAAGCAGGTGGTGTAGACTTAGATCAGATTGCTCATAAGTGCAGGCTGATCTTTGTCTATACCTTATGCCAAAGCAGGAATTGTTAGGCTCAGCATGACAAGGGTTAAATGCCAATTTGACTGATCATTGCTTTATATGATCTCTTTTTCATTATTTGAGCCAGTGTGTGACATTTCCAACCATTTCACATGAGCATTAAGTGCGTGCATTGAGCAGCCTGAACAGACACACAATGCATGTTGATTGATTGAATGGGGTTCAATGCCACTTTTTACAGTAATGTGAGTATTTCAGTCATATTGCGGATGCTGGAGCACCTAACAATGGATTCCTGGTATTTCTCACACGAGTACTACCACTACACCCTACTAGCCTCACAATGAATGAAACTTTGCAGCAACCTAAATAGGACAGATCGAAGACAATTATTAGAGTATGTAGATACTCAGGCTGATCTGCGTCTTACCTTTGCATATATGTGTAATGGTCAAAAGGCTCTATGAGTCTTGTAGTGACATGATTTCTCATGGAAAGCAATCCTGGTATCTTTGTTAGAATTGTCAACAGAACCTTCTGTAAATAATTTCAAATAGGGCACGAAACAGATGAATAAAGCATTGCTGAACAGAAAACAAAAATAATTTTCAAAATTATTATTTGTTGCCTACCTGAAGTAACTTTGACACTTAATTTAAGTTTTATGTTTGGCAAAGCTTTTCATATCAGGTTTGCGACGTATTCTGAAATAATTTATAGAGAGATCTGTAAACGATTTTAACAAAGATTTCCTGATCATTTTTGGCGAGAAATTTTGTCCCTAACACAGCTGTAGAGCCTTTAGAAATGTCATGTCAAAGTTTGTTTGTTTTACGGAACACCCAGATGATCCATCCCATTGTTTTATGAATCAGACACTTTAGACTTGGTCTTTATCAACATTCTGAAAGATTCAGTAGTGATCAGAAGAATTATATTCATTTTCATTTATTGAAGATCTGCATAACTAAAACAACTACTAGGCTTATTTAGATAACCAGAATAAAAAGGCTTCTTAGGATAGAACATTTTTGCTGTTTTTGAGTTGTGTTTGATGCCTGCAGTTTGTTATAACGGTGATTTTATTTTGTCATTTACAATAATAACTTGATTGGTGCTTTATGAAACTAGAAGGAATAGGTTGAAAAAAAAATCATAAATTTAGTTTTGTCTTTTTACTGCTGATTTTACCCTTGTCATGCTTAACATTTTAGCAGGAAGCATAGACAAAGATCAGTCTGAATATACATGCAGATTGATCTTAGTCTACACCACATGGTTTATTGTTTTTAAGCCAGAGCTGATTATGAAGTCAAATTTTACAAGAAACATTGAACAGCAATCAGACCTTCCAGTGCTTTCAGCCCTTTGATTTAAATGCAAAGTTTAAACAGAATGATTAGAGTTTTTCAACTAGTTATTCTTGACTTTTGGGATAATATTAAGTGAAATGATTGAATTCAAATTGATGATCAAAGATCCTTCTGTTGAAAATTACTGTTTCATTGATTTGAAATTATTATTGACAGCTCTTATGTAAGTTAACCCATCCCGACAATATGGCACTTTTGGACACCCCTCTAGAAAAAACTTTTGGGAAAACATTGTGTAAAATGAAGAAATTGCTTGTAACAAGCAACTTCTTCATTTTACACAGTGTTTTCTACGCAGAAAGTAGAAAAAATCTTAAATTTGATAGACATTAAATTGTCATCAGCAACTCTAAGTCTCGGACCATGCCATCTGGTAGAGGGTTAAAGGTAACACTTCTGTAAAAATTTTAGTATTGATGAATATAAAGAAGAAAATTTTGTACTCCAGTCTCATTCACATGTTTGATTAACCCATTCCCACATATTGACGCCTTTGGATGCCCCTCATGAAACACAATTTGGAAAACATTGTGTAAAATGAAAAAATTGCTTGTGACAAGCAATTTTTTCATTTTGCACAGTGTTTTCTACCTAAAAAGATGAAAAAGTCTAAAATTCATTAACTTTGAATTGTTGTCTGCAACTCTTTTCAATTTGGACCAGTCTAAAAATTTGCCATCTGGTAATGGGTTAATAATTACCTTTGTTTGTGGGGTATATATGTGTCTGTTTATTGGTTGGTCTGTAGAGTTTTCTTTTCTGAAACTACTTGATGGATTTGATATAAATTTCACACATGCACTTAGTATTGATAAAAGATACAAACATTTTTATTTGAGTTATGTTCCATTCATTTTTCTAAGTTATAGCCCCTTTCTTTGAAAAATATTGGCTGTTCATTTTCTTTACAAATTCTGAATGGATTTGATTCAAAATTCACATAATACACTCAGTATTAACCCTTGTCATGCTGAATAAAAATCTGCTATGAAACTGCATTAAAATAAAAGGGCTGATATCACTGGATGAACTAATTTAAGGTTGATAATTATTTTGAAAAATTATTTTATAAACTTTAGCTTGAAAGGGACAAGCAGATTGTGTAGACTTAGAACAGACTGCACATATGTGCAGTCTGATCTTTGTCTATACCTCCTGCCAAATCAGGAATGTTCGGGCTTTGGCATGACAGGGGTTAAGCATAGGTATTTTTTTTTTTTTTTTTTTGATTAAGGTTCATTTACCTTTTTGAGATTTATGGCCCTTTGTTGAAAAATCTATAAAAGGCTTTATTCCAGTGACAAAATGTTTTTCTTGTGACATGGAGTATTAAGGGGTATTAATCACTTTCATTGATAGTCTAGTTTCATTGCAAAGGCTGTGATTGGCAAGGGCATATGTCTAAACCAATTAAAGCCATTGTTATGAAATTCAAATTTATTAAGATTGTTTGATGAATTTTAAAGCAGGTATGTTAATGTGAAACATTCTGTGGCGAAATAATTTTTTCCTATCTTTTTTATATCAACAGATTATAAAAGCAAAGGTCATTGTACAATTTAGTATGAAAATGTATATTTGAATATTTAGAGAGAAAAATTATCTATGGAAGAAAAATAATTGTGTTTCCTTGGAAGAGTAAAAAGAAACCTCAAAAATATATAATTCGGCCAAAGATAGGGAATCTGGCAAAGTTAAAGTCAGAACTGTTTTAACTGTTTTTCCCAACTTGATAAGTTCAAATAAGGAAACACATGCTATTTTTCTTCCCTTTGAAGTTTTGCTTCTTATATGATTACTCACATTATTAGTTTGACTGACTAGAACAATAATCTGCTATGGTTTCACATCGTGTATATATAAGCTACAATTAATCAACCCATTCCCACAAAGAGATGCTTTTGGACGCCTCCCAAGTAAAAACACTTTGGAAAACATCGTGTATAATGAAGAAATTGCTTGTACTATCAAGAAAGTTGAAAAATCTAAAATTTCATAAACTTCAAATTGTCCTCTGCAACTCCTTTCAATATGGACTAGTCTAAAACTTTGCAGTGTGGTAACGGGTTAACAGATTGCTGGTCACGCCTTCTGAGCTTTGACAGGAAGTTCCACTTCCAAATTATCCCATACCCACATAATGACGCTTTTGGACTCCCTTCAATGAAGCCATTGGGAAAACAGTTTGGAAAAAGAAGAAATTGCTTGTAACACGCAATGTCTTTATTTTAATAATATTTTTTTCACAGAAAGTTGAAAAAAAAACAAAATTTCATAAACTTTTGATTGTCATCTGTAACTCTTTTCAATTTGGACCAGTGTAAAATTTTGCCATATGGTAATGGGTTAATTGGTGTTATTTTGGAAAATTTATGGCCAGTAACATGTTACAAAAAAATAAAAAGGTTGATTGGCCACCTCAATGTAATATCTACAGCTTGAACTGTACTTACTGCATTAAGTCGCCAAACCAACAAATATGCTCAGTAAATATTTTCGAGCTCCAAGTTCATTTCTGGATTGAGTGAATAAATTTACTGGTTAATTGATTTTTGATTGACAATGGCCATTTGTCAATTCCAGTGAGTATGAACAATAGAGGGTTAAGTAAAGAATTGAAAGAATAGACCTGTCATCACTCCCTCTTATCTAGAGCATTGAAATTGTATGATCACCTCTTTATAGAGCCCTAATCATCATCCTTGAATTATGACTCAAAAATATTGATCTGACAGAGACCTTTGTGCTAGGAAAGTGAATATGTCATTACTGGTATGATTTCATAAATAATGGGCTTATGTATAAACCGATTAGAAGAATATTTGAATTAAAGTGATAAAAAATATTGCAGTATTTTGAAAGCAAGTGAATCTTTGGAAAAGGTTTAAGGTTAGACATAATTAATTAATTAACCCAGTACCACACAACAAAATTTTAGACCAGTCCGACTTGAAAGAAGTTGCAGACAACAACTTTATGTTGATGAATTTTAAGCAACCTTTGTCTTTTGTGGTGGAAAACATTGTGGATAATGAAGAAATTATTGCTTATTACAAGCAATTTCTTCATTTTCCACAGTGTTTTCCTAAACTATTTTCTTGAGGTGCGTAACATGCATCATTGTGTGGGAATGGGTTAAACAGATAAAGGTGTTTCATAGAAGGTTTGCATTCACTAGCCATTCTGATTGTGAAAATTACATGACAAAGGCTCTGATTGGCTGATGCATATTTCTCAGCCAATCAAAACCCTTTTTATACACCCGTTGAAAAACGGGACGTATTATGGGATCACCCGTGGTGTCCGGGCTTCCAGGCATCCTGCGTCCGGAGGGCGGGCAGTGTGCACTTTTGTCCGGAGCATATCTCTAAAAGTATATAAGCTATGATCATAAAACTGCATGGGTAGATAGGACTCATCAAGGGGAAGTGCAGTGCACAAGAACCATAACTCTACCTTGCTTATTTTTTGAGTTATTGCCCTTTGTTTTTTTCATACTTGGATCTTGTCCGGAGGACATCTCTAAAAGTATTCAAGCTATGATCATGAAACTTCATGGGTAGATAGATCTCATCAAGGCGAAGTGCAGTCCACAAGAACCTCTACTCTACCTGTCTTATTTCTGAGTTATTGCCCTTTGTTGATTTTCATACTTGGATCTTGTCTAAAAGTATATAAGCTATGATCACGAAACTTCATGGGTAGATAGATCTAATCAAAGGGAAGTGCATTGCACAAGAACCATAACTCTACCTGGCTTATATTTTGATTTATTGCCCTTTGTTTTTTTTTATACTTGGATATTGTCCGAAGCATATCTCTTAAAGTATATAAGCTATGATCATGAAACTTCATGGGTAGATAGATCTCATCAAGGGGAAGTGCAGTGCACAAGAACCATAACTCTACCTGGCTTATTTTTTTAGTTATTGCCCTTTGTTGTTTTTCATACTTGGATCTTGTCTGGAGCATATCTCTAAAAGTATTCAAGAAATGATTATGAATCTTCATGGGTAGATAGATCTCATCAAGAGGAAGTGCAGTGCACAAGAACCATAACTCTGCCTGGCTTATTTTTGAGTTATTCCCCTTTGTTGTTTTTCATACTTGGATCTTGTCCAGAGCATATCTCTGAAAGTACATGTATATCATCTATGATCTTGAAACTTAATAGGTAGATAGATCTCATCAAGGAGAAGTGCAGTGTACAAGAACTATAACTCTTTCTAGCATATTTTGAGAGTTATTGCCCTTTGTTGTTTTTCAGACTTTGTTCATACTTGTATTTTGTCTGGACTATATTATGAAAGTGTAATAGCTATGATCATGAAACTTCATGAGTGGGTAGATATCACCAAGGGGAAGTGCAGGTCACAAGAACCATAACTCTACCTGGCTTATTTTTAGGTCACCTGACCGAATGGTCATGGTGACCTATTGCAATCATCGTTTGTCCGTCGTCGTGCGTCGTCCGTCGTGCGTCATCCGTCGTCCGTTAACTTTTAAACATTTTCATCTTCTTCTCAAGAACTACTGGGCGGATTTCAACCAAACTTGGTAGAAAGCATCATTGGGGGATGCCAATTCAAGTTTGTGAAAATAGGGGTCATGGGGGTCATAGGGGCCCAAATAGGGGCCAAAAAGGGGTAATTTTTGGTACTTCTTTAAAAATCTTCTTCTAATAAACCGTTAATGCCAGAGCTTAAATATTTTGTGTGCATGACAACTAGGACAGGTATATTATAAATTGTGAAATTCATGCCCCTGGGGTCATGTATGGGGCCACACCCAGAGGTCAAAGTTCATCATGTTAAAAAATTCACATTTTCATCTTCTTCTGATGAAGTACAAAGCCAATTTCAAACAAACTTGGTGAAAAGCATCATTTGGTAATGGTTATTTGGATTTGTGAAAATAAAAAGGCTGGGGGGTCAGGGGGCCCAAAAATGGGGACCAAAAGGGGGTAATTTTTGGTAACTTTTAAACATTTTCATCTTCTTCTCAAGAACTACTGGGCGGATTTCAACCAAACTTGGTAGAAAGCATCATTGGGGAATGCCAATTCAAGTTTGTGAAAATAGGGGTTCTGGGTGTCATAGGGGCCCAAATAGGGGCCAAAAAGGGGTAATTTTTGGTACTTCTTTAAAAATCTTCTTCTAATAAACCGTTAATGCCAGAGCTTAAATATTTTGTGTGCATGACAACTAGGACAGGTATATTATAAATTGTGAAATTCATGCCCCTGGGGTCATGTATGGGGCCACACCCAGAGGTCAAAGTTCATCATGTTAAAAAATTTACATTTTCATCTTCTTCTGATGAAGTACAAAGCCAATTTCAAACAAACTTGGTGAAAAGTATCATTTGGTAATGGCTATTTGAATTTGTGAAAATAAAAAGGCTGGGGGGTCAGGGGGCCCTAAAATGGGGACCAAAAGGTGGTAATTTTTGGTAACTTTTAAATATTTCATCTTCTTCTCAAGAACTACTGGGCGGATTTCAACCAAACTTGGTAGAAAGCATCATTGGGGAATGCCAATTCAAGTTTGTGAAAATAGGGGTCATGGGGGTCATAGGGGCCCAAATAGGGGCCAAAAAGGGGTAATTTTTGGTACTTCTTTAAAAATCTTCTTCTAATAAACCGTTAATGCCAGAGCTTAAATATTTTGTGTGCATGACAACTAGGACAGGTTTATTATAAATTGTGAAATTCATGCCCCTGGGGTAATGTATGGGGCCACACCCAGAGGTCAAAGTTCATCATGTTAAAAAATTCACATTTTCATCTTCTTCTGATGAAGTACAAAGCCAATTTCAAACAAACTTGGTGAAAAGCATCATTTGGTAATGGTTATTTGAATTTGTGAAAATAAAAAGGCTGGGGGGTCAGGGGGCCCTAAAATGGGGACCAAAAGGGGGTAACTTTTGGTAACTTTTAAATATTTCATCTTCTTCTCATGAACTACTGGGCGGATTTCAACCAAACTTGGTAGAAAGCATCATTGGGGGATGCCAATTCAAGTATGTGAAAATAGGGGTTCTGGGGGTCATAGGGGCCCAAATAGGGGCCAAAAAGGGGTAATTTTTGGTACTTCTTTAAAAATCTTCTTCTAATAAACCGTTAATGCCAGAGCTTAAATATTCTGTGTGCATGACAACTAGGACAGGTATATTATAAATTGTGAAATTCATGTCCCTGGGGTCATGTATGGGGCCACACCCAGAGGTCAAAGTTCATCATGTTAAAAAATCACATTTTCACCTGCTTCTGATGAAGTACTAAGCCAATTTCAAACTAACTTGGTGAAAAGCATCATTGGGTACTGATTATACAGATTTGTGAAATTTGAAAGGCTGGAGGTCAGGGGTGCCTAAAATGGGGACCAAAAGGGGGTCATTTCTGGTAACTTTTAAACATTTTCATCTTCTTCTCAAGAACTACTGAAGGGATTTCAACCAAACCTTTTTCTAATTCTTTCAAACAAAATCACTTGTCTTGGTGCTCTTTTACTCAGGTGACCGTTAAGGCCCACTGGGCCTCTTGTTTTAATTATTCCTTTTTGTTGTTTTTCACATCTGATTTTGTTTCAAATATCTTATAGTGTGACAGTCTATGGTTTTCAAAACCTCATGATAACAAGGAAAACACCAGAACCATAAGTTATCTTTGTGAATTGTTACTCTTTCTTGAAATTAGACTTAAATTTTAATCCCTTTCCCCAGTCAACAACCAGAAGTGTTATGGGCATATTTTGTGACAATTTGCCACCTTGTTATGGAATTCCAAAGGCAAAATTTTGATTATGATTGGTTGGTTAATACTTGGCCAGGATGCTGCATTGTTTAGTGCTGGCTCATTATTTGTATGTAATATTGATCTGAACTGTCTCAAACATTTTCAGGAAGAAAATAATTATGAAAATAACAATCATAAAATTCTCTCTTTGGCATAGTTGGCATAGTTAACCCTTGTCATGCTGTATAAATTACCTTACTTAATTACTGTCAAATCAAAGGGCTGAAAGCACTGATAGAAGTTGTTGTTCAAAAATCAGTATTTTTTTCAGAATTCAACTTCTAAACAACTCTGGCAGGAAAAGTGCAAGCAGGAGGTATAGACTAAGATCAGCCTGCACATAAGTGCAGTCTGATCTTAGTCTACACCTCCTGCCAAAACCGGAATATTCCGTGTTCAGCATGACAAGGGTTAAAAATGAAACAAATTTAGAGAGGTAATCCATGTCATGCTGAATAAATCCTTTTTTCAGAATTTGCCTTAAAATGAAAGGTCTGAAAGCACTTGAAGGTCCCGATTTATGGCTAACAATTCTTTTGTTAATTAATTTTGTAAACAATTCTGACTGAAAATGTTAAACAGGTGGTATACACTAAGATCAGATTGCACCAGTGTTCAGTCCAATCTTAGTCTACACCATTTGTTTGCCACAGTAGATCATTGAAGTTAATTTTCAAAAGAAATATTGACCCACAATCAAGCCATCCAGTGCTTTCAGTCCTTTGATTTTAATGCATTTCTTCTAAAGCAATTTATTCAGCATGATAAGGATTAAGAGAAAGTAACATATAGTAGGGAAAACAATAAGAAAATAGACATATTGAATGTCACAAGGAATTTCTCATTTTCTAACCATGTTTTCCTCCTTAATTATTTCTCATCTATCAACACAAAGGATTATGTTCTAAGAGCTTAGAATGAAACACTGGGAGCACATAAAACCTGTTTTGGCATTTCCTTACTGAAATTAAGGGAACTTTCCAAACATCAGTTTTGCTTTTAACTTTTCATAAAATTCTTTCCTGTATTCAAACAATGTTGATGCTTTAAGGTAATCAGATTTGCTAATTTTTGTATTGCTTTGCTAACAACAGTAACTTTTTGAATGTACATATAATTAAGCATTTAACCCATTCCTAAATAATCAAACTTTTTATGCCCCCGAAGAAAAAGTTTATGCAAACCTTTTGGAAAATGAAGAAATTGCTTGCGACAAGCATTTTTCCTCATTTCCCACTGTGTTTTCTTCCATAAAATACAAACCAAACATTCATTTTTTGAACTTGGAATTGTTGTCAGCAGTTTCTTTCAAATTGGACAAGTGTAAAATTTTGTGGTCTAGTAATGGGTTAGGAGTCCCCTCCCATGGGCATGCTTACAATAGTAACTTTTTGAATTTGCCTATATTAGATCATTTAAAAGTTCCCTCCCATGGGCGGGCACAAAGCCCAGGTCGTCATGATCACGGCCATCATAGTAAGTACACTTAGCACCTCTTGACCAAAAAGCCAACATGTTAATATATAATTGTACTGTTTTGTCATGTTGTTTGAACTAAAATAGTCATGAGTTGTCTTGAATTAGCAAATTTATAAAAATCAGTCATGTTTAACCAGGTAAAAACAAGGGTTTATCCAGTTTTATTTTACAAGTTTAATGATTTTGGAAATTCACAGAAACAAAAAAGCTTACTATGGGTTTCAGCTCATTTACATGTATATATTTATTACACTAGTGTGGAATATCAACCCTATGATATCAAAAATTTTCAAGAGCTTATCTAAATTTAGATCAAAATCCTAGATAAGTGTCCTACATTGGCCTTGTCTAGTTCAAGGAACTTTAATTCATCACTTGTCATGCCAAACCCAGAATACATCAGCTATGACAGGCGGTATAGATAAAGATCAGCCTGCACATATTTGCTGCTTAAACCTATATACACTATCTGTTTCTCCTTTAGGAGCCAGAGCTACTGATTTTTTCTTTTTAATAAGAGGGTATTGACTCAAAATTGTACATGTAAGTGCTTCGGCTCTTTGATTTTAATGCAAACCTGAAAATCAATTATATTCAGCAACAGTTTATGAAGACCTACAAATTTGAAAACTGTGGCCCAAATTTTGTGAAAGATTTTGCATTTTAGTTTTCACTTTGGCTTTAGTTTGAAGGAAAAGAGCATTTAAAGTGGGAAACAAACAATATCTAATAGATCAATATCGATTATTATTGAAGTATCTAGAGACAATGTTGGTTTTTACTAGGAGGTGCTTACATGAATTTAAGGTCATCTTACTTGTTGACTATTTTGAATCTGAAGTTCATTGCTTATATCTTTATATAATTGATATCATTATCTTAATTAATACTGAATCTTTTCGCACTAAATCACCAAAATATTTTCAGTAACAGAAACTGCTTTTTTCTCTCCTTTTATTCTTTTTTTTTGTTTTTTGTTTAACCCTTCCAGAATTTTAGACTTTTACATATTCAAAGGTTTTGCAGACGAAAATTCAAAGTGGATTTAATTTGAAAATTAACCATGTAGTAGGGTAGAAAATATTGTGGAAAAAGAAGAAAATGCTTGTTAAAAGCAATTTCTCCTTTTTACAATCTTTTCTCAATTTCAAAATTACAGGGATGTAAAAAACAGAGATTGAACAGGAAATGGTCATTATGATTATTTTTAGAAAGCTGCAGGTTTAAAAAAAGGGGGGAAATTTGAGTTAGCCCATAAATAGATGACAAAATGTTAGACTTGTCCAAAAATTCAAAAATATGCAGATGCCATTTATTCAATTTCCTAAATATTTTCCAAAGTTTTTAGCATGAGAGGCATAAAAAGGTTGGATTGTGTGGGAATGGGTTTAACGCCACTTTGAACAATCTTTCAGATGTACAACAGAATCATAAAAATGGATAGAATGTTTAAGTTCACTGTCTCTTTGGATAGATTACAATGAGGAAAATGAATGAATTGCTTGGAACTGATTCTTATGTTTTATTTTTTAATAAAATTCTATTTGATTTGGGACATAAAATTGAGTGGAATTTAAAATTTTCCTATGTGGCAGGAATCCAATACAAGGTTTTGTATCGCTACCATATCATAGAATCAATTCATCTAACCCATTCCAACACAAGCCCTCCTTTTTACGCCTCCATGAAAAGAGCTTTGGAAAAACTTTGTGGAAGATTTTACACAATGTTTTCTTCCCTAAGAGACCCAAGATTTTTTGAATTCCTACAACAAAGAATTGTTGTCTGCAACTTCTTTCAACTTGGACCTTTCTAAAATTTTCTTGTGTGGGAATGGATTAACTGTAAAATAAGCTCTTGAAACTTGCCGAAAATCAACATAGGGAAATGATGTCATCGGACTATCAGTACAGTACATACTTGGTATGAAATATGTCAAGTCTGAATTAGTCCCCATGTAATGAATGCTTTTTAGAACAGATGATTAGTAGTATATAACAGGGATGTTTCTGAATAAGAAAGCTACATTGCACGAATCATCTGATTTAAAAAGAAATTTAGAGAAAGGGTGGAAAACGATGCACATTTTAATTTTACAAGGCAAGAAGAGAAGGTGTAAGAAAAGAAAAAAGCATGTTATATTTTTTCTTGGTTAGTAAGCAGAAAGCCATATGAAATATATGTTAGAAATCATACCTAAAAGTAAGCAATGGACCTCAGATTCAGAAGTAAAATTGTAGTACCAGTATCATTGCATGTTAGGTTGAATAGTTTGATGGGGGACATTATTGAGATGGGTTTCTTGAATTTTAACCTCGTCTCAGTTCTTTTAAATATATTTTACCCATGTACTTCAATGAAGCTTGTAAAAAAATTAGCATGATGTAGTGTATTTGTACTATCTTGGAATAAATTAAATGAGTGTTCATTGTATTTTATTTTAGTTAACCCATTCCAACACAGTGGAATTTTAGACCGGACCAAATTGAAAGGATGTGCAGACGACAATTTCAAATTGATGGAATTTTAAATTTTTTCGTCTTTTTGGATAGAAAATATTGTGGATAATGAAGAAATTGCTTGATCCAAGCAATTTCTTCATTTTCCACAATGTTTTCCAAAGCTTTTTTGTTGAGGGGCGTAAAAAGGAGGGACTGACTGGGAATGGGTTAACAAGTTATTCTGAAAAGGATAAAAACAAGGCATTGATTTCTCCAAGCCTATATTTCCTCAGTGTGTTAAAATACAGAATTGCCTTATAATTCAAACTATGAGTTGATGATAAGATCATTCAAAGGACAGAGATAGAGAACAAAGTTTTGATTTACCTATTTTTTATATTGTCCAGTGCCAAATCTTATTTAGAGATTGTCTCAAGAAGGTTCCCATGGTCTCAAGAATGTCCCCATTATAGTGTACTTAGCTCAGGCTGTAAATGTGAGAATCAATGTATTCTAAATATGTAAAAAGCATTTGACCTTGATTTATAAGTCATGTATTGTAACTCTAAACAGATGTGTTTTTTATGAGTATCGATATATTTCAAATACTTTATTTTTTGCAATTCATAACAACTAAGATCATTTTGACAGTGCATAGTGGTTATAAGTGTCTATATATGATATCGCTTCTTAACCCTTGTCATGCTGAACCCGGAATATTCCGGTTTTTGCAGGAGGTGTAGACTAAGATCAGACTGCACTTATGTGCAGGCTGATCTTAGTCTACACCTCCTGCTTGTACTTTTTATGCCAGAGTTGTTTATGAAGTTCATTTCTAAAAGAAATATTGATATTTGAACAATAAGTTCTATCAGTGCTTTCAGAACTTTGATTTTACAGCAATTCAGTGGAGTAATTTATACAGCATGACACGGGTTAAAACCTTTTAGCACGGGTCTTATGATTTAGTCATTTACTAAAACCCATTTGTCTCCCTAGTGTTGCCTTCATCAAGGCATGATAGCTAAGATCTATAACATATTACACTCCCAATCCTTCAGTACCTGGTTATTTTCTTACATTTTACCAATATCATATTGCAGCATATGTAATTTGTATTAACCCTTGTCATGCTGTATAAATAACCTCACCAAATTGCTTAAAATCAAAGGACTGAAAGCACTGATATAACTTGTTCAAAAATCAATATTTCTTTTAGAAATCAATTTCATAGACATCTCTGAGAGAAAAAGCAGGAGGTGAAGACCAAGATCAGACTGCACTTATGAGCAGGCTGATCTAGGTCTATGCCTCCTGCCAAAACTGAAATATTCCGGGATCAGCATGACAAGGGTTAATATGGGCAAAAATAGTACTTTAGAGAGGAGTGAACAGTTTGTTTCTTTGATAGAAAATTTTGACCATCAGTTTGAGAAATAACATGAAATCCTAGTAAGGTGCATCAATAAAAGGTGCAAAACCCCATAAAATTATTTTTAATCATAAAGGGAAGATGCTGATGCAAGACCAAATGGTTAATCATACAAATGGTACATGTTCCCATTATAGAGTTGTAATACAACCATTTTGTACCGAACAATCAGTTTTGCAATGTTAGTGCCAACAACAGAATATCATTTTCTATCAACAGCGTCTGTATGTAGGTGTGGAGTAAATTCATTTGCAGTACTGAGTACTATAAATTGACAAATTAAACAAATTGTTGATCATCCTAGATATTGTCCTTTACTGTATGAAGTAGCAGCAATAAAGTAGACTTAACCCTTTCCTGTTTTATGAAATTTTAGACTGGTCCAATTTGAAAGAGATTGCAGACGACAATGAAAAATGCATGCAATTTGAAATCTGACCATCCTAAGTGGTAGAAAATATTGTGGGAAAAGGAGAAATTGCTGGTTACAAGCAATTTCTCCTTTTTCCACAATGTTTTCCCAAGTATGAAATCACAGTGACGTAAAATCCCGGGTTTGTCCAGGAAAGGGTTAATTATGTCCATACATGTCAGTTCTTTCAAAAATCAACATTTATTCCTTACCTGAAGTTAGAATGCTCATTTAACCTATTATCAGAAAAGAACATTTTAGACTGGTCCAAATTGAAAGGAGTTCGGGATGACAATTTAGTTTTTGAAAATTTAGATTTTTCAACTTTCTGGGTAGAAAATATTGTGTAAAATGAAGAAATTGTTTGTTCCAAGCAATTTCTTCATTATTATACATCCAAAGGGTCATATTATGTTATGGCCCTTGTCATCCGTTCGTCTGTTTGTCTGTCTGTACGTCTGTTAGCAATTTTTTGTGCGTGCAACTCCTCCTAAACTATCAATGGGAATGAGCTGAAACTTGGCACCATAACTCCCTATGATGTGTAGTTGTTCTTAAGACCTTTGAAATTCAAATGGCTCTAGTCATTCTTGAGTTATCTTGAGTGATCTGCCCTTGAATTGAACAAAAATCATTGTGTATTGTGAGCGCAAGTCATCCTAAACTATCAATGGGAATGAGCTGAAACTAGGCACAATTACTCCCTATGATGTCTAGTTGTGTATAAGACCTTTGAAATTCAAATCGCTCCAGTCATTCTTGAGTTATCTTGAATGATCTGACCTTGTATTGTACAAAAAACCCTATATTTCTTGTGAGGTCACTTTCTCCTACATTTTGAATATAAATGAGCTGAAACTTGCCACAATGATTCTGTATGTCTAGTTGTGCCTAGGACAAAATTTGTTTGATATGTCAATTTGTTTGTGATATTATCTGCCCTTTACTTAACAATATAGCATAAAATTACTTTGTGTGTGTGGTGCACAACTCCTCCTACAAATTCTATTGGATTGAACTGAATCTTGCTACAACGTATGTCTGATATTGAGTTGAGCATAAGACTTCAGAAATTCGAAAAGCTCGGGTCTTTCTTGAATTATCTGCCCTTGAATTGATTGATTTCAATATCAAGGCCATTTTGAGCTCTGAAAAACCTTAAATGAACCAATGCAATAGTTTATTTGTCAATATCAGTTTTTCAAGGTCATATACATGTATTTATTACTTATTGTGAGTTCTTTCTGTTGAAACTTGTTTCATGGTCATTGGTCAAGGTGTTTTTTTTAAGTCAATTGTATTCAAATTATAGAATTTAACCATTGTAAAAATGTCGAATGATAAGTTATTATAAAGCTGTCTTGTTTCTTAAGTGTAAACAGTATTATTCAGGTGATAAGATCTTTCTTTTAACAAAAATCATTAGCTATCATTCAAGCTCAGGTTACTGACAAGCTTTCAGGCCTATATGCGCCGCTCTGCGAAGCTCCTGTACACAGTCTTGTCACAATTGTTTTTCTTGAGGGTGTCAAAAAGCATCATTATGTGGAAATTGGTTAAGTGTGAGAAGATAACTTATAGACAAATTTTATTATGACTTACTCCAAAGTCATTTTTTACTAATTATTACGAAAAATTCTTAATTTGCTCTTTAACCCTTTCCCTTTACACAACTCTCAAGGAAAATTTTTTGTAAATATTGTGGACAGTAAGGAAATAGCTTGTAATAAATAATCCTTTCACTGGTTATGATCTTCTCTTCTCCAAAATTGTAGGCTAAGACTTTTTTAAACCCTTTCCTGTTTTATAAAATTCTAGACAGGTCCGAATTCAAATGCCAATCAAATGACAAATCAGAATTGATCCTTTTTGAAAATAATCATTCAGAAGGGTAGAAAATATTGTGAAAAAAGTAGAAATTGCTTGTAACAAGCAATTTCTAATTTTTTCCACAATTTTTTCTCAAGTATAAAACACAGGGACGTAAAAACCAGGGATTGAACAGGAAAGGGTTAATGTTACTACTTGAAGTTGTCTTTTGCAATATCTTTCAACTTGTACCCATCTAAGATTGTGTTATGTGGTAATGGGTTAAGTAATAGGATGTTTTGAATATTTGAAATATTTCATAGATTTAAGGTTAGTGTAATAGGCATTTGATGATGCAATCAAAAATAATCATGAATCCATAATACGGTATTCAATTCATTTTACAATTGTCCAACAGTGATAATATGTGTCTACCAAACCACATGAGATATGCCCTTTGTACTGGTTGCAGCAAATGAAAATTGTAGATTCTTTTCTTAATGTTTTATGATAATAATATGTTATGTAGGTTTCCTTCCCCTCATCTTGAAAGATCCTTTTCCTATTTCAATTGTAATTTTATTTCTTTTCTTGTTTTATAAAACATGCTTTTTACACATTTGAAATTTTACATGATTCTTTTGAAAATTTTCAAATAATGTTAATATATTTTTTTAATTTCAAAACAATTTAGCCTTGATGAATGTGAAGCAGGCCCAATCTATTTTAGGTATTATTATTGAAAACCCAATTATATGACTAGAAATTTGCTGACATGTGCAATACAGTGCAATATAATCAAAAAGAAAAAGAGTTTCTTTAAAAAATGACAACGTTCTTTTTGAAACACCGTAATGTTATTGGCATATTTTTATTTGATGGGCTCTTTAAAGATAAAATTTGATAGGTTTTTATAGCCATGAGGACATTGGTACTTCATTATTTGATATTTCTATTTATAAAAAAAATGAAACAAAATCATTTACCTGAAATCCAGATTATTCACTGTAGAAAGACCATTATATATCACCAAGAAAGTTAGCTCAATAATGACATTTATGATTAAAATATGCCGCCGTCATAGCGCAGTTGCTAGCGCGTCAGACTCCTAATCTTCAATCACAGTTTGTCTTGAGTTCGATCTCTGGCGGCGGCACATATCTTTTCCGAAATTTGTCTCTCACCAATGGGTGGATAATCGTAAACCTAAGTGGGATAGTAGCTGGAGGCTAGGAAAGGATGTAGTGGTAATACTGGTGTGAGAAATACCAGGAATCCATTGTTAGGTGCTCCAGCAGCCGCTATATATGAAATACTGTTAAAAGTGGCGTTAAACCCCATTCATTCAATCAGTTATGATAGAAATGCCCTGATTTACAACTTCATTTATTAATTGACCTTTAAGCATTCAAAAACAAAGGGTTTGCAGTTCATGCTTATATTAAAGGATTATATCAAATCAATATGGTAAAATATTGCACTGTATTGTATCATGTATTCTGAAAACTTATAGTTATGCTATACGAGGGATCCATGGGAATTATGTCATCTTTATTACATGACAAAAACCTTCTGTTTATGTATTTTGTGACTGTCATAAGAAATGTTTTCGAATGGTGGTAGTTTCATCACATAATCTAGGTATCCAAATAACTATTATTGGAATTCTTATTGAACTTGTGTTTTAGGGATATTGCCTTGTTCAATTTTATATTCTCCTTGTTTCAATCTAAAGATTCTTGAACTTTTTTGAAACTGCAAGATATTTTAACCGGTGATAGCAAACCAATCTTTCATGGTAAATGTGTGTCTATTTATCATTATATGTTTACAAGACATATACCCAACACCCATCTTTATCAGGTGGTAGTTTTAATGGTCTTGAATTATAAGTACATAATTGTATTCATAAGCAAAGTAGTTCACTATGTATGTAGATATGTTTACAGGGATATCTGTCCAAATCATTGTTTTTTTCGCCACAAAGACCTGAATATTTAGTGTAATATGTAATAATGTAATTGTTTACAGGAGCGTTTGCGCCAAAGACTACGGAACCCCATCTGTGTCAGTATCGTGCTTCTTAAGAATGTTAATTTTCGCACCAGCACACCCATCATGGCATTGTTGTTTTGGTTGTTATAACAGTCTATGAATGAGCTAGACCCCTCCAAATGAATGTTTTCCCTTGGTGTACTTAACATTTAGACTCAAAACAGTTCGATGATATAAGCAGCCATCTTAGCCCTTGTCATGCTGAATAAAATCTTTTCAGAATTTCATTAAAATCAGAGGACTGAAAACAGTGGTAGTACTTGTTCAATGGTCAATACATCTTTTATGAATTAATTTCATGAACAACTTTGGTTTGAAAGGGAAATGTTTGAGGTGTAGACTAAGATCAGACTGCAGGCTGATCTTATCTACACCTCCTGCCAAAACCGGAATATTCCGGGTTCAGCATGACAAGGGTTAAAACTAAAAGGATATCAACCTCCCTGAGCTTAGCATGTGCTACCTTTAAGAAGTGGGATATAAAATACTCATTATTCTATAAAGATGACGATCCACTTTGTTAAGTATGCAGAGATTTTTTAGTTTGCCAAAAATGTTTACAGAAGTTGCTCAAGGATTGATAAATCACTTCCTGTTTTAGCATGGATAAACATAATTAATGCAGGTAAACAAGTTTGTAAATGAATGCAGTTAAAGTCCAATCCCTATCCAAGCTCCTGCTAATCATTGTTCAAAAAGTTAAATTTTTTCACTCTTGTATATTTTTCACATGACAAAGGTTTGATAATAATATTAAAAATGAATACTATTTTACTCAAAAACAATAATTTATCAAATTTATGGTAATAGTGTTTTGTCTTTTATGAATTCAGAAAGATTGGCTTTTGAGTAAATTTTTTCGTGGAGTTGAACAATAAAATTGAATTGAAGTCATTTTGCATTAGAATATTTAACCCTTGTCATGCTGAACCCGGAATATTCCGGGTTTGGCAGGAGGTGTAGACCAAGATCAGCCTGCACATAAGTGCAGTCTGATCTTAGTCTACACCTCCTGCTTGTAGTTTTTCCTTCCAGAGTTGTTTATGGAATTGATTTCTAAAACAAATATTGATTTTTGAAAAACAAGTTCTGTCAGCACTTTCAGCCCTTTGATTTTGCAGCAATTCAGTAAGATAATTTATACAGCATGACAAGGGTTAAAAAAGAAATGCTTATTTCTGCAACTTTTAGTGACATGGAAAATATAAAAACATATTTTCAAAGAAAATATTAATCTTTTGAATTATACAGTAATACCCATTCCAACACAATCCCTCCTTATGATGTCCCTCAAGAAAAAGGCTTGCAAAGAAATTGTGGATAATGAAGAAATTGCTTGTTACAAGCAATTTAAGCATTTTCCAAATTATATTCTATCCAAGGAGACAAAAATTTTAAAAAATTTGATTATTTGAAATTTTTGTCTTCAACTTATTTCAAGTTGGACCAGTCTAAAATTTCATTGTCTGCAAATAGGTTAATAAAAATCAAAACTTTGCAAGGTATTATATTTAAAAATAATATTGATATTGTTTTTTGCTAACAATGACATT
This sequence comes from Fragum fragum, assembly GCA_946902895.1. NCBI lineage: Eukaryota > Metazoa > Mollusca > Bivalvia > Cardiida > Cardiidae > Fragum > Fragum fragum. Next base: position 2,010,200 of record OX336378.1, read on the forward strand.
TTCCTTTCTTTGTTTTATCTAATTCAAAATTTAGTTGAATACCCTGTTGATCACTAACTTTAATCTTTTTTTTATTTTCAGATTTCTTATATCATGTAATTCCATTTTATTGAAAAGTTCTTGATAATCATGTTTTTTTATGTATTTGTGGTATTTTTGAAATAGATATTTATGCTTTTCCCTGCGCTAAAATAGCTTGGTTCATATTTCAAGACTGTTGGTTAGAGCCCCAAGCTGACCCAACCAAAAACCAAATATCTTTTGGTTTAGGGCCATTTAATTGAGGCCATGTGTGATTATCCTAGGATTTAGTAACTTTTGCCCTGTATCCTTGCACTACACCCTGTACAAAGTAACTGTCTTCTAGTGACAATAAATTTACAAGTCTAAAGTATATAGAAGAAAACACTTATCAAGTTTGATTGATTGCTGCACATCATTTTAAGAAAGCTGTAGATATTTTGATAGTTAAAAGTGTCAACTAGTTTGGCCTCAGTTTGCTGTGTTCTATATTCTAACCAATGAGTGCCATTGTTATCTAACTTTTTCACACTACAGGCGGGGCTTCCACTGTTGGTGGGAGGAGTTCTGGAGGTAAGGTCTTTAACCCATTCCAACACAGTGGAATTTTAGACCGGTCCAAATTGAAAGGAGCTGCAGACGACAATTTCAGGTTGATGGAATTTAAAATTTTTTCGTCTTTTTGGATAGAAAACATTGTGGATAATGAAGAAATTGCTTGATCCAAGCAATTTCTTCATTTTCCACAATGTTTTCAAAAGCTTTTTCGCTGAGGGGCGTAAAAAGGAGGGATTGAGTGGGAATGGGTTAATCAAACTTCTGAGGTATATCTACAGCTCATCTGTTCTTTTCTGTTTCACTGTTTCTTTCTTGATGTTCCAGCTGCATGAAACTTTCGTTTTTAAACATATTTGTGAGGATATTTTCAAAAAAAGTTTACATCATAACTCCTTACCATACAATCCCACTTTTGGACGCCCTGAAAAAATATATATTTATTGAAATCTTTGTAGGAAATGAGAAATTGCTTGTAACAACTATAAAAAGCAATTTCCTCTTTTCTCAATGTGTTTCTATGTTATTATCTCGGCTGTTTTTGTAGAAAACGATATGTATTTCTATGGGCAGGTCTTCATCTGGGTCCACTTCCAAACTGTGTATGTTTTGTCATCAGAAAATTGATATTTTGTATTATCTGGTATTACTGAATACGTTAACTTGAAACTTGGAATTTATGATCTCTATCAAAAGAGCCATCCATTCCAACTAAAAGATGATATACGAGCCTGTGCGTGACATTTCCAACAATTTCGCAGGTGCGTGACTCGCACACATTGAGCACCCTTGACGGCCATTCCTTGGCAAATAGAATATTCGCTGATTGTTTAAAGAAGCTTTGGGTCAGTATCTATCTACAGAATGCAGAGTGCAGACTCTGATCAGACTGTGCGGATGCACAGGCTGATCTGAGTCTTTACTTGGCGCACATGTGTTATGGTTGGAAATGTCATGCACCCGCTCATACTTATTTGCATTTTTGAATGAACCATACCCCTTTTCTGATGTTTTGTAATGGGTTAACAATATACATGTATAATTTTCCAGACTTTCTCATCCAAGTCACAGGTGTGATCCTTGCTGAAATCTTAATGATACTTTCACTAAACATTTTTTTAAAGTTTTTGTTGTCGAGCCCCCTTGGGGTGAGGGAGACATAGTTGTCACTATGACAAGAAGGTATATGTGCGTCAGTCCGTCCGAATTTGTCTGGAAAATTACTCCTACATTTACTGATGGATTTCAAAATAACTTGGCACAATTATTCTCCATCATATGCAGATGTGCAATTTGAAAGTATTTTTGAGCTAGTTCTTATGTCAAGGTCAAAACTAAAATTGTGATTATCAAGAGCATTCTCCATCATGAGTAGATTTGCCATTTGTAGGATTTTTTGGATAGCTTCAAGTTCAAGGTCAAAGCTCAAGGTCAAACACTGAAATTGTGCTTGTCTGGAGCATGATGCCTACAAAACTTTACAGGCTCGACACCAGTTTTCCTGGGACAACCATCTAGTCTTTTACATTTTCTGAATTTTAAGTTATTAATCATCTCATTTTATCAAAAAAGAAAAAAAATATGTAAGGAAAATAGGTTAATGTTAACCCATTCCAACACAGTGACACTTTTTGACACCGCTCAAGAAATAATTTGGAAACATTGTGTAAAATTGAGAAATTTTAATTTCTTCATTTTACACAATATTTTCTATTCAGGCAGTTGATAAAAGAACATTGAGTAAAATTCAGAAAAATCATTTTTTTCATTTTACACATTGTTTTCTATCCAGAAAGTTTAAAAAAAAAAACTATACTTTCTTAAACTTTAGATTGTTGTCTGCAACTCCTTTCAATTTGGACCTGTCTAAAGTTTTTCCATCTGGTAATGGGTTAAAAATTGTATAAAAAGATAACCATTTTAAGTCCAAGTAACAATTCATCTCCTGCTGAATAATTTTTAAAATGCCAGACTTTGAAAACTTAACCTTTGTCATACTGAACCTGAAATATGCCTGTTTTGGCTGACAGCATAGACCAGGATCTGCCTGGATCAGACAGCATACATGTGCAGTCTGATCTTAGTCTGCACCCCTACTTTTCTTTGTCAAGCAAGAGTTATTTATAGAATAATTTTTGGAAATAAATATTGACCAACAATAAATGCTTCAAGTGCTTTTAGCCCTTTGATTTTTATGAGATTCTGGAATTTTGTTTGTTTGTTTGTCCTGTTGACAACATTCAATTGTATTTTTTATGTTTCGAATTTTATATAGTAAATGCTTTTAAAAGAGTGTGTCAAAAGAGGTCTTTGCCATTTCATAATTTCATTCATTTAAATGCATGTATATAATATTTGAATATCAATTCATTCTTTATAAGAGATCTTCTTCATTTCATTTTTTATCTCATCATATTTGTTTTCTATTACATTGTATTTATCATATCTAGAATAATGTATATGCTGTTAAAAGACAGTGTATCAAAAGACGTTTCATATTTTCATTCATTCAAATTCATGGACATAATAATTTGAAAATCAATATATTTTCTAAAAGAGATCTTCTTTTCATTTTCTATCCAATCATATTCTTTTTCTTTTATTATTTGTTATATATCTGGAATTATATAAACACTTTTATAGAGGGTAAATTAAAAGACACCTGTAAGACAATCAATACATTCTCTAAAAAAGAGATTCTTCATTTCTTTTTCTATCAAATGGAATTATTTTCTATTGTTTTTACTATACTTGGAATTCAAATGATTTAAAGAGATCTTCTTTATTTTACTTTCTATCTAATGAAATTCTTTTCTATAGTTCTTTATTGTATCTAGAATAAAATAATTGCTTTTAACCCATTCCCACAATGTGATACTTTTTGATGCCCCTCAACTGAAGAAAATGGGACAACATTGTGGAAAAAGAAAAAAATGCTTGTCATATGTTTTCTAAGCAGAAAATTGAGAAAAAAAAATTCATTAACTTTAAATTGCACTGCAATTCCTTTTAATTTGGACCAGTCTACAATTTTGCTGTGTGGGGATGGGCAAATAGACTGTGTAAGACATAATATTATTTACCATTTCATATTTTCATTCATTCAAATTCTTCGACATAATAATTTGACATGGAATTCATTCTTTTCTATCCAATCAATTTTTTTTTCCATTGCTCTTTATTAGGTTTAGAGTTATATAAACACTTTTGAAAATTTACCCTTTTCATTGTTTCATTCATTTATATTCACAAAATAATTTGACTATCAATTCATTCTCTTAATAATATCTTCATCCTTTTCATCTTAATGTAGTGAGTTTTATCAAATATCTGCATTTTTAACAGAAATTTCTGCTTTAAATTTTCAACACATTTAGATGGAACCAACGGTAATATGCCTGCAACTTCTAGAAGGGGTATGAAGTTATTTTGCATTTGGCATTGTGACGTCGGGGAACTATTATGCTTATACTTTCCTTGCTATTTAAATCAATCCTTTCTCATAATATAATATCTCTGCAGCAAATCATATTCAAAAAGCTCTTATAGAATAGAATATTTCTAAAGAATTTGGTATACCTTTTAACCCTTTCCTGTACAAATATGGGATTTTATATTGCCATGATTTTATACTTGAGAAAACATTGTGGAAAAAGAAGAAATTGCTTGTAACAAGCAATTTCTTCTTTTACCAGCATGTTTTCTACATCATGGGATGGTTTAATTTCACATTGTATCCAATTTTCATTGTTGTCTACATCTTCTCCCAATTGGGATCAGTCTAAAATTTCCAAAAACAAATGGTTAACCAAATGTCAAATGACTAAACTGTAGACTTATCCAAATTCAAAGAAACTGTAGACAACAATTTTTGTCATTGAATTTTTTTTAATTCTTTTTCTCGAAAACATTGTGGAGAATGAAAAAATTGCATGACACAAGTAATTTCTTCATCCTAAACAATGTTTCCCAAAGCTTTTTTCCTGGGGGTCTGGAAAGGGGGGATTTATGAGGATGGGTTAGGTGAAAAAAGATGCTTTAAAAGCTATTTTATCATAATCAGAAATTCTTTTTTCCATTTTTTTTCCAAAAAAAATATATATATATATATAATTCAGAAGTGTTTATATGATTATGAGAGAGGATTGAAAGAAACTTCCTTATGCAACTTGGTTAACCTGGGATTTGCAAGTATTTAAGTATTTAACAGACATCTCTGAAGTCATTTTCTAGTCTTAAATTTTGGTCATAACTATTTTTACCTCTACTTGCCAAAAGCCAGTGGGGCTGTTTTCATGGTGGTGTTGTTTTCTCTCATATGTCAGTCTGAAAACTTTTTCCAAAATAATCATCTTCTGAGATTAACTACTAGAAAAATATCAAGGAATCCAGGAATGATCCTTGAGTGAGCCTTTATCAGATTCCATCATAAAAATTTTGATTGGGTAAAAAAAGAGGCATTGTTGGCAGGGCTAATTACCATGATATTGTATAATCTTTGAAGATCTTCTTCTCGAAATTGTTGAAAAGATTTGGTAACCCTTTATTATATTCCTTCAAGAAATTTTGATTTGCTATAGGAAGAGCTAATTTCTATATATGATATAGAAATTGAAAATCTTCTCAAAACTCTGAAACTGGTGAATAGATTTCAACCAAAGTTCACTGTATTGGTCCTTGGGTGACTCTTTATCAGATTCTTTAACCCTTTCCCGTTCAAATACGGAATTTTACGTTCCTGTGATTTTATACTCAAGAAAACATTGTGGAAAAAGAAGAAATTGCTTGTAAAAAGCAATTTCTCCTTTTTCCACAATATTTTCTACCACATAGGATGATTTCTTTTTAAATCGCATCCAGTTTTCATTGTCGTCTGCAACCTCTTTCACTTTGGACAAGTCTAAAATTTCCAAAAACAGGAAAGGGTTAAAGAAATTTTGATTGCGCAAAAATCAAGGCTTTTTGGTGGTACATGTACTTATTCATTAATTCTTGTCATGCTGAATAAAATCCTTTTTCAAAAATTTATTTAAATGAAAGGTCTGATTGGGCTGTATGTCTGGTTGTCTGAATCAATATCTAGTTTGGAAATTGATCTTATGAATTATTCTGCCTTCAAAATGACAAGTATGTGGTGTAGACAAAGACCAGACTGCTTACATGTGAAGGCCGATCTTTCTCTAGGCCTCTTGCCAAAGAAGGAATATTCCGGGTTTAGCATGACAAGGGTTTATACGGTATATTGTGAAAACTTTTGAAACCTTTTCCTCAGAAACTGCCAATAGAATTCAACCAAACTCCACTGACATTATTCTTATTCTTTGATTACCTTCTTCCAAACTTCTTCAAGAAATTATTATCTTGTAAAAAAAGGCTTTTGTGTTCCTGGCTTATTTCCAAAAATGGTATATAGTCAAAACTTTGAGAACCTTTTCCCAAGAAACTACTCAATGGAACTCAACCAAAGTCCATTAGTATTGTCCTTATCCTTTGGTGACCTTCAATCAGATTCCATCAAGAATTTTTTTTATAAGAGTATGGTATGATTTAAAAACTGAAAAAATTTCAATTAAGAAACTGATATTCATTCTAATTTTGAAAATCTTGCTTTAGGTAAATTTAGGCCTATTGAGCGATGCTTGAGCTCTTTTGGACACCAAATTTATATTGAAATTATGAATCACAAATTGAAGTGTTGAATACAACAATGTTCTTTTTTCATTTTTAGCTCACCTGAGCAGGAAGTGCTCATGTGAGCTATTTCGATCACTTTTTGTCCAGCACCCATCCGTCGTCAGTCTCAGTCAACAATTTCATAAAACGACATCCCCTCCAAAACCACTGAGCCAAATTGAACCAAATCTGGCAAAAATGTTCCTTAGGTGGTCCCCTTTAAAAGTAACTAAAGAATTGAAATCAATTAAAAACTCTGGTTGCCATGGCATCAAAAGTGAAATTTTAAAAATGATCTTTAAAAAATCTTCTCCTCCTGACCCAGAAGGTGTAGAGCCTTGATATTATGCATGAAGCATCATTTTATTGAGTTCTCTCAAAATAGCTAAAATCATGATCCTCGCGTCCCAAGGGGGTTGGGGTTTATATAGAAATAAAGAATGATTTTTAAATGACATCTGCTCCCAAACCACTGGGCCATTTGGAACTAAATTTGGCAGAAATGTTCTTTAGGTGGTCCCCTTTGAAAAAAAGCGAAAAGAATTGAAATCCATTAAAAACTCTGGTTGCCATGGCAAGAAAAGTGAAATTTAAAAATGATCTTAAAAAAATTTGTCTTCTGACCCAGAAGGTGTAGAGCCTTCACATTTTGCATGTAGCATCAGTATATTGCATGACCCTTTCAAAATAGCTAAAATCATGATCCTCAGGTCACTAGGGGATGGAGCCCTTGGGGGGGGGTATTGACATGGTGTATCAGTCTTATTTCTGAAATTATAACCAATGGATCCAGAGGGCGGAAAATGTTTTTTTCCTTCTTTCAAATTTTCCCAAAGCCTTGGAATTTGTAATTTAGACTTTTATATCCCCAGGTACCTAGTCTATATATATATAAAGTATGGCCCACTTGTATCATAATCCTAACCTTAAAATGAAATTGGACTGTTGAAACAAAAAGAGGCTGTATCTAAGGTGAGTGCCCAAGGGCCAATGGCTCTCTTGTTAAAAATTTTGTTATATAGATTGTGTGTATCATTTTATCCATTACCACATGGCATAATTTTTGATTTCTCCAAATTGAAAGAAGTTGCTGATAAAAATTTAAAATTTTTCAGCTATATGGGTAGAAAACTTTGTGCAAATGACGAAATTTCTTTTTGAAAGCAATTTCTTCAATTTACACAACGTTTTCCCAATTGTTATTCTTTTGGGGCATCAAAAAGTGTTAGTGTGTGGGAATGCTTTTAACACGAATTTACAATATATATTTGTTAACGAATCTTCAAATTTCTGTATACTGGTAAGTGCCTATCAAATTGATCATGACTATTTGATATCCGAGATGCCTGTTGATATATACACAATATATAATGCTCATCAAACAAAAAGGAACTATCTCTGAACTAAGTGAACCCTTTACCAGACCAAGATTTAGACTGGTTCTAATTTAAAGAAGTAGCAGGTGATATTTTAACCTATTACTAGACAAAATTTTTTAGACTGGTTCAAATTCAAAGAAGTTGTAGGTGACAATTAACCACAATAGTTCAGACTGGTCTAAATAAAAAAAAGTTGCATATGACATTTTACTCATAAGCAGACAACAATAATTTAGACAATTCTAAACCAAAAGAGTCGCAGAAAATATCTTTAAATTATAGTAAAAAAAAGGGTTTGTTTTCCATGGTAGTAAACATTGCTATGAGCAATTTTTTCATTTTCCACAATGATTTCCCAACCTTTTCTTGTGGATGTTAAAACTGTTGGATTGTTAGGGACTGGGTGAAATACAACATATGGATGGGTCAGTGCAAAACACTTGTAACTGCCTATGTTTATAGGCATTTACAACTGTTTTGTGCTGATCCATCGATATGAAACTGGATCTTTTAGGGAACTGTTTGATGACTATTAAACCCATTGCAACACAAGAAGATTTTAGAAAAGTCCTGATTGAAAGATGTTACAGAGAAGATGGAAATTTAAAAATCTTTGTCTTTTCAGAGAGAAAACATTGTGGATAATAAAGAAATAGCTTGAAACAAGCAATTTCTTCTTTTCCACAATGTTTTTCAAAATTCATTTCATAATGTGCGTAAAAGGGCAGGATTGTATTGGAATGGTACTTATCAGCAAAAAATGCAGAACCTCCTTCAGTTGTTTCAGTTTTCTCAAAACATGCCATTGGTTATATAGTTCCTTGGTTGCCTTTTTGCTTGATTGGGCCCTTATATACAATATTTGTTATGAAAATAAATCTATGAACATCAAATTCTGGTCATTTATCCTGTATATTTTTTAACTTTTTTAAATACCTTTTTGAAACAAAGAAAACTGTTTGAAATAAAAGAAGTTGGTATTCAATTGCAAAAATAATTAATGTATCAAAGTAAATCATTTGAGTACATAATTGTGTATATTAACCCATTACCAAATGACAAAAAATTAGACTCTGGTTCAAATTTAAAGAAGATGCAGATGATAACTTTTAGTTGATAGAATTTTAGATATCTTTCTGTTTGGGTAGAAACCATTGTAGAAAATAATGAAACTGCTTGTAACAAGCAGTTTCATAATTTTCCACAATGTATTCAAAACCTTGTTTTCTTGAGGGTCATCAAAAAGAGGGATTATGAGGGAATAGGTTAATCTTTAATGTGATTTCATGAAGTTGAATTTGCATTTTGCAAATCTTCACTCTACAGAAACTGAATTCTGAACTGCAAATTATCTTTTGAAAATGATCAGTGATTTGATTGTTTCATAGATTTTTTCTTGGTTATAAATATTTGAATATATTAAAATTCATTTGAAAATGTAATGGTTAATCCGACCCTTTGGGATGAAATGAAATCAACCAATAACCGACTGAAAAAAAGATTGCAGATGACAATTTGATTCATATAGAAATGGAAAATTAACGGTAGAAAACATTTTCATCAAAGAAGAAATTGCTTGGCAATTTCACCTTTTTTTAATTTTTTCCAATAACCATGTTTCTTTAATGTGTCAAGGTGCGGGGATGTGTAGTACAGAATATAGTAATTGTACAATATTTTATTTTTTATCAGTTTTGCTTTGCAATTTGATATTTTTTGCTTAAAATGATGATTGGGTCTGTTACAATTTGTGATCAGTTTATTTTTTCATTGAAAATATTTTTTTACGTACACTCTTGCATACTTTAATAGCAGTTCACAAATGTATCATTCTACACCTTTACATATTCAAAACTAATGTAATTATTTAAGGGGAAATTATATAATTATGTAAGGGACAATTACATAATTGTGTAAGGGAATATAAGTGTGTAAAGGGATTTTATATAATTGTGTATGGGAAACTTATATATTTATGTAAAGGGATATTGTATAACAATGTAAGGGAAATTATATAAGGTTTTAATGGGATGTTATATAATCACAGGGAGAAATTATATAATTATGTAAGGAGAAATTATATAAGTGTGTAAGGGGAATTTGTATAAAGATTTAAGGGGATGATATATAAATATGTAAGGGGATATTATATGATTTTAAGGGGAATATGCATAAAGATGTAAGGGGATGTTATAAATTTATGTAAGGGAAATGAAATGTAAAACACTATTTAGAATTTATTACATAGATATCAATAATAAATATGGTTACATCATTACTCAATGAGGGAGTATTTATGAACTGATGGTTACAAATTAATGTACTTTCCTTTTAGTAAGCATTGAATTCAATATGATTTATAAAATTTAGTAAATGTAAAAGATTAACCTTGTTATCCTGAACCCAAAATATATATGTGCAAGTCTGATCTTAGTCTACACCTCTTGACTATTTTTTTTAAGTCGGAGTTAAGCATAATAATAACCATCAAAAGAAATATTTACGCACAACCAGGGTCTTTCAATGCTTTCAGCCCTTTTATTTTACTGCATTCTTGACAAGGATTTTATTCAGCATGACAAGGGTTATCACCCATGTTTAACTTAATAAGCTGCAGCATTAAGCAAGATAAGAAATTAAGGTGTTGCAATAATCATATTTACACACAGGTTGGAAGTCACTTCATTTGTCTTTGAGTCTATCTGGTAATGGAACTTTGTTGACATAGAGCTTGATTGAAGAGGGATGGTGAACGAGTGATGCATGGCTAAAATTGATTTTTAGTTTTTTAGTTTTTTTTTTTTTTTTTTTTAAATGCCTGAAGTATTACCTTAGCTTTGTCGTTTTCTGTGCCACCATTGTCTTCATCACCGTGCAAAAACGTTTGGCATTTGGTAATGTCGAATAGATGTTCACAACATAAACTATCAAAAGAAGTGACCAGATAAGTTTTGTAAGAATTATACTCCTTTTATGACTATTTTTATTGACTATCAAGCCCCCAACAGCCCAGCGTGATACACTTGTAGGCAATGCTTTTGTTTTAAATGAAACTCAATGTCATAGCTGCTCATTTGAATTATCTTATGGAGAATAATCAAATGAGTGCCGAAAAAATTGGACCAAAACAGAGCAACAAGTTACCTCTTTGAACTAAGATCCCCTGCCAAATGTGCATTTTCCTTTTAATATGGCTCTTTGTCTTTCCAAAAAAATCTGTCAAACACATACATGTACTCAAAATGTGATAAATGCTTTTAGAGTACTTGCATGAATACAGAAAGATTGTTTTTGACAAAATTAATTCATACCTATTTTAACATTTGACTTGGAACTGTGACCTTGAAGTTATTGGAAAATTTGTATCACATACTGGTAGCTCATTTAATCTTGTTGGAAAACAACAGAACCAAATTATTTTACATTAAAACAATGAATATTGAACATTTGACCTTAAATTCTAAACTGTTAAAAGTTTGTTTCAAATGGCATAACTACTTGTTCTGGCAAATAACTATGCAAAGATTTCTAGAAAACCATTCTTGATCCTGGTCAGGCTGATCAGGGAATATTCCTGTTTTGGCAAAAGGTATACCAAGATAATAGTCCTGCACATATTGGTGGGGAATGATAATGTAATTTTTTTAAATATACCATAAAAATACCTCTCTGTATCAAGGGTTCTGTGTTAACCAGGTTTCAGGTCAGCATGCCGGGGCTTTACAGTTCTTCAGGTTACGGGCAATCTTATAGTTAATGCATTGCTTGACTTATTAGGTCATTTTTTAGAAATAGAGCATTAAAATTTGTTTCATATTTCATTTTTCATCTGCAACTTCTTTGAATTTGGACTGACTTAACAGCTTCTGCTTGAAGGCTCTTAACCCTTTCCTGTTTTAAATTTTTTTAGACCTGCCGACAAAATTTATTGTTGATTTAATTTGATTTAATTTGAAAAATAACCATTCAGTAGGGTAGAAAATATTGTGAAAAAGAACAAATTGCTTGTTACAAGCAATTTCTTCTTTTCCCACAATATTTCCTCAAGTATAAAATCACAAGGATGTAAAAACCAGTGATTGTACAGGAAAGGGTTAATCCCTTCACTGTTTATCAAAATATTACACTTGTCTGAATTCAAAGGGATAGGAGATAATATAATAAGGTAAGTACAATTAAAAAAGTAACCATCCTTTATGATAGAGATATTGTGGAAAAAGAAGAAATTGCTTGTTACAAGCAATTTCTTCTTTTTCCATAATGCTTCCTTACAGGCCATTAAAATCAGGGTTTGTACAAGAAAGAGATAAAAAAAAAAAAGATCAGGGTATCATACAGAGACACCTCCTGCTGAATCATATAGTGTGAAGAGTGTGTATAGCCAATTTTTAAGTCATACTTGTATTTTATGTATTATTTTTTTCTTCAGATCTATAATGATATTACTGTTGAATATAAATCTTAAAATATTTTGATTTGTATTTTCAGGACATATTTTGTATAGACTACCCTCTTAATCAAATTTTGTATTGCATTACATATTTTTTCAAGTTTTATTCAGAACTTTCAATTCTTTTGATTTGATTTGATATTTAAAATAATACTGTTGCTAAAAAATTTGAAGAATTCATGCTTGTATGACACAAAGTAATAATTTTAAATTTAAAAGGTTCTTCTTGTTTTAACAGAAGAACCTTTTTATTCACCTGTCATGTGATACCGATTGGCATATAGAGTTATGTACCTTAGCTGTTTTATCTTGGCCCTCTTTCTGATTATCTGCTGGCGAGGCAGCAGATTATCAGAAAGTGGGCTAAGATATCACAGCCAAGAGTTACCTCTGTTTGTGTGTGTGTGTCTGATTGTTGTACAGAGCATATCATCTTCATTAGTTGACGGATTTGACTATAGTCCCCTTTGATGAGGCCACGACCATAGCGCTGTTAATTCCACATAGGACTGCTAATCATGGTGTCACAGGTTCAATCCTTGGTCACGGCAAATATCTTTCCCACCAATGGGTGGATAATTGTAAACCTAAGTGGGATGAGCAGCTGGGTGCTCTGAAAGGATGTAGTGGTAGAACTTGTGTGAGAAGTACTAGGAGTCCATTGTTAGGTCCTGAAATACTGTAAAAAGTGGTGTTAAACCCACTCAAATAAAATCCATTTGATGAGCACTAGTGTCACATGTAAAGTTCATTTGATAATTACTTAAGTAGGGGGCATCCATGTCTCTGACACATTTCTATTCATGTATTCATTTAGGCCTTTGGTCAAGGTCATGCATGAAAGTCAAAATATTTGCTGACCTTTGTAGTTTGCATGGGTTTCAAGGTCATCTATACCAAAATTACTATGAGAATGTCAGTAGTATAATCTTTGCTGCAAGCTTGCTCGCTTGGTTGAAATGGCAGATAAATTCATCATGCATGATTTTCAAAAATGTCTTCTTTTGTTATGAAATTCTCATCTAGAATCTTACATTTTATTTTATTCTTTCACCAAACTGACAAATCATTGGCCCGACCCACTTAGCTCCACCAGGAAGTTCCATTTAGATATTAACCAATTTCAACACGGTGACACTTTTGGATGCCCTTCAAGAAAAACAATTGGGAAAACATTATTCAAAATGAAGAAATTGCTTGTGACAAGCAATTTCTTCATTTTCAACAATGTTTTCAACCCAAAAAGTTGAAATAATCAAAAATTTCATCAACTTAAAATTGTCATCTGCAACTCCTTTCAATTCGGACCAGGCTAAATTTTGCCGTCTGGTAATGGGTTTATGAGTTATTTTGCATTATATGTAACAAAAAAAAGTAAAATGGTTGGTTGGCGAACTAAATTTTGCCTCTACAGCTTAAATAAGCGGCAAGACACTGAAGTGCCAAAAAGCTGCAAGACACTGAGGTGGCCAAACCAGCAAAAATGTTTCACATAAATGTATGCCGATGTTGGAGTTCAAAGTTCTCTTCTGTTCTAAATGAATGATTTTGGTTGGTCAATTCATTCTTTAATTGAGAGCCATGATCTGTCAATTTGTAAGTTAATTACATACAATTGAATAATACCAATTTCAAAAAATCTTAAATGAGAAATAAACGTGTAGAGAGTTATTGAAATCGGCATCTTTTGGATTTAGCTTCATTCTTCATATTACAGCTATTTTCAGAGAAACAGATATGTTGCCTTGATGTTATAATCATTGAATTTGCAAGAAACTGTCTCTGGTATTAATGAAAACATTCTTTTGAAAATGAAATAAAGGGGGACAACTCTCAATACATTTTTACAAAAAATAATGTTCCTTTTCAGATTTTTTGTTCAAGGACAGCTGTGTATGGGGCATTTGCATGAAGTGCTTTTGTTTAATCTTTTCAATCATTTATTTCAATACTTTATAAAAACAAAATGTACCTAGTTTTTCATTTTAGCATGCACTGCTTAAATATTTCCCTAAAATGTTATACATGTATTCTATATTTCAAACCTGTTTTGAAGGCAAAAATATTCAAGATACTCAAAATTGATATAAAAAGTAAATTGACCGATTGCTGGCCACACCTAATTCACTCCAACATGATAGTTTGTTGGAGGTACAAAAGATGTTAGATTATTGAATTTGGTCAGAGATATTTCTCGTAGGAAAAGACATAAAGATAGTCATTTGTGGACAGCTTGCAGATTTAAGTGCTTTAATTGATCAGAAAACTCTTAGCGGACACTTTTTGACCCCCGATAAGAAATTTTTTTGAGAAAACATCATCTGCAACTTCTTTCAACTTGGACCAATTTAGAAAATTTCTGTGTGGTAATGGGTTAACACTTTTGATTGGTCATTCGATGTTTGGATAGACATTGGTAAGTTATCAATTGACATATCACTAGCCACGCCCACTGACCCCACTGGTCACGCCCACTGACTCCTCTGGTCACGCCCACTGACTCCTCTGGTCACACCCACTGACTCCACTGGTCACACCCACTGACTCCTCTGGTCACGCCCACTGACTCCTCTGGTCACGCCCACTGACCCCACTGGTCACACCCACTGACTCCAAGACGAAGTTTCACTTCAAAATTAAGCTGTGTTATTTTTCAAAATTTATGGCCAGTAACATGTTACAAAAAAATGTAAAATTGTTGACTGGTGACCTAATCATCGTAACTACAGATTGAATAAGCTAATTATGATGTTTAAGTTGCCAAACCAACGAAAAAGCTTCACATAAATGGCAGCCAATGTCCAAGCTCAAAGTTTACTTCCAATCTAAATGAATGATTTGATTGGTTGATTGATTCTTTGATTGACAGACACAATTTGTTAATTTATTAACCCATTACCACACAAGAAATATTTGGACTGGTCCAAATTGACAGGAGTTGCAGACGACATTTCAAAGTTTATGAAAATTTAGATTTGTTCGACTTTCTGGGTAGAAAAAATTGTGTAAAATGAAGAAATTGCTTATGACAAGCAATTTCTTCATTTTACACAATGTTTTCTCAGTTGTTTTTCTTTAGGGGCGTCCAAAAGCGTCACTGTGCGGGAATTGCTTAATGCAAGACTTGTTTTTATATATGATATGGTCATTGTATGATCTTCCACTCACCTCTATAAATGCATATAGATGTTTAATACCTTGATTTGAGTGGTCACATGTGGGTTAAAGTGTTGACTAGGTATATATATGGTGCTAATAATGTGAGAATAGGCTTACAAGTTGTTAATATAAACATTAACCCTTGTCGTGCTGAATTAAAATCCTATACAGAATTGCTTTAACATCAAAGGACTGACATGACTGTAAGGTTGTAATGAGGGTCCATATTTCTTTTGAAAATTAATTATTTAAACAAGTCTGGCTGAAAGGGGACTAGCAGGAGGTGTAGACCAAGATCAGACTGCACTTATGTGCAGGCTGATCTTTGTCTATACCTTCTGCTAAAACAGGAATATTCCAGATTCAGCATGACAAGGGTTAATTTCATGTTGCACAAATATCCCTTTTTGAACATGGAAAGTATTGTTTACTACTGTGCTAACAATGATTCCTTAGTTTGACAGAACTCTTTGGGTACTCATACACTGTCAATATTATTATTGACAGTAATTTTGGGTTAACATATTGATCAATATTCTGTTTCACCTACATAATTTCCACAATATTCTAAATAAATGGTATTAACAATATAAACAAACAGGGCTCCGGAAATCCGATAAATTGCCGGTCTGGACCGAATTTTGAATTGCCAGACCGATTGGAATCCCCAAAAATTACACCAAAATCGGTCCGAAATTTTCATCACATTCACGTTAAAATATTGATAAACTCGCCCACCATCTATCAAAATCCACTTAAAACCAAATAAATCCAAGGGTTTCACACGTTACCTGCAAATTGAGAGATAAACAAAAGTGCCAAAAATTTGCAGTTTCACGCTTGACCGAACTTCGGGTATCGAGTTTTGTAAACTACTTGCAATACAGAATAGGTTTGACTTACCACGCGTTCGAAGAAAACTGCGTCGATTTAAAGTGCCGTTACTCGTGAAACTATTTTTTTTTTTTTTTTTACTATAGCATGGGATGCGTATATAAATCGAGACACGAACACGCTTCAGTTGCCGTTCGTTAGACCTTATCAAAGTCGACAGTAGTACCAGTCTAGCCGTTCGTTCAAAGTCGGAATAGCTCAGCACAACGCTTTTATGAAATTAATTTATCACAAATAAGCGCGCAAGACCGGGTTTGAAATTTATATTTAAAAAATCACGTCGTTAATATATGTTTTAAAATTTTTCATTCGCGGTAAGAATCATAGCTGATAGAATTCAAACAATAATTGGAAATCCGCAGAATACAGATAACTAAGATATAAACGAAAACGACAGTTCCGTCAATAAAATTAAATTTTAGGGTGGAAAACGTCCGAATAATAAATCGGAAATCAACTACAATAAATAGATGACCGAGATTTATGAACAAATTCCACTCTAGGAAAATTGTGCAACACGTGGGCGACCCACTGGAGTTTGTCTCGTCGGTCTTTTTGATGTACGTCACGACTCTGTGATCCCATGGGGTAGAATGGACTGACCCGACATTTTTGTGACGTCAGCTGTGTTTTTCCATCAACAGACGCTCGTGTTGAGAGAAAATCGACATGACTGTGTTTAATTAACAGAACTTTGGATAACTAGCTTATGAAAATGAAAAAGTATATCTTTACTATAATTAAATCGGTGATACTCTGTAAAACCCGGAAATTTTAATAATGTGATTTATTTTTCTATCTAATTTTACAACATATTAGAATTTCGTGGACTGCCGTACATTGCCGGAATTGCAATTTATACTCGGCCCAATTTCAAAAACAAAATGAAAGTAGGATCTGTCAGTTGTTTTCATCGTTGAAAATAATAATCATCTTCGGAACATTTGAAAAAGAAGGCAAGTAATGAATGACGGGAAAGGTGAAAAAAGCGGGGGTATTCGTTTTTGCCGACAGAAGGGGGGGAGGGTCGTTTTTGCCGACAGGAGGGGGGGGGGGGG
This sequence comes from Fragum fragum, assembly GCA_946902895.1. Taxonomy (NCBI): domain Eukaryota; kingdom Metazoa; phylum Mollusca; class Bivalvia; order Cardiida; family Cardiidae; genus Fragum; species Fragum fragum. Next base: position 2,027,389 of record OX336378.1, read on the forward strand.
CAAAGTCCCGGACCGATTTAGATTTCCAAATTTCCGGAGCCCTGTAAACAAAGGCATGATGATGATATTAAAAGTAACTCAATATAATGACTCAGTATTATTGTCAATGTTTATTGAACCCTTCAGCTGAAAACCTAAGCTTGTTTGAATGATCTCACAAATATGTACAAAATTGCAGTCGCATGTCTAAACAACACAAGCTGCTTTTCCTTCAGCTTTGATCATGGTTTGATACAAACCTAGTAAGGCCCATACAGTATTGATTTTATTGTCAATAATATTAATTCAATATATTGATCAGTATTCAGTATAGTAAAATTTCTCAATAAATTGAGTCTATTTTATTGCCAATAATATTGTTAGTTTATGTACCTTTTAAGTTGAAAACCAAAGGCTGATTATTCTTTGCTGTGTTGAATACAGAATACTTTCAGTTCTTTGATTTTCATGCAATTCTGAAAAGATTTATTCAGCAGGACAGGAGTTAACCCTTTTCCATCTTTCAAAATTTTAGACCTGTCCATTTCAAATCATTTGCAGACATCTATTCAAAGTCGAATTTACTTGAAAAATAATCATTCCGTAGGGTAGAACAAATTGTGGAAAAAGAAGAAATTGCTTGCGACAAGCAAATTCGGTGTATTGTTATGCTTCTTTTTTATCGTTAACAGCATCCATTGCTGCTGACACTGCCAAGGGAGGTAAAGATGGAAAGAAGAACAAAGGGAAAGATGGTGGTAGAAAACTAACACCAGGAGACAATGAGGTAAACAAACAAACAAACAAACAAAAAAAAAACATTGTTATAAGCAAAAATCTTTTTTCCACAATATTTTAAGTAGCTTTTGTCTTATGGGCTCTAAAAAGTGGGATTTTGTGGGAATGGGTTAAGTCAATATTGTTTTACGATACATCTATTTGAGAGAGTTCATCTACACACACCACTGGAATATAACTTGATAATAAACCCTAATTATGCTGAATAAAACTTTCACTGTATAACTGCATTAGAATCAAAGGGCTTAAAGCACTTGAAGGCTTGATTGTGGTTCAATTAGTTTTTTCAAAAATCAATTTCAAGTAACAATTCCAGCTTAAAAGGGGCAAACAGGAGGTGTAGACTAAGATCAGACTGCATGTATGTGCAGGCTGATCTTTGTCTATGTATCATACCTAAACAGGAATATTCAAGGTACAATATGACAAGACTACATTACAAAATGGCTAAATTTCAGACTGTTCCAAATTGAAGAGTTGCACACGACATTTTAAAATTAATGAAATTTTAGATTTTTTCAACTTTGTTGCTAGAAAACATTGAGTAAAATGAAGAGATTGCTTGTTACAAACAATTTCTTCATTTTACACAATGCTTTCCCAATTGTTTTTCTAGAGGGCTGTCCAAAAGCGTCATTGTGTGGGAATGAGTTGAAGGAATCTCTTCCATTTTGATTTTCATTTGCAGAGCTCAGTAGCTGGTAATGGCCTGAAAAATTGAAAAAGCGATTTTGCTCTTCAAAAAATAGTTAACATTCAATTTGGCTAATTATCAATTTATCGTTTTTAACAGATAATATTGGGTTAATTTTCACTAAATTATAACATCTGGAAATAGAGTAAACAACTTAATGGATTCACCAGGTCATATTCTGTCCAGAATAAGAACAATTTAAGGACAATTGGTCCAGTTTTATCAAATATACAGATTTTCATCAAAACTTGCTTGCAATTTGTCATCCAAAATCCCTATAAGGAAATTATTGAAAAAATAGGCTTTAAGAAAAAATATGATTTTTTTTTCAAGCACACCTTTGTTTTATTCAGATGGATATGAAATTGTGGCTTTGAAAGCCAAGTCCATAGAGTTGGCTAGCAGGGCGGTTGTCACGGTTGTCATGGTGCTGTCTGTCTTGCATCCATCCATGTGTTAGTCCATCCATCATTGCACCCTTTTTTATGCCCTCACCATGTAGAGTTAATTTTCTCTGTGTGTGAGTGTGTTGGGGGGTACATAAGTGTGGGTGCATGTGTGTTTTAGTGTGTGTGTCTAGATCATGTCTGGGACATTTTATCTACATTTTTAGATGGATTTCAAAATTAACTAGTTCCTCCTGAAGGGTGTTAGTACATGTATTATGGACAATTGATTGATTAGGGTTTAACATTTTTAATAGTATCTCAGTCATATTGCTGTGGCTGGAGCACCTAACAATAGATTCCTGGTATTTCTCACACCAGTACTACCACTACATCCTTTCCTAGCCTCCAGCTGCTATCTGACTTAGGTTTACGATTATCCACCCATTGGTGAGAGACAAATGTCGGAAAGGATATGTGCCACCGCCGGGGATTGCCGCCATGACATTGCAATGTCAAGGTTATAAGTGAAGGTCTCGAGACAAGCACTTAACCCATTCCCATTCAGTGACGCTTTTTGATGCCCCCAAGAATAAATGCTTTTGAAAACATTGTGGAAAATGAAGAAATTGCAACAAGCACTCATTTATACCCTTTTTTTTTACCCAGAAATTTCAAAAATCATTAAATTTCATGAACTTTGATTTGTGGTCCACAACTCCTTTGAATTTGGACAGATCAAAAATTTTGCCATTTGGTAATGGGTTAAGTGGGGCACCTGTGTCTGTGACACGTTTCTAGTTCTTAGAAATCTTCCGTCAGAAACTAAATTGAAGAACAATCATTGGGTGACCCTTTATTGATATTCTTCTAGAAATTTTGATCAAATATATAGCATGCAATCAATTTGAGGGGCTAATTTCAAAGTATGGTTTGTAGTAAAAACCTTGAGATTTTTTTCCTCTGAATTGGCTGGATGGATTTTAAACAAATGTGAGAGGAAGAATTTGGATGACCCTTTGTATTATACTCTAAATTTGATGCAAAACAAATTTTTATGGGTGTTTCACACACAAATGTATTTTATGGTATAATGTTGAAAAATTGAAAATCTTCTCATCAGAAACTGAAGGGTGGATTTAAAAACAATATTTCTCAGGAATATGGTGGATGACATTTTTAAGGAAACTATGATATAATGTGAAACCACAGGCACTTGCGTTTCTATATCACACAGCTGGTCTGAATTTACTTATTAACCCATTCCCGTTCAATCACACAGTTTTTAACCCTGAGGAAAAAAAATGATGGAAAATTATAACATTTTGATGGCTCAGCGCAAAACAGTTGTAACTGCCTATACGAACCATCTATCCATATTTTACAGGCACCAGACAGCCCTGACTTTATCAATCCGCTAACAGAAGGTGCTGACTTTATGGATGGACAGTTGTGGGTAGCCGGTAATAGGGTGCTTATAAATCTAAATTTATCACGTGAGTATAGACTGTATTTGTTTCTAACCCAAAATGGTTGGTCTTTTAACCCATTTCCTCAAAGTGAGGCAAAGTGAAAAAAAACCAACAAGAAAATATTGTGTAAAATGAAGAAATTGCTTGTCACAAGCAATATCTTCATATTGCACAATGTTTTCTACCCAGAAAAATGAAAAAATCTAAAATTTCAAAAACTTGAAAATGTTGTCTGCAACTCCTTTCAGCTTGGACCAGGTTAAATTTTTCTTGAGTGGTAATGGGTTAAGGCATTTCCACATAATCCTTCTTTTTTACACACCTCAAGAAGACAGCTTGGGAGAACATTGTGTGAAATAAAGAAATTGCTTATAAAGTAAGCAATTTCTTTCATTTCCAACCATGTTTTCTACCCTCAAAGACAAAGATTTTTAAAATACATGTATTATCAACTTGAAATTGTCGTCTGCGATTTGTTTCAATTTTTGACCAGTCTATAATTTTGTCCTCTTGTAATTGGTTGTCAATGGACTGTTGTAGTGAGTGGTAATTACCAAGTGCTGACCCAGCCCACTTACTTCTTTTGCCCCTCCCATTGACATCGACAGGAAGTTCTGCTTCAATTTTTACAGCATTACTTTGCAAAATTAATGGCCAGTAGCATGTAACAAAAAAGTAAAACGGTTGGATGGATGGTGACTTAAATTGTAGTTACAACGTTTAAGCCGCCAAACCAACAATAAAGGTAAACGAAAATGGCACCAATGTTGGAGTTGATAAGCTCAGGTCTTTGCTGAATAAATAATTTGATTAGTCGGTTTATTCCTTGATTGACAGCCGCGACTGGTCAATTGGCACATGTTTATATAAACCTTAATTAATCCTGTTAGTTTAAAACCATTTGATTCTAGTGTAAAAAACAGTTTGGCCTTTTTAGGTTTAAAAGATTTTTTTATCAAGTGCTTTAGTGTTACAGCCTTTGTATTTGGAAGTGTAACTTACGACATACAGAGATGTGTATCCTTCTTTATTGTTTAAGCAGAAACTGGTTTTGCAAGTCTGAGTCCCACAAATAAGTAGCAATGACTCTTGATTCCTGATAAGGGGTCGACACTAACTTTGCTTCAGTGGGATCCCACAGGAATCCCTACCTATTACTTCAGAGTTTCCTCCAGATAATCAGGGATCCCTCCTTGATATACATTAACTCATTCACACGCAATCCTGCCCTTCTAAGCCTAACTTGAAAAAAAAAAGCTTCGGAAAACATTGTTGGAAATGAAGAAATTGCTTGTTACAAACAATTTCATAATTATCCACAATGTTTTCTACAAAAATCAAGCAAACAAAAAATTCAGGAGCATTAGTTGATACATTAAGATCTGTTGTACCGGAGAAATATTGAAGGATCCTGATGGAATCCCATCCTGAGATTGCTGGGTTCCCTTCCAATTTTCAGGGATCCTCGGGATCACAGCACACTGTTAGTGTCAAGCCCTGCTGATTTGACCTCCATCAACTCACATAAAAGAATTCAAGGCTATTTTAAACGGTTTTTAATTCTTTTCTGAAGTTTATCACCAGACAGTCATATTTCCTTTACTATTTGCCAAAGAACTGAGTATCTATAACTTTATCTACTATTATTATACCCCCCACAACGAAGTTATGGGGGGTATACTGGAATCAGGTTGTCCGTCCGTCCGTCTGTCCATCCATCTGTCCGTCTGTCCGTCCGTGGACATTATTTTGTGTCCTCTTCTCCCACATTTTTTGACCAATTTTGCTGAAATTTTATCAGGTTGTTTCCTATCATATGAAGTTGTGCACCTGCAATTTTCATCTTGATCCAGTCGTTAGTTTCAGAGTTATGCCATTTTGAATTTTTTAATGGGGGGGGGGAGTAGTCAAAATTTAAAATTGCAAAACTCAGTAACCATAAGGGGAGTTACCAAATTTGATAAGTAACATCATCTTGTTGACCTTTACAAAATATCGAACTGTTTATTTCCTGAGGTCAAATTTGACCCGCCCCCCCGGGGTCAAAAATTTAACATAGGCTCATATTGACTTTACGTGGATATAATTTTGTGTCATCATCTCCTCACACAGTTTTCTTTAACATAGGCTCATATTGACCAACCTTTCCTTATCAGTCAACTCTAGCAACAAACACAAAATCAGAAAGAGGTGGAGGGTTGGCAATGTTCATCCACCATGACATGCATGTGATTAAACAGCTTCAAATTCCACTCCTTCATAGAAAAGCCTTTTTAGCGGTGTGGGGGGTATTCTCGTCAGCCCTTGAGGGCGACAGCTCTAGTTTTTATTATGCCTCCTTCAGGAATAGGCTTTGGAAAATAGTTTGGACAATGAAGAAACTTGCTATTAACAAACAATTTCTCAATTTCCCTTGATTTTTATTTTTACCCAAAAGGATTCTTAATCCTTGTCATGCTGAACCCAGAATATTCTGGTTTTAGCAGGAGGTGTAAGCTAAGATCAGCCTGTACATAAGTGCGGTCTTATCTTAGTCTACACCTCCTGCTTGTACTTTTTCCTATTAGGGTTTTTTATGAAGTTGATTTCTAAAAGAAATTTAATTTTTGAACAACAAGCTCTATCAGTGCTTTCAGCCCTTTGATTTGACAGCAGTTCAGTAAGGTAATTTATACAGCATGACAAGGGTTAAAATTTTATCACCTCCAAAAGTTTGTCTTCAACTCGCTTGAATTTGGACCAGTCCAAAAATTTTTTTTGTTAATGGATTAATCTTTTCCTATTCAGGTAACAAAATTGGTGAGACTGGACTGGAGGCTCTGCTAAAAGCAGTTCAATACCAAACCACATTGTCAATGGATAATAAAATATCAATGCATGGAACGGGGCTTATGAGACTACTTGTAACCGTAAGTTGTTATACTCCCACCATTTAACCCTTTCCTGGATAAACCCGAGTTTTTACGTCACTGTGATTTTTTACTTGAGAAAACATTGTGAAAAAAGGAGAAATTGCTTATAATAAGCAATTTCTCCTTTTCCCACAGTGTTTTCTACCACATAGGATGGTTTTGTTTGGAATTGCATCCAATTTTCATTGTCGTCTGCATCCTCTTTCAATTTGGACCTATCTAAAATTTCAAAAACCAGGAAAGGGTTAATTTCGACGGGCAATTAGAGTGTTTATTTCTTGTTCTGAGCATATCTTCTACATTTATTAATTGGTTTCAAATTGACCAATCGCGGCTGTAAATCAAATAACCAGTCGACCAATGAAATGATTCATTTAGACTGGAAGTTCAGTTTGAACACCGACATTTGCTGCCATTTTGGTGAATCATTTTTGTTGGTTTGGCGACTAAAACGTTGTAACTACAACTTATTCAAGCTGTAGTTACAACGTTTACATCGCCAACCAACCATTCTCCTTATTGGTATTATGATACTGGCCGTAAATTTTGCAAAAATAACGCCGTTAAAAATCATAGCGGAACTTCCTGTCGAAGTCAATGGGCGGGGCCAAATGAGTCAGAGGGCGGGACCAGTTATTGGTCAGTTGACTTGGCACAGCTGATGTCTTTAACCCATTCCCACTCAATCCCTCTTTTTTACGCCCCTCAACAAAAAAGCTTTGGAAAACATTGTGGAAAATGAAGTAATTGCTTGGATCAAGCAATTTCTTCATTATCCACAATATTTTCTATCCCAAAAGACAAAAAAATTCAAAATTCAATCAACTTGAAATTGTCGTCTGTAGCTTCTTTCAATTTGGACTGGTCTAAATTCCATTGTGTTGGAATGGGTTAAAGAGCATTGTTGTAATGTTTTACATTATGTCTCATTCTCCCAAGTACAAGCTCACAACTTATGGCCATGTGACAAGTAATTATGTGGGGGAATCCATGTCTGTGACACATTTCGTGTCTTTTCTCAGTCACAGATTTATCAACATATACAGTTCATGTATAAGTTTGTCTATCATTGAAAGAGTTAACCCATTCCCACTTAGTGACACTTTTAGATGCCCAAAAGACTAAAAGCTTGGGAAAACATTGTGGAAAATGAAGAAATTACTTGTCACAACTCAGCTTTAGCTCATTACCAGAGGGCAAAATCTTAGACTGGTTAAAATCGAAAGGAGTTGCAGATGACAATTGAAAATTTATGAAATAGCAGATTTTTTCATCTTTCTTGATAGAAAACATTGTGTGAAATGAAGAAATTGCTTGTTACAAGCAATTTCTTCATTTTACACATTTTTTTCCTATTCGTTTTTCTTGAGAGTCGTCCAAAAGGGTCACTGTGGGGAATTGGGTTTTGTTGTCGTCTGCAACTTCTTTCAATTTGGACCAGCCTAAGATTCTACAGTCTGGTAATGGATTAAAGCTTCCTTTCATTTAGGAAAGTAAAGTCTTTTTTGTTTCTTCTTTTTTAAAGAATTAACTCACATAGACCTTGCATATTTACCTTGAATCAGTAGCCACATTAAAACTAACCTGCCTCTCTTTGTCTTTCCAGAAAAATGTTCCATCAAATTGTGAAGTGATACAGAAATTGACAGACATTATGCTACCAAAGGATCCATTTTATAAACCTCCGCCACAGACCCCTGAAGTGAACGAGTCCTAGAATTAATGGGTCCTGTAGAGATTGTCTCCGTTCAAAATATCTGTGATAGTAGTGTTTTTAGTACAGTGGATCTTGCTCAAAAGGCCACTTCTATTAAGCGATCACCACATCTTTAAAGTGACCATAAGCGAAAACTCTTTATGATAGATATTTTAAAGCAAAAGCTCTCAAGAATTGAATGCATTTTGATAAAAAGTAAAATAAGAACTAAATCCTGTGTTATAGGAACTCATTAGAATCGTCTCAATGAGAATGATTCTACTGAGTCCCAACAATATAGGATTAAGTGAAAATTCTTTAATGATTTAACCCATTCTCACTTGACAAATTTTTGACTGGTCCAAATTGAAAGAAGATGCAGACGACAATTTCAAGTTGATGGAATTTTAGATTTTTTCACCTTTTTGGATAGAAAACATTGTGGATAATGAAGAAATTGCTTGATACAAGCAATTTCTTCGTTTTCCACAATGTTTTCCAAAGTTTTTTTCTTGAAGGGCCTAAAAAGGAGGGATTGAGTTGGAATGGGTTAAGTATGTTATCAATCCTAGTCTTTAACAAAAAGTGTATTAGGTGACCTTATTTTAGCAACTGCTTTTTGGTCGTTCTTTGAGCGGTCACTGAATACAAGATTTACTGTATGCTCTGCAGGTGAATTTCAAATACCCAGCAGAGTTTTAAGCGATGCTGGTTTTGCGTATCATAGACTGGGTAATAGGTAGCCAGGACATTCAAAACTATCTATCATAAGTCCCAAAGACCCTCTGAGGCTCAACATTGGGAAAAAACTGTTGGAGAAGACTTTTGGGTCTTGGCTACTAAATACTTTGTTTACCTTTAACCCATTACCAGATGACAAAATTTTAGACTGGTCCTAAATAAAAGGAGTTGCAGACAACAATCTCCTTTTAGGGTAGAAAACATTATGGACATTGAAGAAATTGCTTGTCTCAAGCAATTTCTTCATTGTCCACAATGTTTTCCATAGCAGTCAAAAAGTGCCATTGGGTAGGAATGGGTCAACGCAACAACTTTGAATCTATATTGTTTGAAGTTTGATGCCATTTGGTTCAATGTTTACATGGAAAATAAGATGTAAGTTAATGAAAAGATATATTTAAAGTTAAATTGGAAATTCCGAAACCATTAGCAAGCACTCCTATTTTGCAAAATTTCTGTCAAGTAATACGTAATCAAAAAGTAAAATTGTTGCTTGGCAACCTAAATGTCATTATTACAACACGAATAAGCTGTAGTTAAGATGTTTAAGTTGTTAAACCAACAAAAAAGCTTCATGTGAATGCCAGCCAATGTCATGGAGTTCAAAGTTCACTTCCAATCTATATGAATGATTTGATTTGTCGATTACATCTCTTGTTGACAGCTTTAATCCACCAATCGTTCTCCAGTTGTTAGAGGCAGTATCATCTGATTAGGTACTTTTCACAGATCCACTTAATTTTGATCATATAGTATGATAAATAACATTCATGTGTTTCTAGCTTTGCCGCTTTGGAAAAAAAAGTTGAGCTATTGTCATCAACTTGGTGACATTGGCCCAGGCTTTATTATGTCAAATTTTAGCCATGCTTGCATCCCAGTTATTATTGTATTTATTTGTTTAAAACTTTGTGTGTTTTCACTACCACAAGAGTAAGCCATGCCATCAAGAGAGGTAACTCTAAATGCATTTTCATAAGAATTACTCCCCCCTTTTTGTCTGCAGCCAGACTTGGCATACTCATGCAGTGCTCTTGTGAACCCTTTCCTGTTCAATTCCTGTTTTTTCATCCCTGTGATTTTACAATCGAAAAACCATTGTGGAAAAAGAAGAAATTACTTGTAACTAGTGATTTCTATTTCTGCAATATTTTCTAGCCTACTAAGGTGTTATTAATTGTTCAAATTAAATCAACTTTGAATTTTATATTTTTATCACATGTCTAAAATTTTGCAAAACAGGAAAGGGTTAAAGAATGTATTCCTGATAATATCCGTCCATATTTCTTGAAATTTGAATTAGATATATATAATTTATGAATCTGTTAAGATATGTAAATCTCTGTGTAGAGCTACAGATTAGAAGGAGTAAGGGTTCTAAATCTTTTAACCCTTTCCTGTTTTGCAAAATTTTAGACCAGTCCAAATTCATAGGCTTTGCAGACGAAAATTTAAAGTGGATTTTATTGAAAAATAAAATCACATTGGCGTAAAAACCAGGGATTGAACAGGAAAGGGTGAAGAAAGTGTTTCTTACATGTAATTTCTTTATTATACACAATTTTTTCTACCTTAAAATTTCATGAACTAAAAATTGCCCCCAAAAAACCCATTACATCCTCAATATCTTGCTCTACACAGGCTTTGTAAGATTGATTTTATTTGAATAAAGTTGTTGAAAATAAATGATTAAATTTTAGTTTTGTTCATGAAAAACATGCATTCTGACTTGTTGAATATTCATAACTTCATGAATGAAATATTCATAACTTCATGAATTAAATTCTGAGCTCGCAGCTTTGTATGCTTCTGCACAAAATAGTCCCTTACAAAAAAGTATCAAAAATTAATAAGTTTTGTTATTTTTGCTCGATGCCATAAAATTGTAAGAAATGAAGAAAATATTTTTTGTTTTCATGGAGGTATGAACTGAAAACCTAATCATACTTACGTTTGAATTTGTTTCATGTATTCATACAGTGTGATTAGTTTTTTCGGTTCATACCTCCATGAAAACAAAAAATATTCTCTTCATCTCTTAAATAGTGTTATGATTGTATTCGTTTATTTGCTTTTGGGGATAACTGGAGGTATTGCTAAAGCCTTTTGATTTTTGTTGTCTGGATGCAACAACTTTGGCACATTGTTATGCCCCCGATATGTAATGGTGAAAATCCTCTCCTCAGAAATTTCTGGACAGATTTCAACCAAAAATTTCACAGGAATGGCCTTTGGGTGACCTTTTAATGATTCCTCCAAAGAAGTTTGATTGTATAAAAAACATGGCTCTTATGGGAGGGGCTAATTTACATACATGTATAGTGAAGACTTTGAAAATCATCTCATAACCTAGTTGTTGATTTCAACTAAATTTCACTGGAATAACCATTTGGTAACCCTTGATTAGATTTGTTCAAAGAATTCTTATCGGTCAAAAAACATCACTCTTATGGTCTGGGATGATTATCATATATAGTATATAGTGAAAACTTTGACAGTCTCATTCTAGGAAATCAGTTGATGGTTTTCAATGAAATTTTTCAGGGGTTATCCTTGGCTGACTTTTTATCATATTCCTGTAAAAGATTTGATCAGATGAAATACATTACTTTAACCCTTTCCTGTTTTTAGACTGGTCCAAATTGAAAGAGGTTGCAGACCACAATGTATATTGGATACAATTTGAAACGAAACCATCCTATGTGGTAGAAAATATTGTGGAAAAAGGAGAAATTGCTTGTTACAAGCAATTTCTTCTTTTTCCACAATGTTTTCTCAAGTATAAAATTATAGCAATGTAAAATCCCGTGTTTGTCCAGGAAAGGTTAAATGGGAGGGGCTAAATTCCATATATGGTGTATAGTGAAAACTTTGATAATCATATTCTTAGTTCTCTTATTAGAAAACAGCAGATGAATCGTAGCAAGAGTTCATGTGAATGATCCTTTGGTGACCTTGTATTTGATTCGTTAAAAGAATTTGTTAAATGGGGCTATATATGGGGATATAGTAATGGTCTCCATCCATCATTCTGTCCTTCCCTCACTAAACTTGTCCGGAGCATATCTCTGAAAGTATAACTGCTATCAACTTGAAACTTCATCGGTCGATAGATCCCATTGAGGAGAAGTGCACTGTATTCATCAAGGGGAATAAATATTTGAAATCCACGTATTAATGCAAACATATACTTGAGACAAGAAACGAAAACACACACACTAGATCCACCCACCCACCAACAGACAGAGTACCAAACTCAACAATCCTCGAGACAAGAAATGGAAACACACACACTAGACCCCACCCACCCACAAATAGACAGAGTACCAAACTCAACAATCCTCGAGACAAGAAATGGAAACACACACACTAGACCCCACCCACCCACAAATAGACATAGTACCCCACACAACCATGGCCGGAGGTAGCTCTTTATGCCCATAGCCATTATCAACAAGCCGTGTATGTAAAGCACAATTATAACTTCCCACACAATCCCATTTCTAGGGCACTTGACCAAAGGTCATGGTGACCTATTACGAATGTGTTTTGTCCATCGTTGTGTGTTAACTTTTTACATTTTTGACTTCTTCTTAAGAACCCTTGGAAGGATTTCAATCAACTTGGCAGGAAGTATCCAGATGTGACGGCCCTTCGGATTTGTTCACATCATGGAGTTATCTCCCCTAGGAACCCCATAAGAGGCCAAAAAGGGGGAAAATAAAGGGTACATCCTTGGAAATCTTGTCATGAACAGGCAGTTGATTTGGAATCACATTTTGTATCTAGAGCAAAAGACCTACAGCTCTTGATATTTGGTATGTGGCATCATCTTGTGGACCTCTATCAAGATAGTATAGATTATAACCCCAGGGTCAAAATAAGCCTGTTCCCGGACTTCACAAGTAAGATAGGCTTATATGGTGAAAATTTTAAAAATCTTATTCTCCAAAATGAGAGGGCTATGAGCTTTGATATTATGGTATGTAGCATCATCTGGTGGACCTCTATCAAGATTGTACAAATTATGGCCCAAGGATTAGAATTAGACCGTTCCCATGTATTACAAGTTTAATATAGTGAAAACTGAAAAAATCTTCTCCCAAACAAGAGGACCTATAGCTTTGATATTTGGCATGTAGCATTATCTAGTGGACCTCTATCAAGATTGTATACATTATGGCCCCAGGATCAAAAGTAGCCAATCCCCAGATGTCACAAGTTCTTACATAGGGCTTATATAGTGAAAACTTTACAAATCTTTTTCTCCCAAAGAGGAGGGCTCAGAGCTTTGATATCTGGTACAAAGCCTCATTTGGTGGACTTCTATCAAGATTGTTAAAATTATAGCCAAGGTCATTATTAGCCCATTCCTGGATGTCACTAGTTCTACATAGGTCTTATTTAGTGAAAACTTTAAACTAGATGGTTGTCCAAGGACAACTGCTGTCAAGCCTGCAAATTTTTAACCATGAATTTGACCTTGACCATCAATTTTAGTGTTTGACCTTGAGATTTGACCTTGAACTTGAAGCTATCCAAAAAACTCTTTCAAATGGCACATCTACTCATGATGGCGAATAATTGTGCCAATTTATTTTGAAATCAATCCATAATTGTAAGAGAAATGCTCTTGACAATCACAATTTTAGTGTTTAACCTTCAGCTGTGATCTTGACATTAGAACTATCCCTAAAATTCTTTCAAATGGCACATCTACTCATGATGAAGAATAATTGTGTCAAGTTATGTTGAAATCCATCAATAAATGTAGGAGCAATTATCTCAACAATTTCGGACAGATCGACAGACTAACAGACCAACGCACTAATGCACATACACCGACTTGTCATAGTGACAACTATGTCTCACTCACCACAAGCAGGCTGGACAAAATCTTCTCCAAAAAGGCCTAGAGCTTTGTTATTGATTTTTGGTATGTAGCATCATCTAGTGGACTTTCATATGGTTTTGTGCTCTTTGGACTCAGCTGACCAATAAGGCTCTATAGGCCTCTTGTTTTATTCCCCTCTGAAAATATTGTGATAAAATGAACAAAATATTCTAACTGAAAAGACAAAATTTCATAAACTATAAAATTTGCCTGCAAGTTCTGGACCAGTCTAAAATCATGTTGTTGGTAATTGGTTAATAGCTATTTTTCCAGAATGTGATTGATTTGGTTTAAAGCCACTTTTAACAGTATTTCAGTCATATCGCGGCTGGAGCACCTAACAATGGATTCCTGGTATGTCGGAAAGGATACATGCCGCGGCCAGGGATCGAACCCATGACAACACTTGAATGAAGGTTAGGAGTCTGACGCCCTACCGACTGCGCTATGGTAGCGGCTTTCTAGAATGACTAGACATCTAACTGAATTATATCACATGATCACTTACTTGTTGTAGGAGATGTCAACATTAGCTCGGAAATCTTCAATGTCGCTGAGGTTTGTAAATTATGACGCACCCAGGGGAGCCAATATTGGACTCAAGGGGAAGTATTTTAACTTATTCCCACACAAAGATGCTTTTTGATCCTCCTCGAGCAAAAACACCTTAGCAAAACATTGTTTAACCCATTCCGAAATGACAAAATTTTTGACTGGTCCAAATTGAAAAGAGTTGTAGACCACACCTTACAGTTTATGAAATTTTAGATTTTTTCAATGTTTTGGGTTGAAAACATTTTGGAAAATGTACAAGCAATTTCTTCATTTTACACAATGGTTTCCCCATCGTTTTTCTTGAGGGGCTTCCAAAAGCATCACTGTGTTGGAATGGATTAAGATGAAGAAATTATTCGTAACAAACATTTCTTTTCATTTTACACAATGTTTTCTACCCAGAAAAGCGAAAACACCTAAAATTTCATGAATTTTAAATTGTCGTCTGCAAACCCTTTGAATTTGGACCAGTCTAAATCTTGCCATCTGGTAATGGGTTAACAACTTTTGTACAGGGTGACAGACAATGTCACTTACAAAATTTGAAATATCTAGGCCTTATGGTTTTTCACAAGAAAATATTAAAATGTCTTTCTTTACTTCCATGTAAAATAGGGTGAAACCCCATGGGTATTACTTTGATAACTTTTGTAGGGCATCAGCAGATAATGTCTCGGGCAAAATTATGGAAATTCTAGATCTTACGATTTGTTAACAAGACAATTTTCAAAGACATCTTTTTTGTGGAGCCCGCTTGCAGTAAGAAGTAGTTATCACTATGACAAGTTTGTGTATACAAGTGCATTTGTTAGTGCTTTAGAGTGTCAGTCTGTCTGAATTTGTCCAGAGGATGTCTCTTACATTTATGGATGGATGTTAAAATAACTGAGCAAAATTGAGCTTCATCATAAGTAGATATGTCCAGATTCTTGGATAGCTCCAAGGTCTGGAAAGGTCAAGGTCACAGCTCAAGGTCAAACATTCAAAATCAGTTTATCAAGAGCATGTGTTTGACATTGGCACATTATTTCAAAATAACTTTGTATTATTGTTTTGGATAGCTCTTGGGTCAAGGTCACAGCCAAGGGTCAAACATTCAAATTGGGCTTTTCTCCTCCATTTTTTCATGGATTTTGAAATAATTGGAGACACAGTCTTCCTTCTGCCAACAAACTTTCTGCTAGCTTGACGGTCAATGTCCCAGCTATATGTCAAATATTTAGCTGGCTCAATATGCCTGTGGGCCACTTTCTAATTTGCTTCTATGTGAAATATGGTACGCCTGGGTAGAGTGCAAATTAGCCAAAAATGGAACCTCTTGACATATTGGTTATCACAAAATTTTTAAATATTTTTCTTATTTTTCACACTTTCTGTTTCCTTGGCAGCCAGAGTTTTTTACAGAATTAATTTCATTCTAAAGCATTGATAGAGATTCACCCGAGGAACATCACTGTAAAGTTTCAGCCTGATTGACCCTTTTGTTTTGTAGGAAAGGACTTTTAACCTATTTCCACACAATCCTACATTTTTAGGCCCCCTTTGGAAAACTGTGTGGAAAATGAAGAAATTACTTATTACAAGAAAATGTCTTCATTATCCATAATGCTTTCTGCCCCAAAAGACAGATTTTTGAATGTTATCAACTTTAACAGGTTGTCTACAACTGCCTGGACCCATTACCACATGGAAAAATTTTAGACTGGTCCAAATTGAAAGGAGTTGCAGACAACAATTTAAAGCTTATGAAATTTTGGATTGTTCTTACCTTTGGGGTAGAAAACATTGTGGATAATGAAGAAATTGCTTGTAACAAGCAATTTCTTCATTTTTCACAATGTTTTCCCCCAGCTTTTTTGTCATGGGAGCATCTAAAAGCGTCATTGAGTGGGAATGGGTTAAAAATTTGGACCAGTCTAAAATTATGTCATCTTGGTGGCGAGATTGACAGTTAACAATCACAATTAATCGCTTTCAGCACCTCATGCTCAGAAGAGTAAAAAACAACAAAGATATCAAGGGTGTCCAAGGAAAAATAAGTGCTCTAAAGCTGAATTGAAAATCAGTATGAAAGAGGATTGGCTAGTTGATATCACAGCCTAATGTTTTAATTAATTAGAAAGGATATGTTCATTTGATGCTATCTATTGATTAAAATAGGGAGAAATAGATCATAATGTAAACCAGTAGACTAGAATTGAATTCTTTTTAGGTACAAATTTTTGCAAATGCATATAAGACCCTACATGTTTCTAACCTATCCAAACACAATCTCCCTTTTAGATAGGTTGAGGAAAATAAGCAGTAGAAAACATTGTGAAACAAGAAAAAATTGCTTGTTACAAGCAATTGATCACTTAAGGGATTTTGAGTTTTCAACCAAGCTGCAACCATAGGGCAGTTGATAGCGATCAGACTCACAATCATAAGGTCCAGGGTTCGATCCACAGTCATGGCAAATATCCTTTTTGACATTTTTCTCCCACCAGTTGCCAGATAATCATATAACTGCAAAAAAAAACACAAAAAAAACGTAGAAATAAAACAATGTGAAATAAGGAGAAATCGCTTATCATGAGCAATTTCCCCTTCTCCTATAATCTAATTTACAGCTATTTCTTGACCATGTGAAAATATGTGTTTATGTGGTAAAGGCTGAACCTATCATAGCAAGGGTTAATTCTTTCCCACAAAATCCTGCTTTTTGTCGGCTCTCAAGAAAAAGCTTTCTAAAACGTTGTGGAAAATGAAGCAATTGCTTTTACCACCATATTTTCTGCCCCAAAAGATTTTTAAGATTTCATCAACTTAATGCTTCAAGCAACTTCTTTCACATTGGAATAGTGAAGATTTTTTGTTGTGTAGCAATGGGTTAAAATCAAACCTTGGAACCATATCAGAACCTGCAAGGCTGAAAATAAAACCTCAGAACCGTATCAGAACAAGCAGAACGACCTCGTAACTGTATGAGAACCGGCAAGGCTTAAAATCAAATGTCATAACAGTTTCTGAACTGGTGAGGCTTAAAATCAAACCTCAGAAATGTATCGCAAAATCTTAGAACTGTATCAGTACCAGCCAGGGTTAAAAACCTCAGACTGTATCAGAACAGGCAAGGCTTAAAATCAAACTTCATAACTGTATCAGAAGCAACAAGGCTTAAAATCAGTTCTCAAAACTGTATCAGAACAGGCAAGGATTAAATTCAAACCTCAGAACTGTATTAGAAACAACAAGGCTTAAAACCAAACCTCAGAACTGTACCAGAACCAACAAGGCTTAAAACCAAACCTCAGAACTGTACCAGAACCAGCTTCAAAACTGTATCAGAACCATAATCAAACCTCAGAACTGTAATAGAACCAGCCAAGGCTGAAAACCACACTTCAAAACCATATCAGAACCAGTCAAGGCTTTAGTAAAACCCAACCTTGGAGCTGTATCAGAACCAGCATAGCTTAAAATCAAACCTAAGAACTGTATCTGAACCATAATCAAACCTCAGAGCTGTACAAGGTACAGCAAGGCTTGAAATCAAACCTCAGAACTCTATGAGAACCAGTAAGGCTTAAAAACAAACCTCAGAACTGTATCAGAACCAGCAGGGCTTAAAAACAAACCTCAGAACTGTATCAGAACCTGCAAGGCTTAAAACCAAACCTCAGAACTGCATCAGAACCGGCAAGGCTTAAAACCAAACCTTAGGACTGTATCAGAGCCGGCAAGGCTTAAAACCAAACCTTAGAACTGTGTCAGTACCAACAGGGGTTAAAAACCTCATTACTGTATCGGAACCAATCTTTTTTCTTTCTCTATAAACTGTAAAATGCTATCTACTGTGAAACATCTGTGTTACTTAGTGTGACAATCTGTTTATACTCCTGTTTTCCATATAATTAACACTTATCATTCTAAATAAAATCCTTTACTGAATCACATCAAAATCAAAGGGCTGAAAGCACTGGGAGTACTTGTTGTTTGTCAATGTTTCTTTTGAAAATTAATTTGACACATGACGAACATCACACAACAACTTAGCTCCTCTTTTGCACGTTGTGCTCAGGTGAGCTAAATTTTGACCTATCATGTCATTTAATCAGATCATGTTTGATATTGTGACCTCTGACATTTTTCAAATACATTTCCATCCATTGATTAGGGACTAATAACCCATTACCAGATGACAAAATTTAGACTTGTCCAAATTGAAAGGAGATGCAGATGACTTTTTAAGTGCATGAAATTTTACATTTTTTCAACTTTCTGGGTTGAAAATATTTTGTGAAATGAAGAAATTGTTTGTTGCAAGCAATTTCTTCATTTTACACAATGTTTTCCCAGATATATTTCTTGAGGGGCATCAAAAAGCCTTATTGTGCAGAAATTGGTTAAATAATTTAGTTATGACATTTCGGTTGCCCACCTATGTTTTACTTTTTGTTTTATACTTAAGACAAAACACTTTGCAAATGGGTTTGTCAAGATGTCAGTGGGCGTGGTCAGTGAGCTATCATTGGATTGATTTCAATGCCACATTCAACAGTATTTCAGAAAATCCTGGTGGCTGGTGCACCTATTCATGTCAATCACGAGTACAGCCATCAGTTACATATCCCACATAGGTGTACTATTCTTGTCCTCTATTTGCCCTTTGGTCAGACACATAATACCTGTGTGATGACTTTTGTAAAAAGTGGTAAAGAATGTTAGCCAAGCCAGGTTTGAACTCGTGACCTCAGAATAAAGAGTACATGGCATTACTGACTGAGCTAACTAGACTTGACCTATAGATTGATAGTGCTTGATTGGGGTTTAAAGCCACTTTAAACAATATTTCAGTTATATTGCCTTGGCTGGAGTACATTAGCATGGATTTCTGGTATTTCTCGAACCAGTACTACCATCACATCCTTTCTGAGCCTTTAGCTACTCATTCCGTTTGGGTTTATAATTGTGCACCAGTTGGTGGAAGAAATGTCGGATATGAGTGGGGATCCAACCCGGGACACCAAGATTAGGAGTCCTACCACTACGCTATGGCCACAGCACTCCGACATTGAAGTTGAGCATTTATGCTGGTTCGGCAAACTTTACTACAGCTTCACGATGCTTAGATTGTCAACAAATCATACATGTTAACTTGCCATACACTTTGCAAAATAAGGCCATTTAATCTGTAAGTAAAACTTTCTGTTGGACCAATCATATCATTCATTTATGAGTGAAGTGAACTATGAATTCTAACATTGAAGTTAAGTATTTATGTTGTTTCGGCAAGCTTAATTGTGGTAACTACAGCCTGACGATGCTTAGAACGCCCATCGACCTTTCATGTTACTTGCCAATCACATAAGGCCCTTTAATCCATTACCAGACAACAAAATTCTAGACCGGTCCAAATTGAAAGGAATTGCAGATGACAATTTTAAGTTTATAAAACTTTGAATTCTTCTCAACTTTCTGGGTAGCAAACATTGTGTAAAATGAAGAAATTGCTTGTTACAAGCAATTTCTTCATTTTACACAATGCTTTCCTAATAGATTACTTGTTACAAGCAATTTCTTCATTTTACACAATGTTTTCCCAATAGATTATCTTGAGGGGAGTCCAAAGGCATCAGTGTGTGGGAATGGGTTAATCTGTTGGTAAAACTTCCTTTTGGACTCGGGAGAGCATGGCTAGTGATCCATCAAAGGGTGGGGAAGCCAAAAAAACCAAGATAACACACAAACTATAAGACATGTAGCTTTATTGACAAATGAAAGTAACTGTTACAAGTACATGTATATAGGCGTTCATTCACACAAACTTCGACAAGAGACTAGTCCAAATAATGTACTTAACATTCTAACTCATTTCCCCCTACCTTTATAAATAGGGTGTTCTTGACTTCTCAACCAATGGATCATGACTTACACAAATCTTACCTGTCTGTTTTGGTACAAACATCTTATGGTGAAAATTTGTTCAGATTCCTTAATTATTTCCATGTATCAGAGGGTAAAGCATTAAATTTTTGTGCATTGTTACAATTTTAAGTCCTTGGACATAGCATTTTTAACTACCTATGCATGGTATGGGTAGTTATTATTTGGACAGAAATTGATGATAGATTATTGTGAATTCTTCCAACTTACATTTTCTGATGCCTTCAAAAAGTTTTCATTAAAAAAAATATCCAAGTTTTCTTCAAATCATTTAGATTGATCAAGGTCAAGCAAAGTCAAGCACACACCTCCATTAAGCAGGGAGAGAATTACAATCTAAATGAGATTTTTCCCTAGTAAGTAGAAAGAGGACATGATTAGTAAATGAAATAAGCTGTGATTAAGTAAATGGTGTATTCTATATAATGTATATTGTGAATATAATATAAAATTACCTTTTAATCAACACCAAGAATTTGATTTCATTCAGACATTGGAATTTTCAATGAAGTTATAATTACATAGTTTCATTGAACTACAAAACTGCTTAACCCATTTTCACACAATTCCTCTTGCATTAATAAAAAAAACTTGGAAAAATGTTTTCTACACAAAGACAAAGATCTTCTTTAACTTTCATCAACTTGAAATTGTCGTCTGCAACTTCTTTCAACTTTGACCAGTCTCAAATTTTGTCATATAGTAATGAGTTAACTTCATGAATTGACAGCGTATTGAGAATGTTAATGTAGCAAGTTAGATATTTCAAATTCTAAAAATAACTGCAATAGTTCTTTCTTATGGTTTCCTTTTTTGTAACTCATGATTCTTTCAAACTTAAAAGAACTGACCATCTAAATGGCGTCAAATATAATTTGACGTGTTCTGTTTACAAACAGTATACTAAAAACCTTTTACAGGTATAAATCCATGGATACGAGTGAATTTCTCCTTTCACTTTGAGTTCCATAGATACTCAAAAATGATTTCATAAATTTGTAGGTTGATTGATGATAAGAAAAAAGCTCTAATCAGAAAAAGATGGTTTTAACACATATGAAATGAAAATTATTTAAAACTATTGGCAGCTTTAAACGACATTACTAACATTTATGACCTTTTTCAGACTACCCTCTAAAATTTCTATAATACAGGATTTTGTGAAAAAAAAAAGACTTTTGGTTGTTTCACATTTTAGATTCACAAGTTACATGATGTAGTGGTGTGGAAATACACACATTACCTCCACTTGTCCACCGACAAGGAAGACATGACTTTCCACTTATCCAGAATTAAAATGAACTTGTCAGCAAACATTAACCCTTGCCAAGCTGAACCTGAAATATTCCTGTTCTTGCAGGAGGTATACACATAGATCCGCCTGCACATTATTGCAGTCTGATTTTAGTCAACACCACTTGTTTGTTCCTTTCAAAGCAGTTTTGTTTACGAGAATGATTTTCGAAGAAATTATGACTATAACCAGGGTTTGAGATCTATTTTGCATCATTCCAAGATTTGCCCTAGTATTTACTTCCCGGACTGTTAGCATTTAAAAATGTACTTGTCTCGCAACTAGGAAAGCCCAGGTCGGACAATCAGGCTTGGAATTTCAAGCCCTTAGTTATGTGTATCTCATTGTCTTCCATGTTTCATTCATATATCAAAATTCAGTGTCTGATATTAATTAACCAGATAGATCCATTTGTGTTAAAACCTTCTTTTCTCGGATTGCAGCTCAAATTAAAATAAGAAGCTCACATTACCGATTACACAATGAACTACATTAGTCGAACTTAACCCATTACCACACAATCCTACATTTTCAGCTGAGCAAAAGTAGCTTTAGGAAACATCACGAGAAAAGGAGAAATACCTTGTACCGAAACTCCCCCCCTTCACACTTTGAATTTCTATCCATTTTAAGGAGTCGAAAGTTTTGTCTTCTGGTAATGGGTTATGCACTACTGTAAGGATTGCACTTTATTATCTTTATAATAAATTTTCCACATGGTATAAACTATATACAAAATTAGTTTGCCCTATTCATCCATTTCCTTTTTTTAACTACCGAATATTTTCAAATATAAATTTAAAAGTAAAATTATTGAATTTTGTAGGATTTTATTTGATTACATTATTAATGAATAATTTTCAATGTCGAATTATTCTTATCATGTAATAGATGACATCCCTAATATTTATGAAATATTGATTCTACGTTTCAATTTATTCTTACAAGAAGCCATCTTTTTTCAGGGCTTACACAAAATGGACCAGTTTGGAAAGAACATGTATAAGCAGGATGAAATGGGCAAACATTTGACATCTCCAGCAAGCTAGAGAATAAATTTTATTCTATCCTACATTTGACAACCTCAATCAAGTCTTAACCCATTCCCATACAGTGACACTTTTGGATGCCCCTCAAGAAAAAAGAAATTGGGAAAACATTGTGTAAAATGAAGAAATTGCTTGTGACAAGCTATTTCTTCATTTAACACAATGTTTTCTACCAAAAAAGTTGCAAAATTCTAGCATGTCATAAACTTTAAATTATCGTCTGCAACTCCCTTCAATTTGGACCTGTCTAAAATTTTGTCGTGTGGGAATGGATTAATGAAAAACTGCATAATCATACCAGGCTTTAAAAATGTGTTATCTTCATTTAAACACAATCAAATTAAGATCAAGATTTCTCTAAAGATAACTTTGTCAATACAATTACAAAGAGATTCCTTGTTTCTACCATTCTTTCCCTTAAATATCGTACCAAAAGACTAGTTTATCAAGGTAGAAACTACAGTTGTTTAATAAATAAGATCTAGGTTGCCATTTTAATGTAGGAAAAGAATTTGTTAGAGTATGTTACAGTCATACTGTAACCAGAGCTTTGGCTAAATTATTATAGAAATCTCACAACATTGGTTGAAGGCGAGTTCAACAGATCAAATTAAGACTAAATCCGATTTAATTTTCAAGGCTTAGTGCACAAAAGTTGTAAAGTTAGCCATTTGCTACATTTTCTCTAAACCCCTCTGGTAGATTCATCATTTAGAATTTTTGTGTCTTGTCAACAACAAATCAAAACATATCCAAAACTTTTATTTTTGAATTCAAATGCATGAAAAATGTCATGTGATCAAATGAAAAAATATCTGGGCAAGCACTTAATCAGAAAAAGGTTGACAAGTCTAGATTCAAAACTTGAGACGGGCCGTTTAAATAAAACACTGTTTGGGGTCAACTTATTTTTGTATTAAAATGTCCAAGTATTAAAAGGACTTTTACTTTGTGTACAATTACGGCCTTTTCCACTTCTTCAAAACGTCATGCAATTGAAAATGAAGACTTTTGGGGGAAAAAAAGCTCATACAATTCTCTGTATATATGAAAGTATTCCACCAAGCATTGTAAAATTTCTATAAACATGGAGCAAATCCAGGAATTTGTGTAAAACTTAATTTAAGAATTGAGCGTAGGACTGCGCAAAGAGTACATACACACTTGTTACACTCTAGCCCTCAACCCTTATATTGTAAGTGAACAAAATATACATTGTATATACACTCACAATAGTTTTACACGCACCTCCCAAAATAATTCAAAGCTCAAAATCGAGACAAAAAACTTGACCATACAGACACTACCATAATAAAATCGATTGGTCGGTGTGAAACAGTTGTAACTGCCTATATGTTTATAGGCAGTTACAACTGTTTCATGCTGACCTATCGATATGTACTACAAAGAAATAAGTATGTAAAAATCTGATGTACAAACATACACACACCCTTTCACCCACCACAGAAATAAATAGTAAAAAGTATGAAAAACATGTAGGCAATGTATGAAAAGATGCAAGAGTGTGAGGACCCTTATACTTAAACTGTTAATTACTTCATGATTTCAAAATCAAAGTCAGCGAATAATTTGTAAACTATGAAAAGTACTTGCAACAGTGTTCTATGCAAGTGTCTGTACCTATATTCCCAGTTATACCATTTAACCCATCACCATACATCAGAATTTTAGACAATTCTAATTCCAAGATATTGCAGACAAAATATTTAGTATGTGAAATCTTTGTCTTTTGAGGTAGGAAATTTTGTTGATAATGAAGAAATTGCTTGTTCAGCCAATTGTTTTTGATAAAATTTTGGGAAGTAATCATTCTTTACCCACTACCAGTTTGCAAAAGTTGGACTGGTCCAAACTGCATAAAATTGCTGATGACATTTCTAAGTTTCATTAATTTGTCATACAAGATAAAAAGCTTTGTGAGAAAAGTAAGAAATCACTTCAAATAAGCAGTTTCTCCCTTTGACAAGATGTTTTCCAAAATTAAATTGCTTTGTGGGCTAAACATTGGAATTGTACGGTAATGGGTCATGATACCAGAAATAATCTTTTGATATTGGTCTCTTTGAGGCAATTCTTTTCAGGCAATAAAATGATTCTTATAATTGATACTTTCAGAAGTTTTAATCTGTACCCTAAAACTGGCAATTTTGTCCTAGGCAATGCAGTAGGATTATTTTAACACATAAATACCATTCCCATTTGTTTTTCCTGGATTGATTTTTATTTCTCTCTTAATCATTTGTTAACAGCTTTCAAGTCTACAAACATGAAGGTTGGTGAATGATGACGACTAGCTTCAAAATAAAGCTTGATCTTTCTTTAATCATGACATTTCGGTGGTTCAGCGCGAAACAGTTGTAACTGCCTATATGATTATAGGCAGTTAAAACTGTTTCGTGCTGAGCCATCAATTTATGAATTATCTGCTTCTCGTACAAGATGGCAAATGATTGCTATTGCTTTATAAATAGTATCTTTCATTTGTATACGTCACAATTGATGAATTGCTGGCCCTGCCCACGGACTCCTCTAGTAACGTCCACTGAGTTCCGCTTTATTATTTAACTGTGTTATTTTGTATACTACCTACAGCTTGAATAAGCCATAATACTTTTAAACTGTCTAACCGACAACAATGCCTCAAATATATTGGCAAACGGAGTTCTAAGCTCATTTCTCCAATCTAAATGAATGACTTGTTTGGTGGATGGATTGATTGACCACGACAATCCATCAACTGGATGTTAAAGAGGACAACACTTAGAGTCTCTTCATTGATCAAAACACAGTCTAAGTGCGTGGAATATATATCACAGAATTGGTGCAAAGTTAACCTAACTAAAGGCATATTGGCCCCTATATTCCTCAGTTTATCATTGTACACACAGAAAAGTAAAGATCACAGATAACACAAATGAGGATGGTATTCAAGCATTTCATCACAATTCAACTTAAACTTAAAACATCTTAGTTACAAACATGTTCAAGTAGTTATCAAATATTTCATAAGATGCATAAATAGTGACAACTAATCTCTCATAGAGTACCCATTCTCTCTGTTCTTACATAGCATATAATTTTCCTTTCAATCGAGGCCCATTAAGGAGAGCAGGTACTTTCTTCATCCCCTCTTCATCTATACCATATACAATAGGTACATGGAACAGCAAATGATGAGTATTTGTCCAAAATTTTCAACCCAATTCAAATTTTGAAAATAGCCAATCAAATTGGACAAGACAGAATGACACTCTGTCTCGGCCAATATGATTGCCCTTTTCAGAACAACAACTTTTGAGCTGAATTCTGGTCAATAACCTTCTGTCTTGCAGTACTACCCCTCTATTCTGGCCAATTAATTGTTTTCATAATTACGAGTACAAACACATCTCAATACATAGCTACAGAAGAATAAAATAAAAAATTTCCTCAGAAACCTATTTCACTGACCCCCGTAAACTCCTCAACTTTTCTTCTGGTCACATGACCTTGTTCATTCCAGAACATTATTCCATTTATCATATTATCCGAAACCCTTGACTACATTCATTCTAATAAGTTTGTATATTTCTGACTTCAGGATTCATGTATTCAGATCCATTTTCCCGATGACTGTAAGATCCATTCTTTTTTAACATTTACACAACTTTTTCTTTACTTTAAAACCTTCGACTATTAAGCAGAAGATAATTCAGTCTTTTTAAAACACTTTCTGGTCCATCATTTAAGCACTTTCTACAAAAACGTTCACTTCAATTGAAATAATTATATTTTCCTTCCATGAGATGACGAATTCATCACATATCTTGGACTGTAAAGACAAATTGAAATCTCTCAAGAGAATCTTAGTTTGACATCAAAGAAACCAGTCTTATAGATAAAACACAGTTTCCTTTTTTTCCACAAGCTTCTAAACATTTCTACAAAAGTATAAATAGTAATAAATTGATTGATATTTAATTTTGTTAATTTCTAAAATTTTACTCTTTATATTGACTTTATCTTCATTCAACTGTATTGTCGGTTAATGAACAAAATACAGCACAAATTGAAAATATATTCGAAATCAATATGAAGCATGAAAAGAGAGTCAATACAAGGTAAAAATAGTTCAGTGTAATATTAATCCAGTTGCTTATTTGTTGAAGTCATGCACTAAATATAACTTTGTTCACCGACGAAAAATAAAGTTAATTAGTAACACTTCACAATGTATTTCTCAATGACAGTTATATGTATAATTTTTTTACAAATTTTAATTGAGGCGATTTTTATAAAATGTTGTGTTTGTAATGTTTTTACAAAAAACATCTTAATCGTAGCCTCAATTCCAGATCTTGAGGAAACTGTCCCAGGATCCAGTGGCGACGGCCATTCCATCTTCAGTAACTCCGAGACAACTGACACGGTTATCATGACCAGCAAGAACTCCTGAAAATAAATTAAGGCGTCAATTAGTAAACCTCAATTAGTAAACCTCAATTAGTGAACCTCAATTAGTAAACCTCAATTAGTGAACCTCAATTAGTAAATCTCAATTAGTAAACCTCAATTAGTAAACCTCCATTAGTGAACCTCAATTAGTAAATCTCAATTAGTAAACCTCAATTAGTAAACCTCAATTAGTGAACCTCAATTAGTAAATCTCAATTAGTAAACCTCAATTAGTAAACCTCCATTAGTGAACCTCAATTAGTAAACCTCCATTAGTGAACCTCAATTAGTAAACCTCAATTAGTAAACCTCAATTAGTAAACCTCAATTAGTAAACCTCCATTAGTGAACCTCAATTAGTAAATCTCAATTAGTAAACCTCAATTAGTAAACCTCAATTAAACATCTCCAAAAATCAATCCTCCTCATTATTTCAGAATGTTTACAATATTTTACACAAGTAAACAACAGAGGATAAGCAATAGACATATTTAAATGAAAATAAAGTGAAATTCTGTTAACCCATTACCACACAACAAAGTTTTAGACTTGTCAAAATTGAAAGAAGTTACAGATGACTATTTCAAGTTGATGGACTTGAGAAAATCTTTTCAAAACATTGTGGACATTCAAGAAATTGCTTGTCACAAGCAATTTCTTCATTGTCCACAATGTTTTCCAAAGATTTTTTCTTTGAGTGCATAAAAAAGCAGGATTGTGTGGAAATGGGATAATCATAAACTTATTTATCAAATTTTTAAGCCGCAATTTTTCAACTATCCCAAGTACAAAATGTAGATCTCGTAAATGCATTATTAGATACCCTGACCGAAGTAATTCCTCTTATATGAGGATAAGCCAGAGTTTGAGACAAAGAGAGTATTTTTGTGACAAGTACATTGATTGAATTAAAATTTCAAGAAATAAAGAAAAGATTTAAGAGTTGAAGATAATATCTTTTGTTTTCATGGAGGTATGAACCGAAAAACCTAATCACACAGTATGAATACGCAAATACACGAAGTGGATTCATACATTGTGTGATTAGGTTTTTCGGTTCATACCTTCATGAAAACAAAAAATATTATCTTCATTTCTTGTAATTTAATAGCATCGAGCGAAAAATGCAACAACTTAACAAATTTTGATACCTTTTTGTAGTGAACTATTTTGTGCGGAAGCATTCAAAATAGCTGCGTACTCAAAATTTTGTTCATGGAGGTATGAATTAAATTTTTCGACCAATCAGATCGCTCGTTTTTGATAGACGAAACTAACAATCAAATTATTGAGGTTTGAAATTAGAAACAATTCACAATATCTGAATGAATCTGTGTTGTCAAACTGTTTGATTAATTGATTAAATGGGATTTAATGCCAGTATTTCAGTCATATTGCAGTTGTTAGAGCACCTAACTGTGGATTCCTGGTATTTCTCACACCAGCACTACCACTACATCCTTTCACAGCCTCCAACTGCTCATCCCACTTAGGTTTACCACTATCCTACTGTCACTTCATCTTCTCTTAACCCTTTCCTGTTTTTGGAAATTTTAGACTAGTCCAAATTGAAAGAGTTTGCAGACAACAATGAAAACTGGATGCCATTTGAAATGAAACCAAGCAATTTCTTTTTTTTCCACAATGTTTTCTCCAGTATAAAATCACAGCAACGTAAAATCCCGTATTAGAACAGGAAAGGGTTAATCTATTTCCAGAGATTCAGATGACAACTCTAAGTTGATGAAACAACCATTGCCATAGGAATAGGAAACATTGTGGATAATGAAGAAATTGCTTGTTTGAAGCAATTTCTTCTTTTTCCAAAGTGTATTCATAGATTTTTTTCTTGGAAGGTGTAACAAGTGGGATTGTATGGGAATGGATAAAATAACAGGTTTACATTGCTTCATCTTAATAGGAGCTTAAATTGACGGACAAAAAAGTGCGGCTAAAGGCATACCTGCTCGTTCTTGTTTCAATACGTCCCATACATTACAATTAAAATCGTCATATCCACCAAGGAGAAGTCTTCCAGACTTGGAGAAGGCCACCGATGTGATTCCGCAGATGATGTTGTCGTGGGAGTACATTCCGATCTCCTGATCCGCACGAATGTCGAATAATCTGCAGGTGGCATCATCTGACCCAGTGGCAAATGCAAATCCATTTGGAAAGTACTGAAATGAAATTCAATTGTGTGTGTGAAATGGTAATTTGATTTAAGAGATGAAGAGAATATTTTTTGTTTTCATGGAGGTATGAACCGAAAAAACTAATCACACTGTATGAATACGCAAAGCGGATTCATACATTGTGTGATTAGGTTTTTCGGTTCATACCTCCATGAAAACAAAAAATATTCTATTCATTTCTTATAATTTAATAGTATCGAGCAAAAAAAGCAAAAAAAACCTACATCTTTTGATACCTTTTTTATGGGACTATTTTGTGTGGAAGCATACAAAATCACTGCATACTCAAAATTTTGTTCATGGAGGTATGAATTAAATTTTTCGACCAATCAGAACGCTCATTGTTGATAGACGAAACTAACAATTAAATTATACTCAATTGTCCTTGAGATAAAGAACACATTACAGCATTTTTTTCCCACACAGCAAAATTTTAGACCGGTCCAAATTGAAAGAAGCTGCAGACGACAATTTCAAGTTGATGGAATTTTAACTTTTTCGTCATTTTGGGTAGAAAACATTGTGGATAATGAAGAAATTGCTTGATACAAGCAATTTCTTCATTTTCCACAATGTTTTCAAAAGCTTTTTCTTTGGGGGCGTAAAAAGGAGGGATTGAGTTGTAATGGGTTAAGCCATTCCTACACAATCTCTCCTTTTTATGCTTTGGAAAACATTTAGGAAAATTAAGAAATTGCCTGTATCAAGCAATTTCTTCCTTATCCACAATGTCTTCTATCCAAAAAGACTTGTATAAAGCAATTTCTTCCTTATCCACAATGTCTTCTATCCAAAAAGACGAAAAAAATTTAGAATTCCATCAACTTGAAATTGCCGTCTGCAGCTTCTTTCGATTTGGACCAGTCTAAATTTGTTATATTGGAATGGGTTAATCTATCAGTAAGAATTGCTGCATATGGATTTTTGAAGGTAAATAGCTTTGAGCAAATGTTAAGAAATGAGGAATTTCTTGTAACAAGAATTGTTTTTATTTCTCACCATATTTTTTCCCTTTATGAAGCCCACAATTGATTTTCTTTTTTTTTTAATTTTTAACTGTTTCACATTTCACTGTCCAGGTTTATACAATGGTTAGTGTGCTGTGTCTTATTATGCAAATGCCAAAAAATATTGTTTTCAATGGGCCCCAAATCAAAGATATTTCAAAATTTAGAGTGATTGATGGGTTGATTGAATGGGATTTAATGCCACATCAACAGTATTTCAGTCATGTCACGATGGAGCACTTAAAACATGGATTCCTAATATTTCTCACACAAAAACTACCACATCCTTTCCAAGCCTCCAGCTGCTCTTCCCACTTAGGAGTATGATTATTCAACTATTGGTGAGAGACTAATGTCAGAAAGGGCATTCTCTGCGGCTTGGGATCAAACCCAGGATCCCTTTACTAGGAGTCCAATACGCTACCACTGTGCTATGGCTGCAGCCTTTAGAGAGATAACTAACCCAATCCCACACAATCTCCTTTTCTTCTGCCCCTCAAGAAAAAACCTTGGGAAAACATTAAAGAACAACAATTTCTTGATTTTTCCCACACTGTTTTCAACCCAGAAAGACAAAGATTTTTTCAAATTCTAACAATTTGAAATTGTCGTCATTCCCTTCACACCTAGGCATTAAATATACAAAATCTATTTAAGATAACTTGCATCATGTCTTACAAGTTGTTGTTTAGAAATGAGTCATTTTGAAAATGACAGCAACTCTAATGTAACAAAGAATTACTTGTGTAAACATTGTGTTTAATGGTTTAACCATTCCCACACAATGACGCTTTCTGACGCGTTAAAAGCAATTTCTGCATTTTCAACATTGTTTTCTTCCCAGAGAGATAAAGATTTTAAAAATTCAAACAATCTAAAAATGTCATCTCAAACTTGTTTCAATTTGGACAAGTCTAAAATTTCAATGTGTAGGAATGGGTTAACCCCAATTCTTTATTTTTATTCCAAATCTATAAATTTACAAAAAGGGGGATTGTGTTGTAGTGGGTTCATTTAGTTGTGAAAAATCCAATCTTGTAAGAATCATTATTAGATAATTATTACAAAACACCCAAGAATGAAATTAAAGCTCGTAGGGAGGGTTTCTATGGCAACATCTCTGGACATATCCTGTTTACTCTCTCCTAGCCATAATCAATAAAAGAGCACTCAAACACAATTTGATTTAAAAAAATTTGATTAATATGTATGTTCTGTTTATTAAGGTTGAAATTTAGGATACACATGGACCATATTAACCCTTTCCCGATCAAATACAGGATTTTACATTCCCGTTATTTTATACTTGAGAAATTATTGTGGTAAAAGAAGAAATTGCTTGTACAAGCATTTCTTCTTTTTCACAATGTTTTCTACCCTATTGAATGGCTATTATTCAAATTAAATCCACTTTAAAATATCGTCTGCAAAACCTTTGAATTTGGACAGGTCTAAAATTTCCAAAAACAGGAAAGCGTTCAACTCTTAACCCATTCCAACACAACAAAATTTTAGACTGGCTCAAATTGAGAGAAGCTGCAGAAGAAAATTTCAAGTTGATGGAATTTTATATTTTTTTATCTTTTTTGGATAGAAAACATTGTGGATAATGAAGAAATTACTGGATACAAGCAATTTCTTCATTTCCACAATGTTTTCCAAAGCCTTTTTCTTGAGGGGCGTAAAAAGGAGGGATTGTGTGGGAATGGGTTAACCTATTACCAGGCATAAAATTTCAGGCTGCTCAAAATTGAAATAAGTTTCTGACAACATTTTCAATTGTGCTAAAATTGGAAAGTAAGCACCAAATAGGGACCAGTCAAAATCTTTGCCGTCTGGTTAATTGGTTAAGCCATTACTCATCATATGACTAAATTTTAGACTGGTCTAAAATGAGAGAAGTTTGAAGTTTTTATTTGATGAAATTCTTACCCCTTGTCAAGCTGAATTAAAATTCTATACAGAATTTCTTTAAAATCAAAGGACTTACAGCACTGGAAGGTCCTACTGAGGGTCAATATTTCTTATGAAAATTTGCTATTGGTTTAATGGGGAAAAACAGGAGGCGTAGACCAAGATCAGACTGCACTTATGTGCAGGCTGATCTTTGTCTTTACCTCATGCTAAAATAGGAATATTCCGGGTTCAGCATGACAAAGGTTAAAAATGTTTGTCTTCTAGGATAGGAAGCATAGTAGATAATAAAGAATTTGCTTGTAGATGTGTATAATGAGTAAGTGGAACTTCCCGTCACAGACAGTGGGTGTGGCCATAATCCGTTAATTGCTTTCAGCTAAATGCCACAGAAAAACCGTCTACAGTGAATGTTAAAGAAGGGAAAACTCTGAAAGCATTTCAATCAATATCTCTACCACTCTGATAATACCTAAATTTCCAATATTGATTAAAAAGGCCACAAATCCTTTATTATAGCATTATACAGAATTGGCAGGGAGTCAAGATAATTTCTCGTCTGTTGAATCCTTATAAACCCATTAACCAGACAACAAAATTTTAGACTGGTCCAATTTGAAAGGAGTTGGATACCACAATTTAAAAGTTTCTGAAAATTTAGAATTTTTCCAACTTTCTGTGTTGAAATCATTGTGTAAAATAAAGAAATTGCTTGAAACAAGCAATTTCTTCATTTCACACTATATTTCCCTATTGCTTTTCCTGAGTGGCATCAAAAGTGTCTTTTTGGTTAACCCATTTTCAGAAGACAAAATTTCAAAGTTGCAGACAACAAATTTAGGTTGATGGAATTTTTAAAATCTTTGTCTTTTCAGAAGAAAGTGATCTTTGTCCTTTTGTTACCTACATAATACTTAGGTTCCCAGACATTTGGTTCTTTGCTTGCCATGATATTTAAACCAATTTAACCCATTACCAGACAATAGTTGTTTGAATTGGGTTTAATGCCACTTTTAACAGTATTTTACATCTATCACAGCGGCTTGAGTACCTAACCATGGATTCCCAGTATTACTCAAACCTGTACTTGCACATTCCACTTAGGTTTACGATTATCCAACCATTGGCGGGAAACTAACTGCCTACAAATTCCTTAGTTCCAAGAAATTTGATTCTGTGCTTGCAAAACGGAAAATTGTTCCACCATTTTTCCCTTTTAGCACTTATTTTCAAAATCAATTGCAATTGATTTTCATCAGGACCTTGTTCAAAATTAGGACAAGTCAAAATTTTGTTGTTTGGTAATTGGTTAGATTGGTAGCAAAGAATCAAAATTCTTAGAACTAAGGAATATATAGGCAGTAAGTTTCCTGTCAATGGATGGATAATTTCTTACTCATGAAAATGTGTAAGATCTAAGGGAAATGATCAATGTATGCATAAAGTTTTATTACTTTTGATGCAAAATGGTAGGAGGAATTTGCAACACAAAATTACTTGATTTTTGGTACATAGACAAACACACAGATGGACAGATGGATAGAAAGGCTAATTCCAGTATCCCCCTAAAAACATTCATTTTGTTGGGCAAAATTAGAAAGAAGTTTTAATACTTACTGTGATGGCATTTATATCTGATTCATGACCAGAGAAAGTCTGTTTGCACATGCCATCTCTAATATCCCATAGCTGAAAATAAAGTAATACAAAATTTATTATTATTTCAGAAGATTTTAATATCAGATAATTTTAAATCAGATAAGGAGTCTATAACCCAAGCCATTTAGCCACCTAGGACTCTGTCAAACAACTGACCTATCACAGCTGTCATTCATTCAGTCAACCAATAAAATCATTCATTTTAGACTTGGAATGAACTATGAACTCCAAAACTGGCTGCCAATTATGTGAACAATTTTGTTGGCTTTGCGACTTAAACATTGTAACTACAGCTTCAATAAGCTGCTTAGGTCATCAACCAACAATTCAGTTTTTATCCCTGCCGTTTTGGCGAAGGGGATATAGTAATGGCCTTCGTCCGTCATTCTGTCATTCTGTCACTAAGCTGGTCCAGAGCATGTCTCCTAAAGTGTAAATGCTATCAACTTGAAACTTCATAGGTGGATAGATCTCATGGAGGAGAAGTGCAGTGCCCAAGAACCACAACTCTTGCTTGCATAATTTGGGAGTAATTGCCCTTTGTTGTTTGAAAGACTTAGATTTTGTCCGGGACATATCTCCTAAAGTATAAATGCTATCAAGATGAAACTTCATAGGTGGATAGATCTTATTGAAGATAAGTGCAGTGTACAAGAATCACAACTAAGTTTACTATCAAGCTTTTACAGGCAGGGAATGGTCATGTCCAACATAGCTCTTGTTGTTACATGATACTGGTCATTAATTTTGAAAAATAACACCATTTAATATTGAAGCGGAACTTCCTGTTTGAGCAAATGGGTGGCGCCAACTGAGTAAGTGGGCTGTTCAGAAATTACTCAATTGGAAAACGGGGCAGGTTTTTTACATAGCAATTTATCATCAAGAACTCGATCGCCAATCAATTTTAAAATCGGTGACCATACAGCTTAAGTACCTTCTCTCTGGGTCAAAAATTTGCGCCAAGTATATATAAATGGACATTTGCACAAAAATTAAACATACCACTAATGGACAAAAATGGCTTAACAAAAATTCAGTCAAAAGAATCAACAATCAATAGATATCAAGTCAAGGTCAGTATAACTCTATGATTTTCCATTAATGGAGAGACCATTATAGATTTCATGAAATATTTTGTAAGTGTAAATACTTGCATGTTTGAACAACACTTGAACAAAGTCATCAGGATCAACTCACAATATAATTTCTATAAGCTTTCAGGGCACTATCCATATTTTTAACACTCATCCTTGTTTGAGCCACAACCTCTATTACACAACCATTTTCATATAACAAACAGATTACACTTGAGTCATGCTGACCAAGAATATTTCTGATGAAGACCAGCCTACAGTCTTATCTTAGTCTACAAAACCTGCTTGTACCTTTTAGTTCAGTGTAAAAATTGATTTCAAAAAAACATTTATCAACAAACAGACCCTTGCTTTTGGGCCTGTGATTTTAATGTACTTCTGAATTAAGATTTCTTTTAAGTATGGGCTAGTACTTTGAAAGGTTTAAAATGTCCAAAGAAAATGCTTGATTTCCGCTAATAAAAAAGGCTTGATTCTTTAAAACAGATTGTCCATTTTTAGTACCTACCTAATTTGTCTTGAATCGCTTCAAATTTTGAAAAGTTTTGAAATTAACCCATTACCATATGACAAAATTTTAGACTTGTCCAAAATGAAAGAAGTTGCAAATGGCAATTTAAAGTTTATGAAATTTTAGATTTTATTAACTTTGTGGGTAGAAAACATCGTGTAAAATGAAGAAATTTCTTTTTGCAAGCAATTTCTGTATTTTACACAATGTTTTCCGGGTGTTTTTCATAAGGGGATCAAAAGGCCTTATTGTGTGTGAATGGGTTAATTCTTACAAAACACAGAGGTAAACTGAATCAGATTTTGAATTTCCTTTTGATTTCTTTTTTTTTTTTTTTTTTAATTAGGTGTGTCCCATAGATCAAGGTTTATTTCATTTATACACAAGCCAATTGAGCTTGTCAGCTATTCATCATGAGAGTTCAAAAATAGCATAGATATGAACCTTTATTTCATTTACTAGTAGTTATCATTTTCTGTCAAATTGATGTAAATGTCGTTCCAGAACATGTTTTTCAAATCCTCTTGATTAAATTCCAAAGTTACTTGTATTCTTTTCTCAATAGAG
The DNA here is from genome assembly GCA_946902895.1 of Fragum fragum. Taxonomy (NCBI): domain Eukaryota; kingdom Metazoa; phylum Mollusca; class Bivalvia; order Cardiida; family Cardiidae; genus Fragum; species Fragum fragum. The sequence goes on from OX336378.1 coordinate 2,063,192, forward strand.
TAGGTTGCTTAACCCATTCCCAGACAATGATGCTTTGACACCCCTCCAGTAAAAAGCTTTTGAAAATATTGTGGAAAAAGAAGAAATTTCTTGTTCCAAGCAATTTCTTCATTTTCAACAATGTTAGAATTCCAAAATCTTTTCTACCAAGAAAGTTGAAAAAATCTAAAATTTCATAAAGTTTAAATTGTCGTGTGCAACTTCTTATTTGAACCACTCTAAAATTTTCTTGTGCGGAAATGGGTAAAATGATTGGGATGAGTAGCCAATGAAGCATTTGTTCTGACCTTAAAGCCATAGAGAAGACATTAGACAAGTGCAAACTTGGCAAAGTTATCTTTTTTAACTGCACCAAATGAGCAGTTTTTCAGAAGAATTTGACAAAGAATAAACTACAATATTACAATGATCGCAACGCACTAACAATTAGAGGTCGTTTCAATTTCATGCTGAATAGAATTCTTTTACAGAAATATATTTAAATGAAAGGACTGAAAGCATTGGAAGTCTTTTTGTAGGTCAATATTTCTTATGAAAATGATTTTAATGAGCAACTCTTGCTAAACCTACTTCACGGAAACCTACAAGAAATAGCTTGAAGCATGTAACCAAAATGTAGAATGGTTGGTTGGCTACATACATGTTGGAACTACAGCTTATTCAAGCTGTAGTTACAATTTTTAAAAAGTTGCCAAACCAACAAAATGCTTCACATAAATGTTGGCCAATGTAAGAGTTCAGACTCCACTTCCAGTCTAAGTGAATAAGTGGAATGATCAATTCTTTGATTTGTTGATTAATTCTTTAATTGACAACCATGGTAAGTCAACTGTCAAAATGATTCTGATCAGTATCCACAACATAGGTTTAAAAAGAGATATAACAGATTCAAAATATCATCACTTCTTGCACTGTAGAGCTCTGAACTTTATTATCAGCAACAAGCCATTATTGCTGCTTTGTTTCACCGCAAATCACTCTGATGAATCAACAAGATACAGGGAAAAAATGTCCTCAAAATCAATAAATCCTTCTAAATCTGGCAGACCGGCTTTGTAATTACAAGATTGGCTCATTTGTAAACATGTCAGCAGGCTATTTTTATCTACTTTCATGTGTTTTCTATTTTAAAATCTTGCTTTGACCTTCGCTCTTTTTGAACGCTACTTGGAATTCAGACATGTCTGAGACTGATGGTATAAAACTTGTCTCAGCCGACTTAGAGGAAATACTTCTGAAACAACTGATTTACAAAACACTGATTAATTAACCCACTGACTTAATGATTGATTGATTGATTGATTGATTGATTGAGTTAGGTTTGAAAGGAATATAGAAGCTTCAGACATTTGGCACACTCTGAGTGCTATAACCCATTACCAGACAACAAAATCCAAATCTGGTCATAATTGAATGGATATCTTGACCAAATACTAGACAACAAAATGTTATATAGTCATTTGAAAGACATTACAGACCACCATTTCAAGTTAATTTTCAAAGTCTGGGGTCTTTATTGGTAGAACCATTGTTGAAAAATGTAGAAAACGAGACAGTGTGGCAATGAGTTAAGATTTTGAAATTTGAGATTTTTCTGGGAAAAAAACATTGTGTAAAACAAATAAATTACTTCAAAAAAGCATTTTCTTCAATTTACACAATGTTTTCCTTTGTTTTTCTTGAGGATTTTCAAAAATTATCATTGTGTGGGTTTAGGGTTAAAGGATACTTTAAAAGTTCCCACTTGATGAAAAGTAGACTCTTAACCCATTACCAGACGGCAAAATTTTAGACTGGCCCAAATTGAAAGAAGCTGCAGACGATAATTTAAAATTTATGAAATTTTCCATTTTTTCAACTTTCTGGATAGAAAACATTGTGGAAAATGAAGACATTGCTTGTAACAAGCAATTTCTCCATTTCCCACTTTGTTTTCCAAAGCTTTTTTCCTTGGGGGCATCTAAAGGCATCACCAAAAGGGAATAGTTATAACAAGTAATTGATAAGAGCTCTGAATAAGAGTGGTTAAAGACAATTACAGTGAGTACACATAGCATATGGTTTGATGGACGTTTAAAAAGTTCGACATTTGTAACCCATTCCCACACAATGATGCTTTTAAACCCCCCCCCTCCCAAGTATGAAAACCTTGGGAAAAATTGTGGAAAATGTTTAAAGCAATTTCTTCATTATCTACAATGTTTTCTACCCAATAAGATTTTTTTTTTTAAAGATTTCACTAACTTAAATTGTCGTCTGCAGCTTCTTTCAATTTGGACTGGTCTAAAATTTCATTGTTTGGGAATGTGTCAAAATCAAAATCACTCCTTTTAAATCCTACGATTTAAACCTTGTTTAACCTTCTTTTAAACTTGCGTTATATTAAATGGAATGGATCAGACATCCCAATCATGCAAAAACACAGAAGAAAAGAAAATGGAACATTATAACTGGTACTGATTCTAACTTGGGACTCCTGTATAGATGACAAGCGCACTACCTATTTTGCTATCACAAATGGTACACACTTAAGTAATTAGGGCTTCTATAACTATTGCCAATCTGAATGATATTTGCCAAAATGTCATTTTATTTGTATTCATTTTGAAAATGAACCCTTGTCATGCTGAAACTGGAATATCCCTGTTATGACAGGAGTTATATATACAATATATATTAGTATTAGAATGCACAAATGTACAGTCTGATCTTTGTATACATCACCAGTTTGTCCCTTTCAAGCTAGAATTGTTTATTAAATCAGTTGTCAAAAGAAATATTGACCCACAATTAGAGCCTTCAATGCTTTCAGTCCTTTTATTTTGATGTAATTGTATTCAGCATGACAAGGGTTGACATCTCTGACTTCAAAGGGATAAACAGGTGGTCTAGACTGTATGTGCAGGCATATCTTAGTCTATCCTTCTCCTGACAAATCATTAATATTCCTGTTTCAGCATGACATAAGTTAAAATTTCAGGATGAAAATCACAGACATAATAAAATTTCCACTTACTTTAGCAGAGGCATCACAAGCCCCTGATACAAAAGTTCTCATGTCTGGAGACAGGGACAGACTCATTACATCTCCAGTGTGACCTAAATATGCTGTTGTTTGTTGACCTGTTTCTATGTCCCAGAGGGCACTGAAATATACAAATACAAACATCATTCATCAATCATGATAAATAGTCATACACAAAACATATTGCGATTCATTTGTTTGAATAGAGTTTTACACCGTTTTGTTATATCAAAGCAAGATCCACTTATTCATGTGCTCTCTGGGTATTGCCAATACTAGACTTAGGCTCTGAATGCCTTGACAAAGGAAACACCCTTATAATTACCATCACCTCGACTCAAACCCATGACCCTCCTTTCCTCTTAGATCATGAGTCAGCTGCCCCAAAGCCAGAGTCACAAATGACTCCACAATTTAATATAATTCATTCTAGACTTAATTGTATGAGATTGCCACACAACAAGGATATGGTTAGACCTTTCCTGTTTGCAAAATTTTAGACCTGTCCAAATTCCAAGATTTGCAGACGATAATAGTCAATTTTATTTGGACAAGAGCCATGTCAGACATGGCCATCCCCCGCCATAAAAGCTTGATAGTAAACTGAAGCCAGTTAGATTTAGGCTTCTTGTTCACTGCATTTCTTGTCAATGAGTTCGATAATAGCTATTACACTTTCAGAGATATGCTCTGGACAAAATCTAAGTCTTAAAAACAACAAAGGACAATAACTCCAAAATTATGCAAGCAACAGTTGTGGGTCTTGTGCACTGCACGTCTTCTCAACGAGATCTATCCGCCTATGAAGTTTCAAGTTGATAGCATTTATACTCGATATGCTCCGGACAAGCTTAGTGACGGAATGACTGTCAAAGACCATTACTAAATGGTAATTTGTCAGGGTAGAAAATATTGTGGAGACAGCATTGCTTGTGATCAGAAATTGGTTCAACACATTATCAAACAGAAATAATTTAGAATGGTTAAAAATCAAAGAGGTTGCAGAAAACAATTTCAAGTTTTAACCCATTCTAACTCAATCCCTCCTTTTTACGCCCCTCAACGGAAAAGCTTTGGAAAACATTGTGGAAAATGAAGAAATTGCTTGTATCAAGCAATTTCTTCATTATCCACAATGTTTTCTATCCAAAAAGACAAAAAAATCAAAATTCCATCAACTTGAAATTGTTGTCTGAAGCTTCTTTCAATTTGGACTGGTCTAAAATTTTGCTGTGTGGGAATGGGTTAAGTATCTCTTTCTTTTTGGGTAACAAGGTTTGAAATGAAGAAATTACTTTTTAACAAACAATTTCTTCATTTTAAATCTTTTTTTCCTCAAGTCTTGCTCTTGAGGGGGTCTCAAGTGGCATAAATAAGTGTGATTGTGTAGAAATGGATTAAAAAGATTTATCTTTTATAAGGTTTGTTCAGGAAGCTCAAAATATTTGTAATATATAACACTTCACAATATATAATCCCTCAGGATTATTCAAAGGAAACTTGCTGTTTGAATAATAGTTATAGCCAATCCAAATTATGAGCCTACATGTTTATAGAGCTTACAATAGTTTTGCACTAAGCACTTGACTTATGAATGTATTATGTATGTAGTAACATAAACCGTAAAGTGTCTAAAGGGTGTTTTGAGTCAAACAAAGATTGTACCAGGATACTAAGTGGACATAGCCAATCATCAAATAATACAATTACTTCCTGAATATATATACATTCTTGGTTTCACAACAATCCTTTCAGCAAATATTACCTTACTATTTAACCCATTACAACTCAATCTCTCCTTTTTACGCCCCTGAAGAAAAAAGCTTTGAAAAACATTGTGGAAAATGATTTGTTTGAATGTTTGAATGGGGTTTTACGCCGCTTTCAACAATCTTTCAGTTATATCGCGGCGGCTGGAGCACCTAACAATGGCTTCCTGGTATTTCTCCCACCAGTACCGCCACCACATCCTTTCCTAGCCTCCAGCTGCTATCCCACATAGGTTTACGATTATCGACCCATTGGTGGGAGACAAATAGTTGGAAAGGATGAGTGCCGCCGTCGGGGATCGAACCCGGGACCTCTAGATTGACAGTCCGACGCGCTACCAACTGCGCTACGACGGCGGCTTTGTGGAAAATGAAAAAATTGTGGAAAATGAAGAAATTGCTTGTATCAAGCAATTTCTTAATTATCCACAATGTTTTCTACCCAAAATGGCGAAGAAATTCAAAATTCCATCATCTTGAAATCGTCGTCTGCAGCATCTTTCAATTTGGACCAGTCTAAAATTCCATGTGTTGGAATGGGTTAAGGGTTTGTGCTTACTTATTAAACCTCAGAGTCATTGACTCCTTGATTATAAAATTCTCAGAGTTCAAAACTAATTTTGTACGGAGCCAAACAAACGAAAGATTTAATCACGAGTTAAGAATTCAAGGTCTAAGTTCCAACAGACCTTTACTAGCTTGGACCATTACCAGATGTCAAAATCTTAGACTGGTCCAAATTGAAAAGAGGTGCAGGCGACATTTGAAGTTTATGAAATTGTCAATTTTTTCAATTTTCTGGATAGAAAAGTCTGCATATAATGAAGAAATTGCTTGTAACAAGCAATTTCTTCATTTTATACAATGTTTTCCCAATGTTTTTCTTGAAGGGTGTCAAAAGGCATCACTGTGTGGGAATGGGTTAAGATGATTCACTTTTATAAATCTCTTAAGATATTTAGGTATAAATCTTATTAATTACTTATGCTACATAATATGTATCACTGAAAGTTAGAGAGTTAAAAAATATCCTGTTTTGATCCCATGAATTTTTTCTTGAAGTGGTCAAAATGACCCCTTTTGTGGAAATTTCAAAGGGTCAAAACAGGATTTTCAGGAACAAAACCCTGGTAACTAAATTCTAACTAAGCCCTGCTATTTCACATTTTGTGTAAAATTGATGCCAAAGTAAAATCAACTTATTATGACAATAAATACTAGAGAAAAGACAGTGTCACAAGCAATTTCTTCCTTTCCACAATGTTTTCAAAAGCTATTTTTTTTGAAGGGCGTTTAAAAGCGTCATTGTGTGGGAATGGGCTAAGGGGTGTCTCAAAGCATCATTTTGAGGAAATCAGACAAAGCACTTACCAAGTCATATCTCCAGAACTAGTGACTATCTGGTTATCATCAATGAACCTACAGCACGACAGATACCCTGTGTGCCCTGGCAACTCTCGACTGACGCGGACATTGCCTTCTCGGGTCTTTAGACTGTAAATTGAACATATATTGTCTAACCCTCCACAGGCTACATAAGCCCCAGATGGGGCATAGGCACAAGTCATCACCCAGCTGGATCGCAGTGGAATTGCATGAACCTGTAATACACAAGCAAATGATCACATTGTTTGTATTGAGCATGTTTGTTTATTTTGAGCATGTTTCATGCCTCAACCATTTTTTACAGGTTTAACAGAGTTCACCTATTCATGTGCACACTGGGTTTCCTAGAGCACTATTTACAACAGTGCTATGGATATGCATGAAAGGACTTTGACCCTTTCCCATACAATTCCTGATTTTTACGTCCCCACGACCTTATGCTTGTGAAAACATTGTAGAAAAAGAAGAAATTTCTTGTAACAAGCAATTTATTCTTTTCCCAGAAATATTTTCTATCATAAAGGATGGTTCCTTTTCTAATTGTCCTCACTTTCTAAAGTTGTCTGCTACCGTTTTGGATTTGGACAAGTAAGAAACGTAGATAAACAGTAAAGGGTTAATGTACGTTGCTCACTTCACTACTTTAACCCATTCCCACTCAATGACACTTTTGGACGCCCCTCAAAGAAAACAATTAGGAAAGCACTGCGTAAAATGAAGAAATCAAGCAATTTCTTCATTTTACACAATGTTTTCTACTCAGAAAGTTGAAAAAATCTAAAAATTCATAAACTAAGTTGTGGTCTGCAACTCCTTTCAATTTGGATCAATCTAATTTAATTCCATCTGGTAATGGGTTAAAAGTTCACTTGAATTCATGTGCACATACCCAGTTTCACTTGTAACACATAAGCTGTAACCCTTTACCCTAGGATAGGCCAAAAATGAGCTGCTTTTTACCAAAAGCCACACAAGTCATAGTTTACAAGACATGGATGGTTGTCCTTGTGTGCTGCTCCCCCTTGACCTTCAAATGTGACTTTGACCTTGAACAAACCTAAATAATTGCTTCAGGCACATCTACCAATGATAGGAAACAAAGTGATGGATTGATTAAATGGGGTTTACCACCACTTTTTTTTTACAATGTTTTCTAAATTATAAAATCAGGGGAAAAAATACCAGGGGGTCTTTTCTCACATATTCCATTTTTTATGTTGTTTTCATATAAACATTTTATATTGTTTTTCTTAATATTTGAACAATGAGAACATTTTACTCTTTGTTAAAGGGTTACTACCGGGGATGTAACATTTTATAACAGGTTAAAAGTGAAATTAATATTTTGAGCCATGTAATTACCCCCTAAGATCTCCAACTAGAAATTTCAGTAAAGGAGAAGAACAGAGCCAAAACATCAAAGACTGGTATCCCAGTAGGAGATTGAGGGTTGGGTTTTGTTCATGTGCCAGGAACACAGAAATAGCTCATAAAATCATGATAGACTTAACATCACCCAAGTTATTTGTGTGTAAAAGTTTGTTAATGATCTCTTGAGGGCTAATTCTGGCATAAGCTGCAGACTGACTTGTCACATTTAGGCTTTAGGTATCTGGGGTTAATGACCACCTCAATTTATTATTTCTCAATGAAACCCTACATTGCGTACTTTGACCAATTGACCAATCCTTGGCCCTGTCCATACACCGTTGAATCAGCTTAATGACTCCGACAGGAAGTTCATCTCCCATTCTAAACGGCATTGTTTTGCAAAATTAAGGCCAGTAGCATGTGACAAAAAAATAGAATGGCTGGCGGGCTACCTAAACATCATAACTACAGCCTATTCAAGCTGTAGTTATGATGTTTAGTTCACTCAACTAACAAGAATGTCATGTCTCAGCGACTGGAGCACCTTACAATGAATTCCTGTTACTACCCTACATCATTTCCTAGCCTCCAGCTGCTATCCCACTTAGGTTTACAATGATCTACCCATTGTTGAGAGTAATCTGTCAATTTAACCCAGTCCCACAGTGACACTTTTGGACGTTCTTTATGAAACCCAGTTGGGAACACATTGTGTAAATTAAGAAATTGCTTGGAAAAAGCAATTTCTTCATTTTTCACAATGTTTTCTACCAAGAATGTTGAAAAAATCTAAAATTTCATTAACTTAAAATTGTCGTCTGCAACTCCTTTCAATTTTGACCAGTCTAAAATTCTGCCGTCTGGTAATGGGTTAACAAAGAAATAACTGCTGTCTCCAAATGTGGATTTATTTGAGAGGTATGTCTCTTTCAGGTTTAAATTCAATTTTATCAACAATTATACTATTAAGTTCAGCCCAAACACTTAATGTCTATTTATAATGACATAGACCAAGTGGGTTTTTTCCTTCTTTCAAAAATCAAAAATTTTCAGACGTTTTGAATCAAATCTTGTTAATCAAACGTAAAATGTGTAGATTTAAGAGCCTGGCATCTTTTAACCCATTCCAACACAATAATGCTTTAGACATCCACTAAAAAAAAGCTTAGAAAAACAAAGTGGAAAATGAAGAAATTGCTTGTAACAAGCAATTTCTTCTTTACCCACAATGTTTTCAACCTCAAAGGACAAAGGAATTTAAGATTTCATCAACTAAAACACATTGTCTGCAACTTTCATTTCATTTTGTCCAATCTTAAGATATGTAGTTGGGGAATGGGGTTAAGTTATTCTGTTAGAGAAAGAGTTTTTCCGGGACTTTAACCCATTCCCACACGATGACTCTTTCTGATGCTTCGAAGAAAAAAACAAAAGAAAGAAATTATCCAAAGAAAATATTATCAGAAAAGGAGAGAAACAATGTTTCCTACTGTATTTGGCCATTAGTTTTAAATTTGAAAGTAATTTTAATTGTCGTCTATAAATGTTTTCAATTTAAACCGGTCTAAAAATCTGTTGTATGGTAATGTGGTAAGGGTCTTGGAGAGTTTTAAGAATGAATATCTATAAGAAATGCAACTAATGATGTATTTTTTGTTAAAATAACTATTATCGATATAGTAGTGCCCTATAAAACCTAATGATGCTTGTGAAAAACTTTAATTTCTGGCATTGGATGGAAACAAAGTGTTCACTTAATGACATTCCCTCACAAACTCACTTTGATATGCCCCTAAAGCAAAAGCTTTGGAAAGCACTGTGAAATGAGGAAATGGCTTGATAAAGCAATTTCTACATTATCCAGTCTCCACATTATTTTCTATCCAAAAAGACAGACTTAGAATTCCATACACTGAAATTGTTGTCTGCTACTTCTTTGAATTTTGACCAATCTAACTATTTTGTTGTGTGGATATATGACTTACTTCACCCTTTGCTGTTCAACCCCTGTTTTTACGTCCATACAATTTTATACCTGAGAAAATATTGTAGAACAAGAGGCCCAGTGGGCCTTAACGGTCACCTGAGTAAAAGAGCACCAAGACAAGTGATTTTGTTTGAAAGAATTAGAAAAAGGTTTGGTTGAAATCCCCTCAGTAGTTCTTGAGAAGAAGATGAAAATGTTTAAAAGTTACCAAAAATGACCCGCTTTTGGTCCCCATTTTAGGCACCCCTGACCTCCAGCCTTTTAATTTTCACAAATCTGTATAATCAGTACTCAATGATGCTTTTCACCAAGTTAGTTTGAAATTGGCTTAATACTTCATCAGAAGAAGGTGAAAATGTGAATTTTTTAACATGATGAACTTTGACCTCTGGGTGTGGCCCCATACATGACCCCAGGGACATGAATTTCACAATTTATAATATACCTGTCCTAGTTGTCATGCACACAGAATATTCAAGCTCTGGCATTAACGGTTTATTAGAAGAAGATTTTTAAAGAAGTACCAAAAATTACCCCTTTTTGGCCCCTATTTGGGCCCCTTTGACCCCCAGAACCCCTATTTTCACAAATTTGAATTGGCATCCCCCAATGATGCTTTCTACCAAGTTTGCTTGAAATCCGCCCAGTAGTTCTTGAGAAGAAGATGAAATATTTAAAAGTTACCAAAAATGACCCCCTTTTGGTCCCCATTTTAGGGCCCCCTGACCCCCCCCGCCTTTTTATTTTCACAAATCCGAATAACCATTACCAAATGATGCTTTTCACCAAGTTTGTTTGAAATTGGCTTTGTACTTCATCAGAAGAAGATGAAAATGTGAATTTTTTAACATGATGAACTTTGACCTCTGGGTGTTGCCCCATACATGAACCCAGGGGCATGAATTTCACAATTCATAATATACCTGTCCTAGTTGTCATGCACACAGAATATCTAAGCTCTGGCATTAACGGTTTATTAGAAGAAGATTTTTAAAGAAGTACCAAAAATAACCTCTTTTTGGCCCCTATTTGGGCCGCTATAACCCCCAGAACCCCTATTTTCACCAACTTGAATTGGCATCCCCCAATGATGCTTTCTACCAAGTTTGGTTGAAATCCGCCCAGTAGTTCTTGAGAAGAAGATGAAATATTTAAAAGTTACCAAAAATTACCCCCTTTTGGTCCCAATTTTAGGGCCCCCTGACCCCACAGCCTTCTAACCCATTCCAACACAGTGGAATTTTAGACCGGTCCAAATTGAAAGAAGCTGCAGACGACAATTTCAAGTTGATAGAATTTTGAATTTTTTCGTCATTTTGGGTAGAAAACATTGTGAATAATGAAGAAATTGCTTGATACAAGCAATTTCTTCATTTTCGACAACTTTTTCAAAAACTTTTTTCTTGAGGGGCGTAAAAAGGAGGGATTGAGTTGTAATGGGTTAATTTTCACAAATCTGAATAACCATTACCAAATGATGCTTTTCACCAAGTTTGTTTGAAATTGGCTTTGTACTTCATCAGATGAAGATGAAAATGTGAATTTTTTAACATGATGAACTTTGACCTCTGGGTGTGGCCCCATACATGACCCCAGGGGCATGAATTTCACAATTTATAATATACCTGTCCTAGTTGTCATGCACACAAAATATTTAAGCTCTGGCATTAACGGTTTATTAGAAGAAGATTTTTAAAGAAGTACCAAAAATTACCCCTTTTTGGCCCCTATTTGGGCCCCTATGACCCCCAGAACCCCTATTTTCACCAACTTGAATTGGCATCCCCCAATGATGCTTTCTACCAAGTTTGGTTGAAATCCGCCCAGTAGTTCTTGAGATGAAGATGAAAATGTTTAAAAGTTAACGGACGACGGACGATGCACGACGGACGACGCACGACGACGGACAAACGATGATTGCAATAGGTCACCATGACCATTCGGTCAGGTGACCTAAAAAGAAGAAATTGCATGTAACAAGCAATTTCTTCTTTTATCACACTATGGTCTACCACATAGAATGGTTTCATGTCAAATTGCACTAATTTTTCAGTTTTGTCTGCAATGTCTTTCAAATTGGGCCTGTCTAAAATTTCGAAAAACTGGAAAGGGTTTAAGCCAGAAAAGATGTGTCAAGGTTTTTTTTCCCCTTTTTACTAAAAACCATGTGTTACGGACAGTGACATCACAATCCAAGAAAGCTTCTTTTAGAATAGTAAATCCATTTTAACATGACAACTTTGCAATTTCATCCCATCAGAAAAAACTTTATTAATAATTTCCTAAATGTCTAGACTAAAATCGAGCCAAATTAAACCCAGCAAACAAACCCAACAACTAGTGACTGGATATAATAGATCTAATTCTGTATTCAAAGACCAGCCAATCTGCATAAAGTCAAGTCATTGTGTAAAGCATCTAAATATGTATTTATCCCTGTTTGTATGTATCACCCATTACCAGATGAGAAAATCCAAAGATGTTACTTTACAAAGTGCAATGAAGTTGAAAATAAGTTTCATATAGAGTAAAAATGTGAAAAGGGGAGAAATTGAATCATGCATTTTCTCCCATTTTTACATTTTCCGAAGCATGATTGCCGGACTGCTTGCCCCGCCCACTGACTCCCCTGGCCACGCCTACTGAGCTCCATCAGGAATTTCTACTTTAATATTAAAAGAGGTGTTATTTTGCAAAATTTATTGCCAGTTATATGTAACAATAAAGTTAAATGGTTCATCGGGAGATCTAAACAACGTTACTTATTCAAGCTGTAGATTAACCCTTGTCATGCTGTATAAATTACCTTACTGAAATGCTGTCAAATCAAAGGGCTGAAAGCACTGATAGAACTTGTTCAAAATTCAAGATTTCTTTTAGAAATCAACTCATAAACAACTCTGGCAGGAAATGTACAAGCAGGAGGTGTAGACTAAGATCAGCCTGCACATAAGTGCAGTCTGATCTTAGTCTACACCTCCTGCCAAAACCGGAATATTCCGGGTTCAGCATGACAAGGGTTAAACATGCAAGTCACCAAACCAACTAAAAAGCTTCACAAAATAATAGAAAAATGTTCAAAGTTAATGTTCTGTATAAATATTTGTTTTAATTAGTCAATTGATTCTTTGCTTGACAGCACATTATCACTGCTTTCAATCATTTCTCATACCAAGACAACCATTTCAGTCTGTCTGAGCCAACAGCTACTCGCCCAACTCAGAGGCACTACTTAAAATTTCCCATCAGTGAGAGACATATGATGTGTGTTAAGATACCTTTGTTCAATCGTCTGAAAGAATGTTGGCCAAGCCCAGGGCGATCTCACCACTCCAAAATTTAGAGCATGAAGCATTACCATCTAAGCTAACTTGGCTTGGAGGATTGAGAGCACAACTGAGTGACTGAGCCTACAAGAGCTAGGCCACGAGAAATAAAGCTTGGTTTCCAGGACAAAGTTTTGCCGAACTTTAACCTATTACCACACAACAAATTTATAGACTGGTCCTAATTGATAGAAATAACAGACGACAATTTCAAGTTGGTGGATTCTTTTTTTTTTCCTTTTAGGGTAGAAAACATTGTGAAAATTGAAAAAATTGCTTGTGACAAGCAATTTCTTCAATGTCAACAATGTTTTCCAAAGCTTTTTTTTTTTTGCCTTTTAGGGTAGAAAACATTGTGAAAATTGAAAAAATTGCTTGTGACAAGCAATTTCTTCAATGTCCACAATGTTTTCCAAAGCTGTTTTCTTAAGGTGCACCCAAAAAACAGCATTGTGTGGGATTGGGTTAAGACAATCATCCTTCTATCATACTAACCATCCTTTCCGGCAAATCCGAAAATGATGAAAGGGTTCTTTTCATTACATCTCTTTGTGTCTGGTAAAGAGTTTCAATTTGCAAACATTAATTCTATGGAAAAGCCATCCAAGGCAGACACAAGTAATGGGAGAGTGTGCAATGACAATCGATATTCCAATATTGGATTCCAACAGAGCTACATACAAAATGGCCAATTCTCAGGCAACGGTTTTCTCATCTCCTTGAGCTTATACGTTCTATGTGGGAAAACTACAGTTTTAACCCTTGTCTCCCTGATTCTATGTGGAAAAATGACAGTTTTAACCCTTGTCTCCCTGATACTATGTGGCAAAAAAGACTTTTTTAACCCTTGTCTCCCTGATTCTCTAAGGGAAAACAACCGTTTTAACCCTTGTCTCCCCGATTCTATGCAAGAAAATGAGTTTTAACCCTTGTCTCCCTAATTCTATACGGGAAAAATGACAGTTTTAAGCCTTGTCTCCCTAATTCTATGTGGGAAAATGACAGTTTTAAGCTTTGCCTGGCTGAATCTAAGAGGGAAAACATCAGTTTTATCACTTGCTGGCTGTGTCTATCTGGGAAAATGATGGTTTAACCCTCGTCTCCTAAATTCAATGTGAGAAAACAAGTTTCAACCCTTGTCCTGTTAATTCTGTGTGGGATAACAACAGTTTTGACCCTTTTCTTACTGAGTAATTGATCAATCATATTGACTTGTCCAGCTTATAGGACTAATGGTCCTCTCGATTCTGCTTCCTGGATAATACACCAGTACTATTGGTTTAACCCTTTCCTGTTTAGTCCCTGGTTTTTATGTCTCTGTGTTTTTTTTTAATTGAGAAAACATTGTAGAAAAAGAAGAAATTACTTGAGACAAGTAATTTCTTCTTTTTCCACAATATTTTCTACACGACTGAATGGTTATTTTTCAAATTATATCCACTTTAAATTTTTGCCTGAATTTTTCTTTTAATTTGGACAGGTCCAAAACTTTGCAAAACAGGAAAGGGTTAGACCTATTTATTTAACATTGATTGGGAAACAAATTCTTCCAACTTAGATTAATCCCTTGCGATTCTCCTTCCTGGAGAATACACCTGTACTTGGGCTGACTATGTGGACCAATGACAGAACCAAGATCGATAGCCGATCCAAGGAATCAAACTCAGGACCTCTTAATCATGAAGCAAACCCTCTATCCATCGACCACTGACACAACATAGGGGTATTATTCACCAGTTGATAAGAGATATATGATTATGTCAAATATCAGAAGTGTCTTACCCTTGACCTCATTATTCACTGTCAAACACACTGTACACGAGGCTAAGAGTCTGGCCCACACAGCCAAATAATCTGATTATCAGGCAGCCTATTTGCATGTATAATGCTGTCTGATCTTTGTCTATGCTGCCCCAAACTTAAAGATAGCTCAGGAAATAGAATGCCAATTCAGAATTGTTAGACTTTTTAACATCCTCTATTAACCCATTATCAGACAACAAAAATTTAAACCGGGCCCTAATTCATTGATGTTGCAGACAACAGTTTTTAGTTCATGGAATTTTTACTTTTCGTGTCTTCTGAGATAGAAAACATTGTGAATAATGAAGAAATTGCTTTAAACAAGCTAATTTATTAATTTTTTACAACGTTTTCAGAAGCCTTATTTCTTGCGGGTATCAACAAGCAAATTTCTTCATTTTCTACAAAGTTTTTAAAAGCCTTATTTGGGGGGGTATCAGAAAGGCTTATTGTGTTGTAATGGGCTAAAAGTGAAGCTAAAAAGCACAATAATGTTACCTTGTTTGTTGTATAACCATCCCATACTATGAGTTTACCGTCTTGTGACGCTGATACTAAATTCCTGCAAATAGAAAACATTCAGAATCAAATTTTTGACCAACAATACTTCATCTGTCTATCAATTATCTCTATAATTAAACCCAGTTTAAAATATCGTTACCAAATAAATAAGTGGACCATGATAGTCCTAAATTGCCCACCTGAATCATCTGCTGTTAAAAAATACAACTGGAGCCAAATAATTTTAACCCATTCCGACACAACAAAATTTTAGACTGGTCCAACTTGAAAGAAGCTGCAGACGACGATTTCAAGTTGATGGAATTTTAAATTTTTTCGTCTTTTGGGGTAGAAAACATTGTGGTCAATGAAGAAATTGCTTGATACAAGCAATTTCTTCATTTTCCACAATATTTTCCAAAGCTCTTTAATTGGCGGGCGTAAAAAGGAGGGCTCGAGTTGGAATGGGTTAACCAGTTTCATGAAGATTGATACAAAACTGTGGCCTCAAGAGTGTAAGCAAAGAAATTGTCATTAGGGCCCATTTTCCTGTGTTTTCTGAAAGATCCTTCTAATAATCAATAGGGTTCATCTCTATGACCTAATAATTATTCTGGCAAAGTTTCGTGAAAATTGAGCAATATTTTTGGCCTCTAGTGTATAAACAAAGAAATTGTCATTAAGGCCCCTTTTCCTGTGTTTTCCTATAGAACCTTCCCAGAATCTATAGGGTTCATCCTTATGACCTAACAATTATTCTGACCAAGTTTCATCAAGACTGGGTCAAAACTTTGTCCTATAGTGTAAACACTTCTATTGTTGACGCTGCACGACTCACGCATTTGACAGACATTCAATGATCCCAAAAAATCACCATGAGCATGTATTGCTTAGGTGAGCTAACAAGAGCCTAACAAGAGCACTCGGCTTATGGGTGCTGGATAGTAGATAAAATGCATCTAGAGTTACCCCTTGATAGTAAAGGTTTCTCTTTTGATAGTGAACAAGTGTGCCAAGTTTCAAGTGAATGTCTTTAGTAGAACCAAGGATATCACAAATTGTCAAAGTTTCCGCGCTACATTGACAACAACAACAACACCAAGGCTAAAGCAATACCTCGGGTCTTCTAAGCTAAAAATTCACTGACCAAGATTTTTCCAGGGTTCCACACTAAAGGAGCGTATGAGATTCCAAAAGTTCAGGTTGGTCTCCTTAATTTTGTTAACAGCATTCCAAGGACTCTCTGATCTATGTTTAAATCAAGATCTTAAGCATAGTTTGATGGGTCGGTACAAAACAGTTGTAACTGCCTATATGTTAATAAGCAGTTACAACTGTTTTGTGCTGACCTATTACAGTTGATCAACACATGTGACGAATGATATGCACAAGACTCTATGTTAAAACTATTGTTAGGCTTCGTATTTGCTCACTTTTTTTCTATCAGATAAATTAAGCTTACATCTCTTTATCTTGGCTGTTTTAGGAGAAACAAAAACTTAAGTTGTGAAATTGAAAGTAAGATCAATTACATTGTGAAAAGGGGAGGCATTGCTTGTAACAAACAATATACTCTTTTCTTACAATGTTTTCTACCCTGTATGAAATTTATCTTTAAACAATGCTTTAAGCTACTGTCACTCTGTCAGGCACTTGAAAACATCTGGATTGTGTGTTTGACAGCCACTCCTTAACTCATTGTCACACAGTGAAGCTTTCTGACGCCCAAAAAGGTACAATCATGAAAAGCAATAAACAGTAAAATGATTTCTCCTTTTTAACTATGTTTTTTACATTATTTATCAACTTTCCAAAAAATATTGTTTGCAACTTCTTTCAATTTGGACCAGTATTATTTTCTGCTGTCTGTTAATTGGTTAAGTTTTTATCACAATCTAACTAAAATAGATTAGTATAAACAAATCTAAACAAGTATAATATACTGTTAAAGGTTAATAAGAAAAATATCCATAATCAGAAAGGTCTCAACAATCTTTAGCTGTATTTTAAACAAGAAACAGTTTGTAAAGTATTTAAAGTTTTAGATAAAACATGCACTTCAAATGACCTGAAAGGGATGATCAGATTTATGTTGTTCTACTTTGCCCAAGGTGAAGAGGTTTTCAATTCAGATGTAATGTTTTATTGAACAATAGCCACTTTCAATCAAATAACTAACTGACCAATCAAACCATTAATTTAGACCAAGAGTGAATTTTGACCTCTTGACATTCATGTCAAGCTATTTGTTGGCTTGGCAACTTCAAACACAGTAACTACAGCTTGTTCACAGCTTGGTGAAAACATTGTGGAAAGTGAAGAAATTGCTCGTTCAAGCCCTTATTTTTCATTATCCACAAAGTTTCATCAACAAAATTGTTATCAACACCTACTTTGAATTTGGACCAGTATAAAGTTTTGCCGTGTGGTGATGGATTAAACACTATTTCAAAGGTACAAATGAGAATTGTACTGCAAAAACTTAACAGATCCCATTTGTACAAAGTTCTATGCACTTAACCCATTACCAGACGGCATAATTTTAGAACTGTCCAAATTGAAAGGAGTTGCAGACTGCAATATAAAGTTTATGAAATTTTAGATTTTTCACTTTTCCTGGAAGAAAATATTTCTTCATTTTCCACAATGTTTTCCAATGCTGCTTTTCTTTAGGAGTGACAAAATTTGTCAATGTTTGGAAACGGCATAATCAGAACCAATGCTGCTTTTCTTTAGGAGTGACAAAATTTGTCAATGTTTGGAAACGGCATAATCAGAAATCCAATCTTTCCTAGTTCTGCCAACAGAAGGCCTTGATTAACCGTTATCATGCTGAACTTGGAATATTCCTATTTTAGTAGGAGGCATGGACAAAGATAAGTCTGCACATAAGTGCATTCTGATCTTAGTCTTCACTTCCTGTTTGTCCCCTTCCAAGCCAGATTTGTTTATAAAATTAACCAGCAACTGAAATGTCTTGTGCTTTCAGGCCTTTGGATTTGTATGCAAACTCAGAAGGGTTTTTATTCTGCATGACAATGGTTGACACTTAACTCAGTGGCTTTGCATTTATTCTTGGCTGAGAAAAAAACGAAATGCCAGTAGGACACATTACTTTTCCTGGGGCATCAGTGTCCTTCCCTACTACAGGCATTTGATTTGAAATGAAACAGAAGGCATGACTTGGGTAACTTAAAATTAATAAAAATGTAAAGAAAGAACATTTAAATAGACAAAAATTAAAAATTAAATAGACAAAAGTAAAGTAGTTGAAATAAAAGATCCTTATAATAATGTGCCTTATTAAATCTTTGGTTCTTAAAGGACCCCAACAATACCTTGATAACAAATCCAATTTCTATTATATTTTATCCATTACCACATAACAAAATTTTAGACTGATCTTAATTGAAAACAAGAGGACCATGATGGTCCTAAATCGCTCACCTGAGGCATCCGCAAATTACAGTCCTTTTTTGTATAAAAAAGACTTAACTTGAGCAAAATAAATAAAACACATATAAGATTTCGGGCTTTGTACAAACAATCCAGTAATGCTTTCCAAAAAAATCAATGCCTTTGGCTTTATTGTTTAATCCATTACCAAACTATCCCACAATTTGTCACCCTCAGGAAAAAAAGCTTTAAAAAAGCATTGTGAGGAAGGGAGTGAAAAGGTATTTCTCCATTTCTATTAAAGAATTCTTTCAATGCGATTTACACAATTTTTGACCCCAGGAGCAGAGACGTTTTTTATCCTAAGAGCATTTTTTCCTATAACATAGTACAAAATTATTTAGTCATGCTACATACCAAATATGAATGCCCTTCACCATATATTTCAGAAGAAGAAGTCTTTCAAAGTTGCTCTAATTGGGTGTTTTCCAAAATTTTTTACCTCTGGGGCAGTGCAATGTTTGTCCAAGGGCTAAGATTTTAGCTAACATTGTAAAGAACCATCTGTTCATGCTATATACCAAATATGAATGCCTAAGACTTTGTAGATTGGGAGGAGAAGACTGTTGAACATGGTCTAATTGAGTATTTTTACGAACTTTTGACACCCAGGGTAACCTACAGGCATAATTTTAATCAAAATTGATAGATAACAGCCAGGCTATGCTACACTCAAAATATAAATGCCCTCCTCCTTAAAATGAAGATTTTTTTTAAACATACTCAAATTTTACTTTTTCCCAATTTTTGGACCTCTAGTGCAGGGCCGTTTTTGACCCTGGGAGGACAACTTTAAGTGATAAAGTACAAAACCATCTAGTTATGCTACATACCAAATATGAATATCCTAGACCTTATGGTTTAAGAGGAGAAGCCTTTTGAAATTGCTCTTATTAAGAATATTTCCAAACTTCAGACCTCAGGGGCGGGGCATTTTTGACCCAAGAGATTAAATATTTAAAAACTTGGTAGAGAAACATATGATTAAGCTCTTTACAAAATATAAAGGCCTTTGGCCTTGTAGTCTATGAAAAAAACAACATCAAAGATTTACTAAAATTTCCAATTTTCATATGCTGCGGTTACAACATTTTTTCATGGAATTAAATTCTTTTTAAAACTTTTGAAGAGCTTCACCAAATGAACATCCATGCAAAGTTTCAGTTTGATTGGCCTACTGGTTTAGGAGGAGAAGATTTTTAAAGATATTTGAAGAATTACTAAACATTCCCATTTTCAAATGCCGCGGCAACCTGAGTTTTTGACGGAATTAAATTCTTTTAACAACTTTTGAAGAGCTTCACCCAATGAACATCTCTGCAAAGTTTCAGCTTGATTGGCCTACTGGTTTAGGAGGAGAAGATTTTTAAAGATATTTAAAGAATTACTAAAGATTCCCATTTTCATATGCCGCAGCAACCAGAGTTTTTGACGGAATTAAATTCTTTTAACAACTTTTGAAGAGCTTCACCCAATGAACATCTCTGCAAAGTTTCAGCTTGATTGACCTACTGGTTTAGGAGGAGAAGATTTTTAAAGATATTTAAAGAATTACTAAAGATTCCCATTTTCAAATGCCGCGGCAACCAGAGTTTTTGACGGAATTAAATTCTTTTAACAACTTTTGAAGAACTTCACCCAAGGAACATCCCTGCAAAGTTTCAGCTTGATTGGCCCACTGATTAAGGAGGAGAAGATTTTTAAAGAAATTGTGGACGGACGGACAGACGGACAGACGGACGGACGGACGACGGACAACGACCGATCACAATAGCTCACCTCGCACTTTGTGCTCAGGTGAGCTAAAAATTGTAGACAATATTCAAGCGTGTTGAAACTGGAAAAAAAGTATCAAATAAGGTAAAGAACTTGGTGAGAAAAGGAGAAAATGCTTTTCTCATAAAGTTTTCCATCACTCAGGGGAAGCAATAAGCAGAATTGTGTGGAAATGGGTTAATCAAAGTTTTAATTTTGAATTGATTTGTATGGCAATTAATAAATCACGACAAAGACTAATAGCTTTTTCGACTGCCTACAAAAAAACATAGCCATGCTGGAAGCTGAAATTCCTGACCTCTGATATACAGTACCACTTAATCTACCTAACTAAGCACATGACATTTAGACTTCAAGGTATAAAATTCTTCTGGGTGGCATTAAGACTTCCTGACCAGTCAATAGAAAGATGTGACAGAAAATCCACTTTACATGAAGACCTAAAGATAACATACATTAAGTTGGTTGACTGAAAAGGGTTAAAGCCACTTTTAACAATATTTCAGTCATATCGCAGCAGCTGGAGCACCTAACAATGGATTCCTGGTAGTTATCACACCAGTATTACCACAACATCTTTTCCAATCCTCATGCTGCTCATCCCACTTAGTTTAACAGTTTTCCACCAATTGGTAGGAGACTAAGGTCGGAAATGATATTTACTGTGACGGGGGTCAAACCTGTGACCCCATGAAAAAGTCTCACGCGCCATGGCCGTAACAAGCATTAAGGGACCGACAATTACAACCTTCCATCAGCCCCTAGGCCTGTGATTTATGAAAGCTCCTAGGCTATATGTCTAATGGACCCGTAGATTTTCTTAATTACAAGCACTGCCTACAGTGTCCAACTCTTGGCCATTACCGGATAGTAGATAAAAAATGTAAAAGGGCCATATTTCTTGCATTTATTTACCTCTCTTTTGATAGTGAACATAATTACATTCTAGTTTTTAGATGAATACCTACAATTATACCAGAAATCTTTTAAAATATCAAAGTTTTGAATAACAACAACAACAACAAGAGACACAACAAAAAGGCTATGGCAATACCTTGGGTTTTTTCAAAACCCGCCAAGCTATAAATTAATTCTTTTGCTGTTCCCAGTCAATAGCCAGTTTTCATGAAACCCAGAAACATTGCAAGGGAAGTTTACGTAAAAGAATAGATTGTAACAAGCTATTTCTCCTTGTCCCACCATGTTTTCAAACGAGTAGTTTTCTTTCAAATATGAGCAATACTCCTTCATTGACAACAATAAATCACAGATTAGGACCAGTGAGAATTGGAACTAAATGGTCCTACAGGCCTCTGGTAAAGAAAAGTGTCAAACCATTAAAGCATGCTTTCTCATCAGATGTGAAAATACAAATTTTGTTCACATGTCTTCAGACAAGTAAGAAAAGATTTTTACTTGTCCAGAATTAAAGCAAACTAGTCTGCAAAAAAGCGAAGAGTTAAATTTCAAGAAAATATTCTTGTTAATGACGAAAATGCTGGTTTCCAGCATTTTCGTCATTAACAAAGTTTTCTTCATTGGCCAGAATATTTTCTATCCTCAAATATAAACACTATGATAATTTTCCAAAATATAATGAGTTATTCCAAGTGGCTTTGAAAATTGTACTTGTCCTCAAGTAGAAAGCAGATTTTCAAAGAGTCAGGCATAAAATTCACCCCCCCCCCCCAATCCCTGCTCATACTAAAGAACCAAACCTTTAATTTTAATGAGAAATCCAAAACAATATCATTCAATACATGCAAGGTAGAATTTGGATTTTTTTTAACGGAAATGATATTTTTAAGTCTAAGGGGTACACAGTTGTCAATGGTATGAGATTCAAAAAATATGCCATCTAAGGTATGCAAAGGTATTGGTTAAATTGAAACTTTATTCTTAGTAATTTTCTATTCTCAGAATGTATAAAGATGAAAATAAAGAGCTAAATAAAACTTCATAGAAATTCTATTTGACCTTGGTCAATTTAAACTGGTAACTATATTAACCCTTGTCACGCTGAACCCCAAAATATTCCAGTTTCGGTCGGAGGTATAGACAAAGATCAGCCTGCACATAAGTGCAGTCTGATCTTTGTCTACACCTTCTGTTTGAACTTTTCCTGTCAGAATTGTTGATGAAATTTTCAAAAAAAAAAAAAAAAAAAAATATTGAACAACAAGTACTTAAAGTGCTTTCAGCCCTTTGATTTTAATGCCATTCCAAAATGGATCTTTACAGCACACCAAAGGTTAATATGTAAACATAATTTATACAAGTTTCAAGACAGTTGCTCTAAAGCACAGAAATAAGGTACTGCTCATAAAAGTTAGTAGTCACTTTGGTTCCCTTTATTGCACCCCTTATCCTTAGGAAAAATTAAACTAGAGGAAAAGGACAAATCTGAAGAAAATTGTATCCTTTCATAATTAACATTTCCAGAAATCTATAAGCTATCAGAAAACAAAGTTCTAACTGGGCATCCTTCATAATTTAATCTTGTATCGACCATTTTTGGTGAATTTTTTGTGCTAATTAAATAATGTACACAAGTGCTGTTATAAGAAATATATTTCAAAATGTTGTGATGTATTTGTTTTGTATTGCAACAAAGTTTAAAACAAAGTATATTTGTGGTGGTCTGATTTACACAGTTAAGAAAAGGACATCAAAATAATACTTTTCAGGCAAAGATTTCTAAAGTCACATTTCAAAGGACACACTTAATTTCATAATTTCCATATATGTTCAAAAGTCAATATGCAACCTTATATTGAATTAGAACAACTAAATAACTTCAAAAACTATACTCTGGGCCACTTGTCAACAATTTCAACATTCTAACGATGAATTTATACATATGAATACAGTGTATGTATTATACAATCTTTGTGTATCACTTCAAAAAAAAGCACCATCATGATGAAATTGAAACCAACCCTAAAGCAGATATTGGTCATCATTACTTTTACCTATGAGAGAGAAATATGAACATGATGTAACTGTCTATTAATATATAAACACTTACATCAGTTTGTGCTTGTCCAATTAGTAGTTTATGACCCCCACACCCCCTTCATACTTAAGAAATCATTACGGAAAATGGAAGTAATCCAGACCAGAATACTTTTTATCCAAAAACATAAAGGTTTTTAAAATTTAACAATCTGCACCTTCTTTGAATTTGGACAAGTCTTGAAATTTTGTTGTCTGGTAATTGTTTCAATATTGTCATCTAAAATCCAAATGACCCCTACATCTAGATCTAAACATTCCATAGTTGACTGAGCGACTGATATTCATTCATGGTATAGCTAGAAAATCTTAGGCTTGACCTCATCAGGTCTTGTGCTTTAGAGTAGGTTGAGTATGGCCTTTTTTGCATGACTCTATCAATTATACATATTTCAGAGTGAGTTAATTATACATGGATACATAGTTCTATCAATTGATTCTTACCTACTGTTAACATCAAAGAAAGCAACCAGAGTATAAGTATACTTATAAACATAATGTAACTATTCATATCATATTCTATACAAGTAGTACTTTTTTATAACATAACCCATGGCACAGCAATGATACAAAAAACTGTTGATTATTTTTGATATTACATGGGTGATATTTGTGTAATAACAATACAAATGAGATGAATGCCATGTTAAAGTCTTTAATCCATTCCTAGATGACAAAACTTCAGATCTGTCCAAATTCAAAGAAGTTGCTGACGACAATTTTTGATCAATGAAATCTTAAAAATCTTTGTCATTGTGGATAGAAAATGTTGTGGATAATGAAGAAATTGCTTAGAATTGAGCCGGAACTTGGTTAAATTACCATGAACATTACGTCATGATACACGTAATGACGTCATTTTACAAATGTCGTTTCAAGTTTCAAGGAATGTTATAAATCAATGAATTAAAAAAAAAGTTTAGGGTCATATCATCAATAGGATATCAATTTCTCATGCAGAAAATACTGAATTTATCAAACTTGTCATCTAAAATAGATAAAAACTTGACAAAGTATCATTTTTATCTATTAATAGATTAGGGGTGAACTAACAAGATGTGTTTGTGAAACACCATGCCCCCGAGACAGGAATTCTTTAGAAACGGGTGATTTTTATTGTTGGTTTTTTTCTTTGTTTTAGGGAAAAGGGTTAAAATTTTGACCTTGACAAAATGACCTTCCCGAGTTGCGCCTTGTTGAGACCTATCTACATACCAAATATTAGCATTGTAACTTAATTAGGGATGAAGTTATAGGAAATGTTAAGTTGGCAGGCTAAGTTGTTGAGTAACATTTTAGGGAAAAGGGTTAAAATTTTGACCTTGACCTTGATGAAATGACCTTCCCCAATTGTGCCTTGTTGAGACCTATCTACATACCTAATATTAGCATTGTAACTTAATTAGGGAAGAAGTTGTAGGTAAATGTTTAGTTGGCAGGTTAAGTTGTTGAGTAACATTTTAGGGAAAAGGGTGAAAATTTTGACCCTGACCTTGATGAAATGACCTTCCCCAGTTGCGCCTTGTTGAGACCTATCTACATACCAAATATTAGCATTGTAACTTAATCAGGGTTGAAGTTATAAGAAAATGTTTAGTTTGCAGGTTAAGTTTTGCAGACAGACAGACAGACGGACATCGGTAAAACAATATTCCCCGATCTATCGATGTGGGGGCATGAAAATGCTCTTTCATGACCACTCATTCAATGATTAAATATCTTCTAAATGATACATACTTGATTTAAATAATAATAAACTTTCTATCCCCTTTATTTCAGTATTTAAAAAAGCTTAATTACAGTTTTTAAAAAAGCTTAATTCATTCATGTAACAATCGGAGAAAATGAAACTGGTGATCGCAGCCATCAAAGAATTAAACAACCAATCAAATCATCCCCATTGACCACAAGTCAACTTTGAACTCAGACATTGGCAAACAATTATTTGCAGCATCTTTGTTGGTTTGGCAACTTAAATGTCATAGTCAAGCTGTAGGTACGTTTAGGTGGCCAACAGGGAAAAAGACTAATAATTTCAACCTAGGGGCCCAGCCTGCCAAAATTCAATATTTAACAGAGGAATAGGCATTTTCTCAAAAGGTCTAGGGGCCATGGGCGACTGGACACCTGCTAGTCTTTTTCCCTGGACCAACCATACATTTAACTTCATGGTTACATGTAACTAGCAATAACTTTTGCAAAATGTTCAAATATCGAAAAGGAACTTCCTGTCAGAGCTCAATAGGTGTGGCTTGCAATCAATCAAGTGTTTGGTTAGATAAAGATGTCTGGCGTTGAGAATTATTACATGGACTTTATTTGATCATTGTTTTGTTTGTATCTATTCGATAAAAGTCTTTGAATGTTCATCAATTATGCAGTCTTCCTTCTCTTATCCAATAAATCTTGTTGAGAGACTCCATTTTGTTGATTTGATATTGAGTTAATCCTCATCATTTAAATCAAGAGTGTGCTGAGCTATTTGACCTTAAGGTATGACCTTGACCCTGGAGTTATCTGAAAAATTGTTTAAAGTGACACATCTTCTCATGTTGAGAATAGTCGTGTCAAGTTTTTTTGAAATTGATCCAAAAAATATAGAGGTTATGGCCTTGACAAATTCACACAGACTGACACTTTAGGGCACATGTACCAACTTGTCATTGTGACAACTAGGTCTTGCACACTGCAAGCGGGCTCAAAAAGATTGATTGATTGGATGGGGTTTAACGCCGCTTTTAACAGTATTTCAGTCATATCATGGCTGCTGAAGCACCTAACAATGGATTCCTGGTATTTCTCACACCAGTACAACCACTACATCCTTTCCCAGCCTCCAGCTGTTATCCCACTTAGGTTTACGATTATTCAACCATTTGTTAGAGAAAAATGTCGGAAAAGCTATATACTGCTGCTGGGGATGGAACCCATGACATCCCATCATTGAAGATAGGGAGTCTGATGCGCTACGGACTGCTCTATGACAGAGGTTCGGGCTCAAAAAGAAAAACAATCTCCTAGCCTTTGAGAGTAATGGAAATTGAAAAGATGTTAAACTGTTTAATTAATGGAACTGTTTATACTAATTGCATGCTACTTATCCCATTCCCATACAATTCCCCTTTCTAATGCCCCTAAAGACAAGATGGCTGTCCCAGGACAACTGCTATCGAGCCCGCATAGTTTTGACCATCAACTTGACCCTGACCATCAATTTTAGTGTTTGACCTTGAGCTTTGACTTTGAACTTGAAGCTATCCAAAAAATTCTTTCAAATGGCACATCTACTCGTGATGGAGAATTGTGCCAATTTATTTTGAAATCCATCCATAATTGTAGGAGAAATGCTCTTGACAATCTCAATTTTAGTGTTTGACATTGAGCTGTGACCTTGACATTAGAACTATCCGAAAAATTCTTTCAAATGGCAGATCTACTCATAATGGAGAATAATTGTGCCAAGTTATTTTGAAATCCATCCATTAATGTAGGATTATTTGTCCAGAAAAATTTGTACGGACAGACTAGTGCACTAACACACTAACGCACATACACAGACTTGTCATAGTGACAACTATGTCTAGGTCACCAAAAGCAGGCTCGACAAAAACCATTTTCAAAACTTTGTGGACAGTGAATAAATGGCTTGCAACAAACAATTTCTTCAATGTCCACAATGTTTTCAACCCTAAAAGACAAAGATTTTTTTTATCCAGCTGAAAGATCTTTCAATTTAGACTAGCTTAGAATTTGTCAGTGGGAATGGGCTAAGAAATAGTACTTAATAATTATGGGATAGATGTAAAACTCTTTGGTAATTACTCCTTCAGCATAATTGATTATCTTAATACAAAATGGCTTATAAATGGCTACACAAAGTCTCTCATAATATACAGCACAGTATACAAATCAAAGAGATACATAATATGGGTCGACATTAATTCTTTTATTTTTGAATAATATGATACATAATTATTAAGCACAATAACAAATTCAGGCATTCAAATGGGATTCACAGGGCTCTTGTTTTTACTCTGTGAACCAGGGTTTTAACACTTTAAAATCTGAAAATACCTTATTGAACCCTTAGGAATTTCTGCCTAGAGGGTCATTTTGACGTCTGAGATTTTTCAAAGATGGCTCTATGAACTATCAAAAATTGTACAAAATAATTGCCTACTTAATATTTTCACAAGAAAAGGTTAGTTGGGTTTTAAACCTTTGAATTTCTACAAGATTTGCTTTTACTATTGTTTTGATCCATTCAAGATCAATTTTGTTCTCTACAATGTTATAGTCATTGAGTCAAATTGACTCCAGATTCCTAACATAAGCACAAGCCCCGAATGCAATTGTCAAAACAACAATTGTAATGGCTCTGATAATTATAACATTTGTCGTCTGAACAGAAAGATTTCCAAGTCTCGATAAACTCTGCCATTATGATTCATATTGATCTGTGTGTGAATCACTCTTTTGTTCCAATACTGTTAGAACCTTTGACCCAAACATATTAATCCATTACCAGACAACAAAATTTTAGACTGTTCCAAATTGAAAGAAAATGCAGACAATGATTAACGATTTTAAGCTTATAGAATTTAAATTTCTTGGTGTTTATGGGTAGAAAATAAATTTGGAATGCAGAAATTGCTTTTTACAGGCAATTTCTGCTTTAGAACGGTTTTCTTTTGGAGCAAAAAAAGGTGGAAAATTGTGGTACCAGGTTAATATGTATATGTTTAACCCTTGTTTTGCCGAATAAATATCGTATTTCTTATCTACACCTCCTACTCGTCCCCTTTCATCTAGAGTTGTTTAAATAATCGATTTTAAAAAAGGAATATTGATCCTCATTAAGACTTTCCATTGCCGTCAGTCTTTTGATTTAAAAGAAATTCTGTATAGGCTTTTTATTTCAGCATGACAAGGCTTAAAATTTCAGGAATGTTCAAGCCTTGGTACAAACTGGAACTTACTATCCCTATACATGAAAACTATTTTATAGTACAGGGTTTACATTGTATTGTTAGCTCTTTAAACATATCAGCATAACAGACATCAAGGAAATTAAATTGGGCTAACATTTTGGGTCTTTTAAACTTACCTAGAATCTGATGCCCAATGCATGGCGTATATTTTTGCCAAATGGCCCCGGAGTGTACGCCGGGTGCGCATTTGTATTCGACTAAGAGGATCAATGCTGGCAGTAGCCTGCAACAATGTAGTGTCTGCGGCTGCTTTCCTCGCCTCCTGTAAAACATACAATTTGACAGCTATTATTGTTTTTGTTCTAGCATTGTATTCATTTTTGTTTTAACCCTTTCCTGTCCAAACACGGGACGTTGCTGTTATTCTATATTGAGAAAGCATTGTGGTAAAGATGAAAATTGCTTGTAACAAGCAATATCTTTCTTTTCAACAATGTTTTCTACCCTATCAAATGGTTATTATTCAAATTAAATCCACTTTGAAATATCGTCTGCAAAACCTTTGAATTTGGACAGGTCTAGAATTTCAAAAAACGGGACAGGGTTAACCTTTAAACCATTCCCACTCCATGAAATGTTATCAGACTTGTCCAATTTGAATGAAGCTGCAGTCGACAATTTCAAGTTGATGGAATTTTTATTTCTTTTGTCTTTTTGGATAGGAAATATTGTGGGTAATGAACAAATTTTTCACAATGTTTTCCAAAGCTTTTTACTATAGATGGGTAAAAAGGAATTGTCTGTGGGAATTGGTTAATGTAACACATATTCCTCATGGATGTCTCCTCAACCAATTACCAGACTTGTCCAAATTTTAGACTGGTCCAATATGAAAGGAGTTGCAGACTACAAGTTCAGACTTTTAAAATTTTAGATGTTTTTAACTTTTGGGGTAGAAAACATTGTGGATAATCAAGAAATTACTTGTTACAAGCAATTTTTTTATTTTACACAATGTTTTCCCAATCATTTTTGTCAGGAGCGTCAAAAGGTGGCACTGTGTGGAAATGGGTTAAGAGACAAAAAACCATCAGGCTGATCCAGATGCAAAGATGTTGTAGATGACAGTTTACAAATTGACAGAATTTCGAAATCTCAATCCTTCAGGTAGAAAACCATGTCGAAATTAAGCAGTTTCTTCTTTTCTAACCAAATATAGTTGTCTTTGAGTCAACCAATCTAAAATGTTGTCAATGGATAAGAAATATTCAAACTGGTTGAAATTGAAAGAATGTCCATGCGACAATTTAAACTTGATAAAATTCTGGATTTTTTTTAAATATCTGTGTAGAAAACATTGTGTGAAATGAAGAAATTACATGTAACAAGCAATTTCTTATTTTTACATGATTTGACAATTGTTTTTTCTTGAGGGGCATCAAAAAGCGTCAATGTCTGGTAATGGGTTAAATGTGGAAACAAACATAAAATGTCAAGAACATTGATTTTGGACATGATTTTGAATTGATTACACCCTATAACTAGCTTGGACAGAAATATCAGAGAAGAAAAAAGCCAATAGAAGAACAGCATTGTATAATCTATTGAGCTATCAGCTATAGAAAGCCAAGCCACTCGTCAGATTGTTACTATGGCAATATTGATTGAGGGGATTTTTTTTCTCGCAGAGTCCCCAACACAATTGACAAAAGAGATTCATATGGTAAATTGTAGTCCAAAATGTTGTAACTAGAGTCTGTTAAAGTTATAGTTACAACATTTCAAATAATGCACCTTACAGTTAGTATGTTTTTCATTAGCACCATGTTTTCCCAATGTTTATGGCCATTTTTAGCTTAATCATTTTCCATTTTCGGTGATTTTAGAAAATAAGACTGTCTCAGACATGAAGATCCATTTCAGTTTATGTTTGCTGATTTTAGGTATTTTTTTCCAAAGAACAGTACTATGTTATTAACCCTTGTCATGCTGTATAAATTACCTTACTGAATTGCTGTCAAACCAAAGGACTGAAAGCACTGATACAACTTGTTGTTCAAAAATCAATATTTCTTTTAGAAATCAACTTCATAAGAAACTCTGGCAGGAAAAGTACAAGCAGGAGGTGTAGACTTAGATCAGCCTGCACATAAGTGCAGTCTGATCTTAGTCTACACCTCCTGTCAAAACCGGAATATTCCGGGTTCAGCTCGACAAGGGTTAAGAAACTCAAGATTTTCCAGACGGTATTTGAAACTTGCATTTATTAAAATTTTTGGTGATCTTTGTTGGCCAGGGTGCATGATTTTCTGATGTTACTTACTCAACCATTTCATACTTGCTTGATACAAGCAATTTCTTCATTTTCCACAATGTTTTCCAAAGCTTTTTTCTTGAGGGGCATAAAAAGGAGGGCTTGAGTTTGAATGGGCTAAACCATTATCAGGTGATTGGTTGATTGAATGGGGTTTAATACTACTTTTTACAGTATTTCAGTAAAATTGCGGCGGCTGGAGCACCTAACAATGGATTCCTGGTATTTCTTACCCCAGTACTACGACTACATCCTTTCCTAGCCTCCACTTGCTATCCCACTTATTTTATCCACCCATTGGAGAGAGAAAAATGTTGGAAAGAATATGTGCCGCCGTCCGGGGATCGAACCCATGACATCTTCATTGAAGATTAGGGAGTCTGACGTGCTACAGACTGTGCTACGACGGGGGCTGTGTGTAAAATAAAGTTATTTCTTGTAACAATTGTTTTCCTAGAGAGGCAT
Source organism: Fragum fragum (assembly GCA_946902895.1). Classification (NCBI taxonomy): domain Eukaryota; kingdom Metazoa; phylum Mollusca; class Bivalvia; order Cardiida; family Cardiidae; genus Fragum; species Fragum fragum. Next base: position 2,094,317 of record OX336378.1, read on the forward strand.
CGAAAGGTGTCATTGGTTGGGAATGGGTTAAAGCTTAGACAATTTCACCCCCCTCCCGCCAAAATACCGCAATCTCCAATTCCTAGTTTATTACTGTTACATGTCTCTTACAGTTTTAGATTATGTTTATGTTTTTTATGATTATGTTAAAAAGTGTTTGGGTTTAGCCAAAACATCCAATGTTTGTTATTAGGACAAGGATTATCATGATGTGATATATTTTCATGCTTCAAATATAAAACTTTCAAAAGATTTTGATAAAATGTCAATATGGCGTAAAAGTTTAATTTTATGAAGTCTGGCTTCTTTCGAATTTTTCTGTTCACGACAATGTGTTGCTGGGGCTTTAACCCATTCTCGAACAACTCCATTTTTTGTGTCTCTCAAGAAAAAGTCCTAGGAAAACATTATGGAAAATGAAGAATTTCTTCATTATCCACAAGGTTTCCTGCAACGCAAGACAAAGAATTCTTAAAATTCATCAACTTAGAATTCTCATCTGAAACTTATTTCAATTTAGACCAGTCTAAGATTTTGTTGTGTGGGAATGGGTCAAACTAAACCAGTTATAAGAAATGGAACATTAATGGAAAGTTTAATCAAGTGTTGCTCTGACATTCTATTTCTACACAACTAATTGGTTATAACAAGACGAAGCATGAATAAACTGCATGATATCAAAGCATCAAGAGAGATGTTAAGTACATGGCCTTTAGTTGATCCTTCACCAAATAAAGACAGAAATTTCTTTATCATTCAGAACTACTGATATAGAAATTTGTTCATAAATTCTGATTAAACCTATTCACACAGAATGATGCTTTTGGACACCCCTAAGAAAAAGCTTATGAAAACATTGTGGAAAATGAAGAAATTGCTTGTTACAAGCCATTTCTTCATTATTGGTAATGTTTTCTACCCATAAAGACAAAGATTTTTAAAAATTCACCATGTCAACTAAAATATGTCATCTGAACCTTCTTTTCATTTTAACCTGTCTAAAATTTTGTTGAGTGGGAATGTGTTAACCCTAGTAATGCTGAATAATGAATCCCCATAACAACCGCATTAAAATGAAAGGGCTGAAAGCACTGGAGAACTTATCGCTGACAAAAATACTTATTTTGAAAATTCATCATACATGTATATACAAAACTGGCTTAACCCATTCCCACATAACCCCTCCTTTTAACCCCTGAAGAAAAAAGTTTCAGAAAACATTGTGGACAATGAAGAAATCCCTTGTAGCAAGTAATTTCTTCCCTATCCACTCTGTTTTCTACCTTAACCCTTTCCCGTTTTTTGGAAATTTTAGACTGGTCCAATTTGAAAGAGGTTACAGATGACATTGAATAATACATGCAATTTGAAATCTGACCATCCTATGTGGTAGAAAATATTGTGGGAAAAGGAGAAACCCTTTCCTGTGCAATCTCTGGTTTTTACGTCCCTGCACATTTATGCTTGAGAAAACATTGTGGAAAAAGAAGAAATTGCTTGTAACAAGCAATTTCTTCCTTTTCCACAATATTTTCTACCCTACTGCATAGTTATTTTTCAGTTTTCATCTGCAAAACCTTTGAATTTGGACAGTTTTTAAATTTTGAAAAACAGGAAATGGTTAACTGGTCAAATTCTGAATTATACAGCAATATCACTTACCCGAATTTGGTTCTTTAACTGCTCTGTTTCCTGCCTGAGACATTCTAACTCAGAAGTCATCTTGACAGGTTACCAAGGAAAAAAAGCCCTAAAAATATACAAAGGGAACATTTTACTTTTCTTTAAAGTGCCTTTCACAGGTTACACTAGCAAAAAGCCTAAAACATTTACTATACATTAACCTTTAAGCCATTCCCACTCAAAGAAATTTTAGGATGTCCCTTAAGAAAAACAACTGGGAAACATTGTGTAAAATGAAGAAATTGCTTGAAAAACAAGCAAATATCTTCATTTGACACAATGTTTTCTACCTAGTTGAAGAAATCTAAAATTTCATCCTATTAAAATTTTCATCTGCAACTCACTTCAATTAGGACCAGTCTAAAATTTTGTCGTCTGGTAATGGGTTAACCAATTCCCAGACGAGAAAATTTTAGATAGTCCATATTGAAAGAAGTTGCAGACAACAATTTCAAATGGTTGTAATTTTTATTTGTGTCTATTTGAGTGGGAAAAACATTGTAGACAATGAAGAAATTGTTTATTACAAGCAATTTCTTAATTTACCACAGTGTTTTCATAAAGTTTATTCTTGAAGGATTAAAAAGATTGCGTAGGAATGGTTAATAACTGTTCACTACCCTGAAAAGTAATAAAATAATTCTTGTATTAGCGACCACTCTAGGGACCGCAAAAAGTGGTTACTTAAAAGAATTGCCGCTTAATACGCAAATTTGCAAATTATTCTATTTCATTTATAAATAAATACATTTCACAATTAATCCTATGTTGTTGGGACTCATTTGAGACGATTCTACAGAGAACCACATAATTTGGATTTAGTTATGATTTTTTCAAGCCAATATGGTCACTTCTTTGTTTTTTCTTTTGAAGGAGGATTTGGATTGTTAAAACTTCTGTCTCTATAAATATGGTAATAAACTCATTAACACACAATCTAAAAGTTCAAGGAATAGTAATGGAAAAATAATAAGCAAGGGAGCATTAACCCATTCCAACACAAGAAAATTTTAGACTGGTCCAAATTGAAAGAAGCTGCAGACGACAATTTCAAGTTGGTGGAATTTCAATTTTTTTCGTCTTTTTGGATAGAAAACATTGTGGATAATGAAGAAATTGCTTGTTACAAGCAATTTCTTCATTGTCCTCAATGTTTTCCAAAGCTTTTTCTTGTGGGGCGTAAAAAGGAGGGCTTGAGTTGGAATGGGTTAACAGACAAGATGGCCCTAGATTGCTCTCCTATGTCCTTCTTTAACCCTTTTCTGTACAAAGCCGGGATTTTACATAGCTTTAGTTTGTTATTTGGGCAAATGCAAATAGTGTGGACAAAGAAGAAATTACTTTTAACGAGCAATTTCTCCTTTCCTATGAAATTTTCTACCATGCCAGATGATTTCATTTCAAATTGCATCCAATTTTCATGTTGTCTCCTACCTCTTTCATTTTGGACCAGTCTAAAATTTCACAAAACAAGAAAGGGTTAAACAAAGAAACATAAAACTTCAAGGATGGTCATACTTGTAAAGACTTAGTACACAGGACTAACAAAAATCATAAATTTCAATTAAAGATTAGTTCTTGAAAGTGACCTTACTTTTTTTAGCTACTAGATGTCCCATTTTCAAAAGAAGATGTCCTTACAACAGACATCATTCTGACCATGTTTCATTAAGGTTGGACCAAAATGATTACCGATAGCATGTAATCAAAAAAATTGTCATTTTCCCTTGCTTCCTACAAACCTGTCCAACTTTCAATAGAGGTCATCCGTATAGTTGATTGAATGGGGTTCATCGCCACTTTTGACAGAACTTCAGTCATTTTGCAGCTGCTGGAGCATCTAACAATGGATTCCATGTATTTCTCACACCAGTACTACCACTACATCTTTTCTTAGCCTCCAGCTGCTCAGTGTTCAATCTAGAGGGGGCCATGGCTAAAATGACCCTCTAAAATCCAAAATGACCCCCTTCAAAATGAAGACTGGGCCCAAATGGCACACTTCAATCACACATTCAATAAGACTTCTCTGAATGAAGTCATGGAAATAATGTCTTAACTTTTTCTAGTAGATTTATTATGTTAAAAGCAATATATTTATTATGAAATTGTTATGGTTTGTTATATTTAAAACCTTGTAATTCAATAGTTTGTCGATGTGTTTGTATTGCATGACCCCCTTGACCAAGAACCATGGGCCCATTCGGCCCCCTATGATGCAAAGCTAGATTGAACACTGGCTGCTATCGCACTTAGGTTTAAGCATATCCACCCATAGGTAAGATACAAATGTCATATAAGGATATCGCATAAAAATTTAGGACGGCATAGCCCAATCAGTAGCGCAACAGATTTCTAATCTTTGATCATGGGATGTCATGGGTTCGTTCCCAAGATGGTGATAAGCAATTTCTTCTTTTCTTAAAGTTTTTTTCCTTTAAACCTTTTCCATTTTTGAAATTCTAGACTGGTCAAATTGAAAGAGGTTGTAGACAAAAATAAAAATTGCATGCAATTTGAAATGAATCCATGCTATATGGTAGAAAACATTGTGGGAAAAGGAAATTGCTTGTTACAGGTAATGTCTCCCTTTTCACAATATTTTCTTAAGTATAAATCATATCAATGTAAAATCACAGGTTTATACAGAAAAGGGTTATGATACCTCTTTTAAAATTCATTAGCATTTTGAATTGGAGTCCACATATTTCTTAAACTTTTAGACAAGTAAATACCCCCCCCCCTTTCAGACTTTTATCATAATTTTCTTGGAATCAGACCGTTGTTCAACAAATTCTACACAAACCCTAAGACCCACAGGAAAAAAGTTTCAGAAAACGAGATATTTTTAAACAATAGACAAATTGTTTGGTAAAAGCTAATTCTTTGCTTCCCAAAATGTTTTCGACTCTAAAAGAAAACACTTTATATCTATCAACTTATTTAATTAAGACCAGTCTAGAATTTTGTTGCCTAATAATGGGATATCTAAATGGAAACCTTCCAATTCTCTCTTATTCTCTAATTCTGAAACTTGACTGCAGTATCAGTTGGAAGACAAGCTGTTCAATAAGGTACAAGGCAATATTAAAGGCACTTGTAATATATTAAAACTTTCTTATTAATATCATTTATCTTATTACCATACGTCAAAATCTCAGACCGGTGGTCCTAACAGAAAAGTTTGCAAACAATTCTGAGTTGATGAAATTTGAAAATCAGACTTTTTCGGTTGAAAACATTCTGGGTAATGAAGAAATTGTTTGTAACAACAATTGTCCACAATGTTTCTAAAGTGGCCTAAAAAGCAGAATCATAACTATGGGAATGGTTTTAAGGATTCCTACTCCTTTTGGACAAATGCTGTTTCAAACAGATTATACTGCTGATCGAGATGTACCCCTCTCTCCCTCCTATCACTACACAGAAGAAAATTTTAAGTACAAGGCCAAATTCAAACATATTTCTGGTATTGGTGAATTACTTACCAAGCGCCAGGTAAAAATTGTTGTATTTACACAAATAATCTATAAAGGTAATCTTTATTCTATAGGCAAATAGGTAGCAAAGTTGTTTCAACCTCAGAGAAGAATTGGCCACCAGCCAATTACACTAGACAATTCCCCACTCAACACATCACAAACCATTACCATTCTCATCCATTTTACTCAAAATCTGTCTCAAAATAAACCTCTAAACACTTAAAACATTAACAATGCAAAAACACTTCACATATCCTTTGAAGTTCAACCATTTACTTTATTCCATAAACACAGAGAATTCTCTCAAAATGAAATATTTCCCAGCCAGCCCCTGTTCTTGTCGTTAACAGACTGCAGTTAATCAATAAATTCTGTGTAACTAGTGAAAATCTCCCATGCAGCCTCACTCAGTCTGCCATTACCCTACAGAAACGAATATCCAATAATCACCTCTGCCTGCTCAAAACCAATATCTATACAACCTTACACTATGCAAGAAATATCAAGTAACCGGAATGTAGATGAAAAATATCACTTCTTCTAAAGAGAGTCTCTTTGCAATCAAGAAAACTTAAAATTCTCCCAAAACCTCCACACACAAAATGTCTGCCGATGAATTAACTGAACAGCCTCCTGTGTGTATCAATTTCAATACTTCAGTTGTGCTATTTTTAGAAGCTTCCTTCTTGGTATTAGAGTGGATTCTTATTTTTTTTTCTTTATTTGAAGGAGCTTAATATGACCTTTCGCAGTATTTTAGTCATATAGTAGCACCTTGACCACCTAAACATGGATTCCTGGTATTTTTCACACCAGTACAGCTACTACCATTACATCTGACAGACAACACATGATAGACATCCATCGATCCAAAAGCTAACACTACATGCTCAAGTAAGCTAAAAACAGAGACCAACATGGCTTTGAAAATTTTTAACCCATTCCCAAACAGCAGAATTTGGAACTGGTCCTAATTCAAAGAAGTAGCATACTGCATTACAAAAAGTGAGTTGAAAATTTATGACTTGGCATGGTAGGAAACATGGAAAAAGGAAATGGCTTTTTACAAGCCATTTCTCCTTTTCCCATAATGCTTTCCTCATAACTGATTTCAAGTAGCATCAAAAGGTGTTATTGAGATGTAATGGATATAGCTTTGAAACAGTTCAGAGCCGATTCGCCTTCAGATCGCCCATACGCTTAAATTTGGTCACTGATACAGCTTAATTTCCAGCTGAAGAAAGGGTCAAGCAAGCCACTAAAACTGGTTGCAGAAGCAACGACACAACAGGCTCCAGGGTTCTCCCCACAAATTTTTGAAGGCGTAGTGGCAAATGCGCGGCATAACAGCCTGTTAACATCTTGATATGACTTTACATAATAAAAGTCATTAAATTGTTTTTAGCTTGTTTATTGACATCTTGTTTTTATTGAGAGTTATTCTTGAATAACATACTTCAACTTTTTAGTTATTATAACATGATTTCTCTACTCTGAGGCTGATTTTGATACCAATCAATTGTGACATTACTCATCTTATTTTACCTCTCTATCCTATTTGTTAGAAAGGGCACTAAGTTGTCCCATAAAAATAGGATGTGAAAAGGAAAGAAAATTAAAGAATGTACCCAAAAGCCACAAAAATACAGTGAGTCAAATAAAATAAAGGTATCAACTGATCAAATGAAAGAATGAATTACAAAGTCTCAAAGGAATGAGTGAAAACAGTGTCAACTGCTTGTCTATTAGATAGGAATGGCTTTTTATGCTTGGCCATTTTGACAAGTCTGTCCAAAAATTTTATCCTTGAGGACTCTTTTAAAAAGTGTGGAGTGTTGGATTGAAAAAAATGCCCTTCATCTTGGGTGAAATACCTGGTTTCATCTTCAAATTTTACATCTAAAAGAGCTCCATTAGATTCTTTGTATTAAATTTAAAGGTTCTTTATTTGCCCATTTAGAAGCCATTGACTGTCTGACACTAAAACTATTCCTCTAACAGTTCTTTGGTTTCAATAAGTTAACAAGAGGACCATGATGGTCCTAAATCGCTTATCTGAGGCATCCGCAAATTACAGTCCTTTTTTGTATAAAAAAGACTTAACTTGAGCAAAATAAATGAAACAAAATATAAGATTTTGGGCTTTGTACAAAACAATCCAGTAATGCTTTCCAAAAAAATGAATGCCTTTGGCTTTATTGTTTTACCCATTACCAAACTATCCCAGAATTTGTCACCCTCTGGAGAAAAAAGTTTAAAAAAGCATTGTGAGAAAGGGAGTGACAAGCTATTTCTCCATTTCTATTTAAGAATTCTTTCAATGCGATCTATGCAATTTTTGACCCCAGGAGCAGAGACATTTTTTATCCTACGAGCATTTTTTTCCTATAGCATAGTACAAAATTATCTAGTCATGCTACATATCAAATATGAATGCCCTTCACCATATATTCCAGAAGAAGAAGTCTTTTGAAGTTGCTCTAATTGGATGTTTTCCAAAATTTTGGACCTATAGGGCAGTGCCATGTTTTATCCCAGGGCTAAGATTTTAGCTAACAAGATAAAGAACCATCTGTTCATGCTATATAACAAATATGAATGCCTAAGACTTTGTAGATTGGGAGGAGAAGACTGTTGAACATGGTCTAATTGAGCATTTTTACGAACTTTGGACACCTAGGGAAGGGGTAACCTACAGGCATAATTTTAATCAAAATTGATAGATAACAGCCAGGCTATGCTACACTCAAAATATAAATGCCCTCCACCTTGAAATGAAGAATTTTTTTTAACATACTCAAATTTTGCGTTTTTCCCAATTTTTGGACCTCTAGTGCAGGGCCGTTTTTGACCCTGGGAGGACAACTTTAAGTGATATAGTACAAAACCATCTAGTTATGCTACATACCCAATATGAATATCCTAGACTTTATAGTTTAAGAGGAGAATTCTTTTGAAATTGCTCTAATTAAGCATTTTTCCAAACTTCGGACTTTAGGGGTGGGGCCATTTTTGACCCCAGAGATTGAATATTTAAAAACTTGGTAGAGAACCATATGATTAAGCTCTATACAAAATATAAAGGTCTATGGCCTTGAAGTCTATGAAAAAAACAACAACAAAGATTTACTAAAATTTCCCATTTTTATATGCCGCGGTTACAACATTTTTTCACGGAATGAAATTCTTTTAACAACTTTTGAAGAGCTTCACCCAAGGAACATCCCTGTAAAGTTTCAGCTTGATTGGCCGACTGGTTTAGGAGAAGATTTTTAAAGATATTCAAAGAATTACTAAAATTTCCCATTTTCAAATGCCGCGGCAACCAGAGTTTTTGATGGGATGAAATTCTTTTAACAACTTTTGAAGAACTTCACCCAAGGAACATCCCTGCAAAGTTTCAGCTTGATTGGCCTACTGATTTAGGAGGAGAAGATTTTTAAAGATATTCAAAGAATTACTAAAGATTCCATTTTTCATATGCCGCGGCAACCAAAGTTTTTGATGGAATGAAATTCTTTTAACAACTTTTGAAGAACTTCACCCAAGGAACATCCCTGCAAAGTTTCAGCTTGATTGGCCTACTGATTTAGGAGGAGAAGATTTTTAAAGATATTTAAAGAATTACTAAAGATTCCCATTTTCATATGCCGCGGTTACAACATTTTTTCACGGAATGAAATTCTTTTAACAACTTTTGAAGAGCTTCACCCAAAGAACATCCCTGCAAAGTTTCAGCTTGATTGGCCCACTGGTTTTGGAGGAGAAGATTTTTAAAGATATTTAAAGAATTACTAAAGATTCCCATTTTCAAATGCCACGGCAACCAGAGTTTTTGACGGAATGAAATTCTTTTAACAACTTTTGAAGAACTTCACCCAAGGAACATCCCTGCAAAGTTTTAGCTTGATTGGCCTACTGATTTAGGAGGAGAAGATTTTTAAAGATATTCAAAGAATTACTAAAGATTCCATTTTTCATATGCCGCGGCAACCAAAGTTTTTGATGGAATGAAATTCTTTTAACAACTATTGAAGAACTTCACCCAAGGAACATCCCTGCAAAGTTTCAGCTTGATTGGCCTACTGATTTAGGAGGAGAAGATTTTTAAAGATATTTAAAGAATTACTAAAGATTCCCATTTTCATATGCCGCGGTTACAACATTTTTTCACGGAATGAAATTCTTTTAACAACTTTTGAAGAGCTTCACCCAAAGAACATCCCTGCAAAGTTTCAGCTTGATTGGCCCACTGGTTTTGGAGGAGAAGATTTTTAAAGATATTTAAAGAATTACTAAAGATTCCCATTTTCAAATGCCACGGCAACCAGAGTTTTTGACGGAATGAAATTCTTTTAACAACTTTTGAAGAACTTCACCCAAGGAACATCCCTGCAAAGTTTTAGCTTGATTGGCCCACTGGTTTAGGAGGAGAAGATTTTTAAAGAAGTTGTGGACGGATGGACAGACAGACAGACGGACGGACGGACGACGGACAACGACCGATCACAATAGCTCACCTAGCACTTTGTGCTCAGGTGAGCTAATAAAAAATGAATAATATATCAATAGTGTCCAATCTGAACCTTATTTCTCAAATTATAACATGAAACTTGATCAAATTTATAAAGCAAGTGTCCTTACCCTTCTCTTCTTTAAGTGATTTCAGCACTTTGATTTTCAAAAGAGGTTTTTGTTTTCATAATTATAGAGTGAATTATCTTTTCCTGGTTCTAAATCTTTATCAATCCTTTACTTTTCATAAAAAAAAAACAAACAAACACAAAACCTTATACTGGTCTGAGGCATTCTTTTCATGGGGAGCTTTTAGCACTTTGATTTTTATGGAGGTATTTTTTCTGTTCTAGCAAAAAATATGAGAGGGGGAGATATCATTACATGATTACTTAAATTATAATAATATTTTTTATCAAAATTTTAAAACAAATTTATTGAAAAAAAAAAACGGGTTGAACAAACCAGGGTACGAATGTTTGAGATAATACTCTCCATGTTGGACGAAAATATATGGACTTATTCAAAAAGATACATGAATGTAGGCTAATTCCAAACTGAGTTGAAAACAAGAGCTAGGCATAACTAGGATGGCTTCTATCCCAATCTATTATTTTGAAAAATTCTCGTAAGGAAAAAAGATCGAGAAAAGGCATGTTATAAGCGAACAATGTATGAAATAAACTCAATTAATCTTTCTTTCAAAAATTAAGTTTTCAACCACTATGGCTTTTGTTTGATAGTTGTCACATCAAATAACATTATCTTTCGTTTTAGATCGGCCAATCTCAGCGGAAGTGACAATTTTCCGAAACTGGGTCGCCATTTTGAATTCATTGTTTACATATTGGTACCCTTAATCCTTGGTGACTGAAAGCTTGGTACCAGTAGGAAACGCGAGAAAAAAATCAATAATTACCAATTAGTAAGAGTGTAAGGGTCTTATCTATAGAGATGTTACGTAATTCGTTGTATACAACACTATAGATAAAGAGCATGTCATGTCCACGCTTCTGCAACCAATTTTAATGGTGTGCTTGACCCTTTCTTCAGCTGGAAATTAAGCTGTATCGGTGACCAAATTTAAGCGTATCGGCGATTTGAAGACGTATCGGGGAACTCTCTTAATTTATGAAGGCGTATCGGGGCCGATACGCCATAAGGGCCTGGGGAGAACCCTGGGCTCTTTATCTGTAGTGTTATATACCGCATATTACATAACATCTTTATTGATAAGACCCTTACACTCTTACTAATTGGCAATTATTTATTTTTTCTCGCGTTTCCCACTGGTACCGCGCTATCAGTCACCAATGATGATGGGTACCAATATGTAAACAATGAATTCAAAATGGCGACCTAGTTTCGGAAAATTGTCACTTCGGCTAAGTTTGGCCGAGTTAAAAGTTCAAGATGTGGTTAATTGATGTGACAACTATCAAATTAAAGCCATATTGGTTTGAAATTTATTTTTGTTAAGGAAAGATTAATTGGGTCAGTTTCTTTCATACACTAAATGCTAAAAACATGCACTTTTCGCCATCTCTTTCCTTATGAGAATTTGCCAAAATAATAAAGACAGATTGGTATAGAAGCCATCCTAGTTATACTAGGCTCTTGTTTCAACCCAGCTTGATAATTACATACATGTATCTTTTGATGGATTAAGTCTGTTTATTTTTTATTCAACATGGAGGGTATTATCTCACACATTTGTACCCTGTTTTGTTCAACATTTGTTTTTTTTTTTCAATAAATTTGTTTAAAATTTTGACGAAAAATATTATTATAATTTTAGTAACCATGTAATGATATCTCCACCTCTCATGATTTTTGCTTTAAAAAAAAATTAACCCCATAAAAATCAAAGTGCTGAAAGCACTTCAAGAAAAGAATGCCTTGGACAAATTAAGTTCTTTTTTTTTATCAAAAGTAATGGTTTAATATTTTTTTTCGAATCAGGAAGATATTTCACTCTATAAGATTTGGAAAACAATAAACTCTTTTAAAAATCAAATAGCTGAAATCACTTGAAGAAGAGAAGAGTATTGTAAGGACACTTGTTTTATAAATTTATCAAGTTTCATGTTATAATTTGAGAATTTAGCTTAAGAGTGAACACTGCTGATATATTTTACATTTTTGATTAACTTATTGAAATCAAAGAGCTGAAAGTACTGTTAGAACAAGAGTTATAGTGTCTGACAGTCAAAGGCTTCTGAATGGCCAAATAATGAACCTTTCAAATTTTACACAGAGAATCTGATGGAGCTCTTTAAGATGCAAAATTAGAAGATGAAACCAGGTATTTCACACAGGAACCTTTTAAATACATTTTTGAAAATACTGATAATAATTTCTATTTTTTTCTGAAGAAGGGATTTTTTTCCAATCCACCACTCCATGCTTTTTTAAAAGACCTCAAGGATATGATTTTTGGACATACCAAGAATAACTCTCAATAAAAAACAAGATATCAATAATCAAGCTAAAAAGTACTTTTAATGACCTTTAATATGTATAGTCATACTAAGATGTTAACAGACAACATGCAGTGCATTTGCCACTATGCCTTCAAAAATTTCTGGGGAGAACCCTGCTACCACTACATCCTTTCCTTGCCTTCAGCTGCTATCCCACCTCGGTTTACAATTATTCACCCATTGGTTAGGGAAAATGTCAGAAAGGCTATGTACCGTTGCTGGGGATTGAACCCATGACATCCAATGATTGAAGATTGGGAGTCTGATGCGCTACCAACTGTGCTCTGACGGAGGCGACGAAATTTCATGGATAATAACTTATTTTAACGGGTCAAAATGACAAAATGAGCAAATCACAGGCCTCCTAGCAGGCCAAGACAAAAACAAAAGGAGCATGATGGTCCTAAACCATTTATCAGAGGCATATGCAAATTACAGTACTTTTTGGTATGAAAAAGACATAGTTTGGGCAAATTAAATAAAACAAATACAAAATATAAGATTTTTGGGCATAGTACAAAACTATGGAGTAATGCCATACAATTAATATGAAAGCCTTTGGCTTTATAGTTTATTCCATTTCCAAACTATCCCACATCTATACGCCTTTAAGGAAAATAGGTTAAAAAAAACATAGTAAGAAAGGGAGAACTCAGGAGTTACAAGCAATTTCTCAATTTCTCACAATGTTTTCTACCCTAAAAACCCCTTGTATTTAAATTTCAATCAAACTTTTATTATTGTCTGCAACTTCTTTTAACTCATTCCAATACAAGCCTCAAGAAAAAGCTTTGGAAAACATTGTGGAAAATAAAGAAATTATTGTCAAGATTTAGAGATGTCAAATGACCTAACTATGGGAATAGAAATTTCTAGTACAACCACACTTCAATGTCACATTCAATCCTTTGACCACAAAACAGCAATTATAGCAGTCCTATCTGCACCCAAAAGCCTTGATACAGCTAGTGTAGTGAATGCCAATTTTAACCTTTTCCAACATTGTTCTCTCTTATTTCATAGAAAGTAGTAATTGACAGGTAGCAGGGTCCAAAGAATCCACTTGTCCTCTCATATTTACGAGCAGTAAATCCCGGAGGACGAGTGAAAATTTAATCAATCATAAATTTAAGAATATTATCATGGATATATAGCAACAAATTTCATGCATTTTGTGTATTTTTTCGTATTTTATCCTATAAAGTCGTGTTCTTTGAATTATACAGGAAAAAGGCTGCGATATCGTATGTATACCAATACATTGTTTCACTTGAGCCGCTCATTTTACCGGTATTCAGGGCCGGAATTAAAACTTATTCTGACGTAGTAAATTTTGTGTTTTTGTTTTGTCTGCACTGAAAAATGTCATCAGATCAAAGAAAACTTTTCAAGTCCTGAATACCAAAATATATTATTACAAAAAAGTGGGTTTTTTTTAAACATCTCTGGACTTATTACAGGACGAGTGATAGTCAATGCAGGACAAGTGACTTTTTCATGTTACTTGCCCTGCAGGACAAGTGACTTTTTCATATTACTTGCCCTGCAGGACAAGTGACTTTTTCATATTACTTGCCCTGCAGGACAGGTGCCATTTTGGAATTCTTTGGACCCTGGGTAGCTTTTAACAGATTTTGGATGTTGTTTAGTGCTTCAATTCATAAATTTTCAGTTTTATGAATTGTTCTTTTGAAATGCTGAAAAGCATTGTATATCAATACCTTTAGTGTTATGGTAAATTATCTGTTGTCATGCTGTATAAATTACCTCACCAAATTGCTGTAAAATCAAAGCGCTGAAAGTGCTGACAGAACCTGTTGTTCAAAAATCGGTATATCTTTTAGAAATCAATTTCATTAACAACTCTTGCAGGAAAAGTACATGCAGGAGGTTTAGACTAAGATCAGACTGTACTTATGTGCAGGCTTATCTTGGTCTACACCTCCAGCCAAACCAGGAATATTCCGGGTTCAGCTTGACAAGGGTTATGCCTTATGTCAATTTATACTTTTTTGTTCACAATAAGAATGCATGCTTTCCAGTGAAAGAGGATCCATCATACCATGCTTAATAAAAAATTTTATCACTTTATATAATTCTCAGGAAAATATGATGTAAGCCATCGTTCAAGAGGTTTTGCATTCTTCGTTTGAAAAAGTAACATTTCTGAATGAATCTCATCAGAATTTGAAAATCTCTCGATCTGTTAATTGCTGATCCAGCATGATCCCTGTATTTACTGAGATTTTGGCAAAATTTTCACTGTATACCATATATGGAATAATCCCCGCCTATTAAAGCCATAATTAAATAATATGATACAGTCACCGAAGGATCATTCTTGTGAAATTTAGTTGAAATCCATCACCTGGTTTCTGTTAATAAGATCTTTACATCTTTCACTATAGATGGACATAAACCCTGCCTAATAAAACCATGTTTTTAATCTGATTTTCTTCTTTGAAGGAATCTGATAAAGGGTCACAAAAGGATCATTTCTGTGAAATATTGGAATCCATCAATTGGTTTCTGAGCAGAAGATTTTCAGTTTTCACCAACTATGGAAACTAGCCCTACCCATTAAAGCTATGTTTTTCATCCAATCAAAATTCTTTGAAAGAATCTGAATAAAGAGTCACCCAAGGATCATCCCTGTGAAATTTGGTTGAATTCCATTCAGTACTTTCTAAGGAGTTTGAAGATTTTAAAGTAAAAGTTTACAGACGAATGGATGGACTGACGCACCCTTCAATGCACCTTTATAAACCATTGTGAGAAAAGAAGCATTCCTCTCTTTTTCCACTTTGTTTTCTTCCATAAATGATTTTTAATTAACACAGTTTAAAATATTGTCTACTGCCTCTCTCAGTTTAGACGCATCTTAAAATTTTCTGAGGTGGATTAACCTTGAAAGTAATACTTTTCTTTAACCCATTCCAACTCAGTCCCTCCTCGTTACGCCTCTCGAGAAAAAAGCTTTGGGAAACATTGTGGAAAATGAAGAAATTGCTTGTATCAAGCAATTTCTTCATTATCCACAATGTTTTCTATCCAAAAAGACAAAAAAATTCAAAATTCCATCAACTTGAAATTGTCATCTGCAGCTTCTTTCAATTTGGACCAGTCTAAAATTTTGCTGTGTTGGAATGGGTTAATTTCAATTGTATTAAAAGGTGCAAAAACAAGTGAATAGTAAAGTGCAAAGAACAATTCTATGCCAGATGATGGGGCATATTTCGGTGACCAAGGTACTTTGTTTACTAATGTCTGATATTTCAAATTTATGCAACATTTCTGTGATTTTGATACTTATTCATCCATAGAAAAGAAAAATGTTTTTTTGGAATAATGTTCAGCACTGTCTCAAAGCGCAAACTAGAGGCGCTTCAGCACCTCTATGGCTCCACAAACCTGAAGGAATCTGATAAAAGGTCATCTGAGGATCCTTCCTGTGAAATTTGGTTAAAATCCATTCACTTGTTTCTGAGTAGGTGATTTTAAAAGCTTTCACCATACATAGAAATTAGCCCCGCCCGTTAAAGCCATGTTTTTCATCCAATCTGATTTCTTTGAATGAATCTGATGAAGGATCACAAACCTGAAGGAATCTGATAAAAGGTCATCCGAGGATCCTTCCTGTGAAATTTGGTTAAAATCCATTCACTGGTTTCTGAGTAGATGATTTTAAAAGCTTTCACCATACATGGAAATTAGCCCCTCCCGTTAAAGCCATGTATTTCATCCAATCTGAATTCTTTGAATAAATCTGATGAAGGATCAAACAACAATCATTTCCGTTAAATTGATTGAAATCCATCTACTGGTTTCTGAGAAAAATGTTAAAACTTTCACCATATATGGAAATTAGCCCCATCCATTTGAGCCATGTTTATCATCCTATCAAAATTCTTTGAAGGAATCTGATAAAGGGTCACCAAATGAACATTCCTGTAAAATTTGGTTGAAACCAATCAACTGGTTTGTGTTCACCATAATATATGACAATAAGCAATGCCCATTAAAGCAATGTTTATCATCCGATCAAAATTCTTTTAAGGAATCTGATTAACCCATTTCCAAACAACACATTTTAGACCAGTCCAAATTTGAAGAACTTGCAGACAACATTTCAAAGTGTGAGTGAATTGAAAAATAACTCTGATATTTGGCAGAAAACATTAAGAGAAAAGGAGAAATTGCTTGTCACAAGCAATTTCTCCATTTCTCACAATGTTTTCCAAATCTTTTTCTTTCAGCGGGTAAAAATGCGGGATAAAGCTTTGCTTGTAAAAGCCATGTTTATCATTCCATCAAAATTCTTTGAATAAATCTGATAAAGGGTCACCAAAGATCATTCCAGTAAAATTTGGTTGAATTCAATCAACTGGTTTTAGAGAAGATTTTAAAGCTCTAACCAAAATATAGAAATTGGCCTCCCCCATTTAAGCCATGTTCATCATCCAATCAAATTTCTTTGAAGTAATCTGATACAGAATTGCCAAATGAACATTCCTGTAAAAAATGGTTGAATTCCAGACATGGCGAAGATCTGGAAATTTCTGTCAGACACTCGGTCTGACATTGCTAGATAATCTGTCAGACCGAATGAAATTCTGTCAGACCGAAAGATCAGAATAAAAAGACACAATTTGCGATATTTTTCAAAGTATTTATTAACCCTTATGAAGTGAAACATAATTTTCATTCAAAGTTAAAGAAGAAGAAGGAGGAGGAGAAGTAGAAAAAAAAGAGAAAGAGAAGATGTAGATATAGTGCAAAGTTCTAGACTAGACCCACTTGAAAGTTGCAGACAACAATCTCAATTAAATGAAATGAAAAAAAAAGATGTAGGAAATAAACAAATTGTTAGATCAACAACTATGGATGCCCTAAAATTTGTGCAACCGGTTATGAATGAATTAGTGTTTTTCAGATTGGAAGACACTGGTTTTTCTGAATTATAGAAGTCAATGCACACCTGACATGACATAACACCTTTTTCCTTGTTGTATACCAACCAGGAACGGTTGTTTTGCCACGCCACCTGAAATGTTCTGTCAGGTCTGGTTGCCTCATACTTTTTGGATTTTTCCTTGCGCTTGTCATCACTGTCCTCCGTGGACTCAGATTTGCGCTTAGAACAAGGTCGAGCGCCGGAAAAATATTTCATCTTATCAAAAAAACTCATTATAAATGCGTAAAAATACTTATCTAAATCGGTTCTGTCTGAATCAGCTGGCGAAGAGCGAAAGAATAAGTGGTGAACCAAATGGACCGGTGCTCAAAAAACGAAAGGCGTGAGAAACACATTATCATAAAAGCTATCGCAAGGAATGTTCTAGAAACTGAACCGGGTCGAACTCGATTATACACGTTGCATGCTTTTACAGCCTAGATGTACTTTGTTCGATTAATATTTTAGTAAAGTAATTTCCGGCCACAGTCTCAAATTTTACTTGGGTAAGTTTTCAGTTCTTGTTAGGTAGATTTGCCAATCTTTTTTATACAGACAATCATCGAAATAATTATCGGACAGTGGGACTGACGGAAAGGAAAAACATGTCGGACATTGTGAAATTTCATCGGACAGGTCCGAAGGTCTGACGGTCTTCGCCATGACTGAATTCCATCAACTAGTTTCTGAGAAGAAATTTATTTAAAGCTTTCACTATATATGGAAATTAGCCCTGCCCATTAAAATTCTTTTTAAGTAATCTGATAAAGGGTCACCTAAGTATCATTTCTGTGAAATTTGGTTTAAATCTGTTCTGTACTTTCTGAGAAGATTTTTGAATTAACATTTTACGAACGGACAGACGCATGCATGGACGCATAATGGACACAATGCTATGACACTAGCTCGCTGGCTTTCAGCCATTGGAGCTAAAAATGATGTAGGAATAAAGATCATCAATTCTTTAGCCCAAGTGTTGGAATCTCAGCCATCTTTGTTTACTTGATGGTACTGACAGTGCTGGAAAACCCAACTAACCTGAGTGGTATTAAAATCAACAAGGTCAGCGATGCATAACTACTTTGTCTTGATTGGCATGGTTATGCAATTAATATTTATTGCGTCTCTCCCAAAACCAATAAGTAGTGTTTCCACCAGAGCGTGTTTTCAAGAAAATAAATCGTCAGCGACGCAACAATATTCACCAAGTGCTTTTTTGTGACGCAACCTAAATTGACTTTGAAATATAAATTTTGTATGATGTATTTGATCTCACTGAACGATCTTAGAGCTAAACTGTACAAAACAAGTTCTTTCTAACGCCAGGGCTTAAATCCAGTTACTCTGAAATCTGTCAACCCTGTTGTTGTTGTTCTATTTATACGACTGGTTTTATTGTCTGGTTTCCTGAGCCAAGTATGATTATATGTAGAAACCCCGGAAAACAAGCTTTTATTGGGATTATTTTTTTTTTTAAACTCATTTTCATTGAAGCAATTATTTTGAATTACATTTCAAGTCAAGTTAAATTTAAAGCTTAAACTGCGCCATCAATACTTTTCCTTCTACAGGTAATCCTTTGACTAAACATTTTTGTATGGGTAACCTGCATGCTTTTGTAAACAGACAACGAAATTACATCATCATGGCAGACAAACCGAAACCAAAATAGGCTAGCAGATTTTTTTCTTCCTATTCCCAAATCTAATTAAAGTTCTAGCACTAGTAAAGATTTGTCAAATGTAATTATAATTTGTTTATTTCTTTTAATTCAAGTGAATTGATCATTCTGTCCCTAGAAACTCTTTTAGAACACTTGTTTGAAAGCTTTAGTCATTTAAAAATTTACCCCCTAAAATTCTAAATGGACCCCAGAAATGAAGACAGGGGGGGTCACAAATGACCCTAAAAAAATCGATCCTGGCAGAAACACTGAATCAGAGTGTGAATACAATTCACTCATTGATTGTCTATTCATTAGATTCAGCTTATATCTTTATTTTTGTTTATACATTAAAATACTAGAAGTCAGGACTTTTTTTCTAGAAATTGGGAAGAGGCCTTAGCCTGTTTGTTTTGGGAAATTTTTGCGCAGTTTTCAGAAGAATTGGGAAACATAAGTTTGATAAAAGAAAGTAATAAAAGTAAGATTCATGCATCATTTTCAAGATTCAATGATAAATAACTATATTTAGCGGTCTTATCAGAAATAGAATGAATAGAAATATTAAAACAAATTTTGATGGAATTAAATCCATCTAATGCAAAAAGCAATTTGGGGAAATTTCTCTGCCAAAAGTGGGAAAAAAGAGCCTTTTTGGAATTGGGAAGTAGCCTTTTATAGGCCCCTGTTACAGAATGAAAAAAAGCCCTGGAAGTTCAAAGTTGTCACCAGTTAAAATTTCCAATTTGCTGATTTTGGAGCCAGAATTTTTAATTGTTCGCAATTGGCACCATTCGCGATTGGCAGGGAGAGCCCTGTTTAAAATTTATGAAATTTTAGATTTTTTTAGCTTTCTAGGTTTAAAATATTGTGTAAAATGAAGAAATGAGGGGGTAGTGTTGGGTAATCAGTTTCAAATCATAATCAATTATGGATATTAAAGTAATTAATGATCAATTAATCGTTTTCTTTGAAATCATTTCAGTACTCCATGTATGTATGCTATGACATTACCACTATTGCCTGCTACTTTGATTTTTTATAATTTGTGCAATGATACTTCTATCACTTGTTTTAAAACTTGTAAGCTTTGAATTTGAAACTGTTGATTTTGTATTTTGATTGAGACTTGGTTCATTTTCAAGACAGGGTTAAAATGAATTGTGTCAATAATATAAACATGACATAACGTATTTATTCTAATAATCGCCCATATTCTAATAAACGCCCATCCCCTCAAATACTGCAAAAATGCAGCCATTTTTCACCCAATTTCAAAAACGATAGATAAAAGATGTATCTTAATAAAATTAAACCACAATCAATTTAAAGTTTGTTTATTATCCAATTAAATGGCCGAATCCAAAGAGTCTACCTTTTTAGGGTAAAAAACTACCAAGAACTGCCAATAACAATGAAATTGTCTGCAAGTATTAACATATTTCTTGTTTAGAAAATTCTTACCTCACTAATGAGAAAAAGCCAAGAAATGATTTATACTAAATCCTATCAATAAGGATTAGGAGATTTGGATAAAAGACACGAAACTTAGTATGAGCAAAGAAAGACCTTTACCGTAGACGCTTCCTATTTTGGGCCATGGAACGGAAGATATCAAGTTTTTCAACACTAATAGGTTAAGGCCTAGGTATCCAGAAAGTTCTGCGCGGCCATATCTCCTTGGTGACTGACTGGGCATTTTCCAGTTGAATACCCTTACTCATGTGTTAAGATTATCATACAACCAGGGTTCTCCCCAGAAATTTTTGAAGGCGTGGTGGCAAATGCGCGGTAACATCTTGGTATGACTATACATAATAAAGGTCATTAAAAGTGCTTTTTAGCTTGACTATTGACATCTTGTTGTTTTATTGAGAGTTATTCTTGAATTATATTCTTCAACTTTTTAATTATTATAAGTTGATTTATCTTTTCTGAGGCTTATTTTGATACCAACCAATTGTGACATTACTCAGCTTACTTGAACTCTCTATCCTATTTGTTGGAAAGGGCACTAAATTGTCTCATAAAAAGGATGTGAAAAGGAAAGATAATGAAAGAATATACCCAAAAGTCTCAAAGGAATGAGTAAAAAAAAGTGTCAACTGCTTGTCTATTTTTCATGCTTGGCCATTTTATCAAGTCTGTCCAAAAATCATATCCTTGAGGACTCTTTAAAAAAGCATGGAGTGTTGGATTGACAAAATGCCCTTCATCAGAAAAAAAATAGAAATTACTATCAGTAATTTCAAAATGTATTTATAAAGTTCCTGTGTGAAATACCTGGTTTCATTTTCAAATTTTGCATTTTAAAGAGCTCCATTAGATTCTCTGTGTAAAATTTAAAATGCTCATTATTTGCCCATTCAGAAGCCTTCGACTGTCTGACACTATAACTATTCTTCTAACAGTACTTTCAGCTATTTGATTTCAATAAGTTAATAAAAAATGTATAATATATCAGCAGTGTCCAATCTTAACCTTATTTCTCAAATTATAACATGAAACTTGATCAAACTTATTAAACAAGTGTCTTTACTCTTCTCTTTAAGTGATTTCAGCACTTTGATTTTCAAAAAAGGATTTTGTTTTCCAAATATTATAACGTGAATGATCTTTTCCTGATTCTAAATAATTATTAAACCATTACTTTTTATAAAAAGAAATCCCTAATTGGTCTAAGGCATTCTTTTCTTGAAGTGCTTTCAGCACTTTGATTTTTATGGGGGTATTATTTCTTTTTGGGTAAAAAACATGAGAGGATGAGATATTATTAGATGATAACTAAAAGTATAATAATTTTTTTCATCTAACTTTTAAACAAATTTATTGAAATAATGGGTTGAACAAACCAGGGTACGAATGTTTGAGATATTGCCCTCCATGTTGGATAAAAAAATAAATGGACTTATTCCAGAAGATACATGTGTGTAATTATTAAACTTAGTTGAAAACAAGAGCTTCGTATAACTAGGATGGCTTCTATACAAATCTGTCTTTATCATTTTGGCAAATTCTCGTAAGGAAAAACAATCGCCAAAGGGGTATGTTTTCAGCGATCAATGTATGAAATAAACTGACCCAATTAATCTTTCCTTCAAAAAAAAAATAAATTTTAAACCACTGTGGCTTTAGTTTGATAGTTGCCACATCAAATAACCACATCTTTTACTTTTAACTAGACCAATCTCAGCCGAAGTGACATTTTTCTGGAACCGGGTTGCCATTTTGAATTCATTGTTTACATATTGGTACCTATCATGCTTGGTGACTGATAGCGAGGTACCATCGGGAAACGCGAGAAAAAAATTGATAATCACCAATTAGTAAGAGTGTAAGGGTCTTATCAATAGAGATGTTATGTAATACGTGGTATACAACACTATAGATAAAGAGCCTGTCGTGTCCGCGCTTCTGCAACCAATTTTAATTGTTTGCTTGACCCTTTCTTCTGCTGGAAATTAAGCCGTATCGGTGACCAAATTTAAGCGTATCGGCGATCTGAAGGCGTATCGGCAAACTCTCTTAATTAATGAAGGCGTATCGGGGCCGATACGCTATAATGGCCTGGGGAGAACCCTGCATACAACCCTACCATAACTAATTCGTCCAAAATGGACTTAGTCTTAATTTTTGTTTCTGTTATAATTATGATTAATTACAACTTTAACAAAGCCAGGGTTTTGTCAATGGATCGAGGCAACAGGGGTACAAGTCTAATGTTACTAAAGCTAGCTTTACATCAAACTTCTTCAGGTCTTTCAAAAATGGATTGAACTTAAACAAGTAAACATTTGTATCTTTATTGTCTTGTGCATACAGATATTATGATACAAGAATGTGCGAGGGTCAACTTATTAGACATTTATAAATTCATTCAGGAGTCTACACTGTCTCGGGATCCTGAGGATCCCTAAAAATTGGAAGGGACCCCAGCAATCTCAGGCTAGGGATTCCGTCAGGATCCTTTAATACTTCTCCAGTACAATAGATCTTAATATATCAACAAATAATCCTGAATTTTTGTCTGTACGTTTTTTTAGAAAACATTGTGGATAATGAAGAAATTGCTTGGTGTTATCCTTGATAAGGGTGTATATTTTCATAATCAATTAACCATTTCCAATAATTTTGGCACACTTATAAATGACCCTTGATGCATGGCTGCTAATTTTTGAGAGTTAAAATGACCCACAGTGACAAATTTTCGAGAATCAAAATTGTATTCTTTTTTAATTTCAGTGCCTTAAAACCAGATTTCTTGGGACAAACGAAAACCCTGTAATTGCAATGTTTTGACTATGTACCTAATGTCAGATATAAATGTGTTACAGCCCGATTGATTGATTATGAAATTTCTTAGTTGATAATCAGAATCTCAAACAAACTTTTTATCAATTATAACCACAGTGCCTGAACTAGGACGCCAAATTGCGGGGATCCCTGGCATTTCTGAAAGGTGACTATTGTTTTTTTATCAAGCGCGGGATAGTAGCGCAAAAAAAATCAAAAAGGAATATCAATAAATCTAGCCTTTGACAGCAAGTCGCGTCTTACTGGTTTACCTTTTCTTCGAGCAGTATCATAAGAGTAACTTCCCTTATTGTTTACTATGGTTGACTTCGATCGCAACTAAGACCGTGCCTTTGTAACTATAGTTATTCCTACTATTGCATTCCTATTAAACAAACATTTGATTACATTCATTTATATTTTCATTGTGCGAGAAAGACATTGTCAATTAAAAAATCACTTTTGAAAAAATAAATATAGCTCTTTTCTAAGTGAATTACTTACAGAAAATTTTAAACATCGTTTTTGTTAACAGGAAAATTTGAATTTGGCTTTGTTGTCATAGTGATGATTGAATTGTCATCATTCTCTTTGTCAAACTATGGATCAGACAGGCATTTTACTGATTTCTCTCTGTGAAACAAATGTGGATGACAAAAAAACGTTGACAAACGTAACTTAAACTGAAACGGCGCTAGAATCAGTGTCACAAATTGACGAAGCCATGGCAGATTAAGACTCTGTGTCGCAAGAAAAAAGTCAAAACTCTGTAATTTTCAAAGTAAAAGGCTCAAAGAATGGCCCTGTTTAAAATACAAAGAACTGGCTAATGAAATGCAATTATTGCATTGATAATAATATGTCAAACACTTTTAGAATTTGATCAAATAACTTTGAAAATATGTCTTTACTTCTTTAAGTACAAACCAGTCAATTGTTTTGTTGTTTGGCTAAGCTAACTTGAAGGCCCCAAAAAGTAATTACAGATCCCCATGTTTTCAAAACTAATGGGGGAATTTCCCCCATGTTTTTCAAATCCTGGATCAGATACTGATAACCATCACTACTGAGGGTTGTCGAAAAAGCATCATTGTGTTGGAAAGGGTTACACATTTGGGTCCCACTTATTCCATACAGTCAGTCAATAAAGAAGGGCCATTGGAAGAACCAGTGATCTCCCAAGGCTGCATTTTGCACCAATGTCTCCAAAAATCATAAATGTTCTCAGTATTATACGACCATGGAGACACTGTCATCTGAATTCCGAATCCCTGGTAGCTTGATTTTTCATTTGATCCTTCAATTTGTAAGATGTTGCCACTATTATTTGACATTTGGAACATTATCTTCTTGCTTCGAAAACCTTAAAAGACCACTTTAGGACCCCAAATGACAATAGAGGGTAAAGACAGAGATGGCTTTCAGACGGACATGTGAATGACCTGCTGACAGGTATTACAGTGGGCTAGAAGGAAAATTCATTTGCAGGCATTCAAATAAATTTGGGTCCTTGTAAGACTATGACCCTGTCATATCTTTGGAGCACTCTCTATCTGGGGCTATGATACTTGTCTCCGCAAATAGCAGGTAAGCATAAGAATTTTCGGATAATTTGGTATTGCAGACTATTATATATTTATCTCTTCACTTTCGAACAGACAAGCAGAAAATCATCTCTTATTTGCCAGAAGTCAGGTTGAGATAATCGGTATTTCCAAACCACTAGGATCCAAGAAATAATAATGATTTGGCTGTCAATTCAGCATTGGTCTGACAAATGGCAAAGTTTCGATTTCAGATGTGGTGTTTCTGCAATCTCCTTTCTCGGATATACTTTGCTTAGTTTATGTCTGGTGTTTTAAAGTTGCACAATATAGGTTTAAAGGTACTTTTACATAGGTTTAATGTCGCTGTCTATTTCACAATTCTTGATGATTGCATAGTCGTAAAGAGGGCTGGATAACTCAAACAAATGAGGGCATATTCAATCAAAACAATCTCACTGTATGTGTCATCCTAATGGTCAGGCCACTCTACGGTTGTTTACGGTGGTAATAGAGCCCAAAGAAAACTAGAGGCTCCAACAAAATCTCTTTAGTGGGTGGGGGATGGGGTAAACAAACCAATATGTCCGCCATTAGACTTCATTCCTCATTTATCGCGTAGTGTTTGCAACCTAGATTGTCGATTTGAATTATCTTCTCTCTGTATCTGACTATTCTGTATAACACACTTACCCTAAATATGTACAAAAATAATGTTATTCCTTTCAGAAAATCATAAATAAGAATATCATTCAGTCACCCGGCATTAGTGTCCCTTTTTCTCTATGCACAAAGGGTGCGGTTGTTCTGATTTACAACGATTGAACCCGCAAAGAAGAGAAAGTTGGTACAGCGCATGCTCATCAATACTCATGACGTCATAAATTATTAGCATACATATGTAAATAATGTATGCAGAAATTTTCAATTAGGGAGAAAATCGATTAAAATAAATCATATCGGATCAAAATTGAGGGTTTTAAAACGTATGTACAGAGTCGAATCAACTGTGAGATGATGATAGAAACTTGTTTCCGAAATAAAGGGACCAAACGGAGACGATTATGTCCCGTCACACCAAAACGTTAGATATCTGGCTTATCTAATTAGTCTAAGGCTTTTAAGGTTTTTTCCACAACCTCCATGAACTTAACGATAGGATAAAACCTAGATTTAGAAGAGTTTTATTATTCTATTTAATTTTTTGCATCTAACAAATTAACTATCATACAGAATAGTTTTCATTTTCAAAATAATATTTCTAAACGACACGGGAAACGCACGTCTCACGCAGAGTGACGTGGTGCCCGGACACCGGAAGGTACTTTGTCACCGAACAGAGTATCCCCGACAGAGCCGAAGTAACGGGATTGTTATTGTTACTGTTACTGTAATGTTATTTAAGAAACAAATACTGATTTTAAAAGTATTTGTTTGTAGTAAAGTCAATGTGGACGATTAATCTCTTCACAACCATTTTTGTAATTCTATGTAAGCGAGTTTTGGCTCTGTGAGCGAGAGGTTTTCGATATTTTTAAGTCTGTTACCCGATTTTAGTCCTTCTACTTATCATAGCTCGATCATTTAACTACGGTTTGTATGAATTTTATGTATCATATAAAAGCAGCCAAAGCGGACGTATTGATAATTGATTTACCTAGGTACAGGAAACGCCGCAGTAGAGGAAAACGCGATAACAAGACACTATCTTGATTCACATTGTATTTGGACTGGTCTAAAACGGTCTGGTGTGGGAATGGATTAAAGAAATCGTGATAATATGGCACTATAGCAATTATTCAGCTATATTTCTGACTGAACTTCCAAGTGGGCAACCTATATGGGTCCCATATAGAAAATGTATGAGCAATAATAATCCCTTTTTTACCCTAATGGTCCCAATCTGGTAATATTTTGGGACCCATGTCGGCATGTGAAAATTGGTTGAAATCAAACAATTAGTTTTTGAGAAGAAGATTTTCAAAATGTTCACAATATACCATATATGAAATCTAGTATGCCCATTACTGGTAGTATTTCTATACGATCGACATACTTTGAAAGAATCTTGCCATGGACTAACCCAAAGCTCATTTCTTGAAATTTTATTGAAATACATCTTTTTTTCTGAGCAGATTTTACAACACACAATAGGATAACCACTTCCATGGCCGAGTGGTTAGGGTGTCCGCTTTGGAAGCGGGAATTGGGAAGTTTGAATCGCGTTGAAAGGCGACTCACTGGATAAGAACATATCGCGACCGGTTGGTGAGCCGCCAGCTAATTAAATGAATGGTTTCTCTAGGCCTATCTCTGCCAGGGGCCCAGTAATAAAGAGAAGCGGTTCGGGTGGTACTGTGTACACAAAAAAGTGTCTCGTAAGTCAGAACTAGCTGGCCATTAAAACTGGGGTGACTCTATAATAAACAAAGCCCTTTTACACCGTATATGGAAATTAGCCCAAGCTGAAAGCCAGCCCGTTTTCCCTTTTATATTACTCACGCGATGAAAATTCTTCGAATGGATCTGCCATGGTAAAGGGTCACCAAAGCATAATTCCTCTGAAATTTGGTTAAAATAAGGTACTTTCTGAGTATAAGATTTACAAAGTTAACCCTTTCCTGTTTTACAAAATTCAAGGGCTTTGCAGACAAAATGTTACTTGGATTTAATTTGAAAAATAACCAATCAGTAGGATAGAACATATTTTGAAAAAAAAAAAAAATAAATTGCTTTTTTTTCTACAATATTTTCTCAATTATGAATCATAACCAGGGAACGAACAGGAAAGGGTTAAGGTGTAAGGACTAACGCATGCACGCACTTAGCTGGGATTACATAGTCCCCATTCTGATAATCTAATAGCAAGGCCCGCAAGCCGATTATCAGAAAGAGGACTACGTTATCGCAGCTAGTACGCACTGCCACACGCACAAAAAACACAATGCTATAACGATAGCCCAATAGGTTTCAGCTTCCTGTGGAGCTAAAATCACTTCTTGTAAATCTGCTTTTACCAGTTGCTGAGGAGAAGGTCACTTTATTTTTCACCGTATAACATCTATTGAAATTAGCACAAACCACAAAAGCCGTGTTTTCCAAACTTTATTTTATACGATGGAAATCAGCGCCGTGCTTGAATACTATCTATGACATAGAATTAACGATTATGGAATATTTTAATGAAATATGTTTCCAATTCACCACGAAGTTTCAAAGGAGAAGATAAATATATATCTTCGCACTTACGGACGACTGAATGCAACTACAAAAGCCTATTGGCTTTAAGCAAGATTAGTAAAACAAACAAACAAACAACATACAAACAAGCACAGCGATATCGGTAAATAATTCTAAAGTTGATAAATCGTGCCTTAGCATCCTAGTTTATATTTTATTGTTTGGAAATATACCGCAAACATTTCAAGAAAATTAATCAATATGGCCTTATGTTTCTGTCAAAATCGGAGATTTATAGAGCTAAAAGTAGAAGAATAGTGTTTTAGTCATTAATTGGACTTAAGTGATCTAAATTGTACACATATATGGTCTTCATATACAGACCGTGCTTCGCCTTTTAGAAAGAAATAAAGATTAAAAGGCTGGTGTCGTATTATCACAATTTCTTTACAAACTAGTGCCAGTATTCCATCGCGCTAAATGAAGATGGTGTTTTGCTATCATATTTCCCTTTACCTTGGTACGTATATTTTCGCATTGTATAAATATATTTACAAGCTATTCGGAGTGCTCTCATTGCACGCGTGTTAAATGAAACACATTACTTTTACAAAAATAGGGAATAAACTAGCAAACTCGTTCATAGAGCAACAACTCGCGTATTAAGGACTATATCAAGATAATCTTTTTCTCTAATATCCCTTCACCTAATGAATAGATAAGTAGAACGTTCGCCGCCCTTGGTACGACAAGATGCCGTTGGGTCTGCTGAGGAAAATCCAATCTGGTGCCCGGGTACCTTCCGGTGTCCACTCACTACTTGACAACGAGCTTCGTCGTTTAACCCTTTCCCGTTCGACCACGGGATTTTACGTTCCTGTGATTTTATACTCAAGAAAACATTGTGGAAAAAGAAGAAATTGCTTGTAACAAGCAATTTCTCCTTTTTCCACAATATTTTCTACCACATTGGATGGTTTCATTTCAAATGGCATCCAGTTTTCATTGTTGTCTGCAACCTCTTTCAATTTGGACTAGTCTAAAATTTCCAGAAACAGGAAAGGGTTAAGAACTAACGACGCGGGCTTCCCAGTAGAACCGTCATGTATCACTGCACTATCTAATGTAACAACTGACGGATCGCACCTGCCAATCAAAGAATCAATCGACCAATCAAATCTTTCATTTGGATCGAAATTTAACGCTGAACTCCAAATTTGGTCGACAGTTATGAGTGAAGTTTTTTGTTAATTTGGCGACTTTAACGTCGTAACTGCGGCTTATTCAAGCTGTAGTTACGACACATTTAGTGTCCAACTGTCCGTTTTACGCATTTGTTATATTTTACGCGACCATCGTGAAATTTTGCAAAGATAAAGTCGTTTACAATCTAAGTGGAACTGCCTGTTGGGGGTCAATGCGGGCGTCACCAGCGATCCGTTAAATTGACCAATCGGGTATTGCTACAAAAAAAAGGGGGGGGCGTCTATTTTGAATTCGTGCACATGAAACAACAACAACAAATACATGTATATCATAAGAATGTACGCGGATAGGAATCAAGGACAAATAAGAACAACATGTTTTTAATGTGGGGTTTTTTTGGGGGGGGGGTGTTTTTGATGTTGTTGTTGTTTCTCGCGGTCATAAATTTGACAGAGTGACAACGTCGTTGGGCGAGCAAAATATTGTAAGTACAGCTTAACCCAGCTTAACCCATTCCCAAACGATACAACTTTGTACTGGTCAAAATTGAAATACACGTACGTTCAAGTTCAAATTTCAAAGTGAGTGTAATTTGAAAAATATGTCTAAATATGGTTTAAAAAAAACCCTTATTGAAAGGGAACATGGCTTGTTACAAGCCATTCTCCTTTTTCTTAAGGCTTTCCCCAGTATTGTTTTACAGGGGCGTCAAAAGGTGTCAATATCGGATGGTCATGAATTAAACAGAGCTGTAGTTACGAAATTTTGCTTGTCTACCTACGATTGGCTTTTGAACGACATCGGTAACGAACTTGTCCGAGATATCACAGTTACAAGCATTCTAATCAGGTTTCAAGACAAACAACAACAACAATAAAAAAAACTTCAATCTTTAGCGTGCTCACCAATGATGACACTGGTGAACGATACCCTGCTAGATCGCCGTTGTCATTGAGTCGGGTTTAGCTTAAATGAGAAAAAATGATATCCTTAATTACATGTAGATATAATGACTTTTTGGGGTTTGAAAACAAAAAACGAGAATAATTTCGTTTACCTAACGTCGCTACCGTAGCACATGCCCATAGAGCGACGCCCCCAGAACACGGTTAGTTATTACGAGGGATACTGAAGGGATACAAGACGAAACTGCTTAGATCTCCGCCTAGTTCTTTAACGTGCTCTATGGATATAGCACCATAATACGGGGCCTCGGTTTAACCTCTCATCCGAAAGACAATTTGCTTGTAAATTGATATGGTCAGCTCAGGGTTCGAACCCATGATCATGAGGTTTGAAGTCAAATGCTCAACCAACCGAGCTAATGCTGACAAACGAAAATCGACCCTTAAAGCGGCCATTTGAAGGAAAATGATTTCACCCGATATTTCCGATGTTTCAAAGTGGAGCATTACGAGTATACTACACAAATATTGCAATTGATAGTGAGTATAGTATATTTAACAAAAAGAAAGAACATTTATCGTGAAAATGATATTAACAGTTATTGAGGAGGCGCTTTGATAAATAAAGCTTTGGAAAACCTTGTGAGAAAGAGGAAATTGCTTTTAACAAGCATTTTCTTCTTTTATCTCAATGTCATCTACTTTTTGCTTTCATGGTGGTATGAAACGAAAAAAAAAAAAAAAAAAAAAAATACTAATCACACTCATGTATGAATTCGCTTCGCGCATTTATATATTGTGATTAGGTTTTCCGTTTCATACCTCCATGTAAACACAAAAAATATTCTACTCATCTCTTAATTGAAATACCGTTAGAGTCAAAAGTGGCATGTAATCAACAATTTATAGTACCTTCGAAAAAACATGAAGGAGAAAGCAAGGATTCAGATGGGGAGAGGGGTTTAGAATCCAGGGTCCAGACCCCCATAGAATTTTGGCAAAAAATGGTTAAAAGATTCAGAAAATCTGAAAGTTAAAGCTGCATATCTTCATTGAAAAACCAAGATGTCATAACTACAGCTTTATTCAAGCGTACATTTTGTGTTGAACTACACCCACTATCACAAAGCTTCGCAGGACCCCATCGCCTTTTTCTTACGATTTTTCACGTTAAGAGATGAAGAGAATTTTTTGTTTTCATTGAGGTATGAAACGAAAAAACCTGATCACACATTATGAATACGCGAAGCGGATTCATACATCATGAAGTGTGATTAGTGTGTGTGGGTTTTTTCCCCGTTTCATACCTGAATGAAACCAGCAGCAAAAAAACAAAAAAAAAAAAAAAAAAAAAAAATCATCATTTCTTCTAATTTACTGACATCGGGCGAACGAAAACCCCCAAATATATGAAAGAATTGATATCTCTTTATGGGCCTATAATGTGCTCAAAACTTTGTACATGGAGGTATGAATCAATCGGAAAGTTAGGTTTTGATAGACGAAACTAAAAATTAAATTTTTAAACTGGGACTTTGAATATATAGAGTCCATGATATAAAAATCGAAACAAAACCATGAGTAAGGGTAATCTTAAGAATGGATGTTTTGGTATTATATTTTCTCATTCGGTTAACCTTTTTAACATTATCTATAACTCGGGGTATTTCCCGCATCAATGGTCAGAAGTTATTATTATACCCTTACAGAAGAAAAAGACCATGGCGATGAAAATGATTATCGGGAAATGACGTTATCTATTATGCTCCCTGAAGTATAAGCATATAGCCGCCACTTCGTCTGTTAGTTCGTCCGTCCTTCTGTCATTCACCCCATCCATCCGCTTCGATTTCTCCACTATCAATGGGCAAAATTAGATTAAAGTTCACATGTGAACTCTTATGATATTGCGCCGACGTATTTTCCCTTTTTTTGCTAGCTCCAAAGTCAAGGTCACAGTTCAAGGTCAAACGTTAAAATTGAGCTTGTCAAGAGTATAGATCCTTCAATTATGGGTGGATTTCAATATAATTTTGCACAACAGTTTTCTATCATGAGTAGATGTACCATTTGAAAGAAACATACCTCCACTGCCAAGGTCATAGCTCAATGTCAAACGTTAAAACTATGTTTGTCCGGAGCATAGCGCCCAAAGCTATGGATGGATTTCGAAATAACTTTGCACTATTGTTCTCTATCATAAGTAGATTTGTCATTTAAAGCAAGTTTTCAGATTTGTTCCAAGGTCAAGGTCACAGCAGAAGGTCGAACGTTAAAATTAAGCATGTCTGTACCATAGCTCCTACAGTTATTACAGATTTCAAAATAACTTAGCATAATTGTTCTCTATCTGTTTGATCATTTCCATTCATGTTCTTCTGATTTAAAATTTATTGTAGGCAAGATAGCAATTAACAAGAAACCATTTCCCCAGTTTATCTTATACTTTTTGTGGGCTTAGAGAGCATAATCCGTCACTGACAGCCCTCGCCATGTAAGGATGATGGGCATGAAGATTTACCGTGTGTGAGTCATCGCGTGCATGTATATGATTGTGGGTAGGAGGGTGTGTGTGTTTGGGAGTGTTTAAGTCTGGATATATTTCAAAATAACTTGCATTAACAGATTGTGAAAGAAAGATTTTGACTCTCGATTTTCAAATTTCTAACTGTAATGCTTTCAGATATTATTAGTTAAACTGATTTTGTAATGAAAAGGACAGTTCAAAACTTAAAAAAAGGGAAAAGAATAAAAAATTATTCGCGTTACGAGACGCCAAATAAGTCAGCAAAGCACAACCCGAATGGAACCGGAATTCACCGGTCGATTGCACCGAAAATGTTCTTATTTGTGGTTCAATGACGTGTCATCTACGTCATTACTTTCCGCCAGCAATCCTGTCGTTATCGACCTCACCAAAAGAATAACGACTTCAATTGATAGATTAAATCCGATGTTTCAAAGTAGGGCACCGGGAATACAACGCATTAAATTGAATTTATAGTGAATTTACTTGATTAAACTCGAAGAAAGAATATTTATCATGAAAATGACTATTAGGAAAGGCGATAACTTTCCTAAAGAAAATTTTCATGAAAATCTGTTCAAGAGACGTTTTGAGTTCTGTTTGATACTCCCAAGTTAAAGGTCACAACAGAAGGTCACGTTACAAGCAATTATGCCTTGATGAGCACTCGTGTCTATGGCACATTTCTATAGTTTATCCAAGATTTTCACTGGTGTTTTAAATCGTCGACTTGGTATTTTTGTCTTTTCGAAAATAACGATACCTTATCTGATGCCCAAAGATCTACAACAGATGCTTGTTTTATTCTTCTGTCTGTCTTTAAAAAAAATGTCCCCAAATAAACGACTATACGCAATTATTCAAACAATTAAACTTTGGGGAAAAGTATTAATGACCAACAGTTTAAATGTAAAATCAACACGTGAAACTTGACCTTCTTGCAGTTGGAAGGCGATAACTGAATGAAACACGGTTCCCGGCGGATATGCTACGATTGATCCATTTAGCGTTAACCACAAACATTCCTCTAAATTGCTCAAGCAACGCTTAATCGACGAATTTCAGAACGACTATGTACAATGGTATTCACGGGAATACGGTGTTATGGACGCTGGAATAAATAGGAATCAATAAAATTTATCAGTCAATTCTACATAGACACCAATTATAACATTACTAAACAGCATATACATACTTGATATCTATGAACAAAGTTGGTATTATTCACCTCGTCTAAAATCACACCACCTTTTAAAACATGATTTTGTGTTTGATTTCTCAAACGAACCATTATACAGAATATACTTTTACAAGACTAGTTACGATTATCATCTCATGCATTAGCTATTGAAATTCGGCGAGAGAATAATTAAACCAAATTAGTGAGAATTTGTACGAATTGCAATTCTGTGTTAATAGAAGACGAATTTCGCTTCATCTTTAACCCACTATCAAACACTTGAATAGCCAAGAGTTGACAGCCGCATGGTTTGCTCTTCTTTGTTGTTTCTATAAAGAATAGGCATTGTTGAAATATTCAAGTGCAGACACCCGAACTGAACTAGCTGGGTCCGATGCTGTACTCAAAATTTAAAAGGCCCGTAGTAGCCTACAGCCTATATATAGCTGCGATATCGTAGCCGTCTTTCTGATAATCTGCTAGCGACATCGTAGCCTCTTTCTGATAATCTGCTGGCGAGGCAATAGACCGGTACCGCCGTCGACTTTAACGTCGACAGTGGTACCAGTCTAGCGAGGCAACAGCAGAGTATCAGAAAGAGGGCTACGATATCGCAGCTACCAATCGTACAGCCTTTGCACGTTATGTAGGCTTAACGTCACATAACTTATTTGGCGTGAAGAAAATTGCGATGAATCTAGTTCTATACAAGGATTTTATTCAACATGAAAAAGGTTGAGATTTCTTTGAGACAAGCTGATCTTAAATGTCGTAAGCAAGCGACGCCCCTCAAACCCTCCTTACCATAAAGCATGAAAATATGATGGTTTTTATGGGAGGTGTAGGGTGGGTAACATTGGGGTGATTCATACGGTAATTTCAATAATTATGATACACCACGGTAAAAACAACAACAACTCACACCGACGACAACAACAACTAAATTGTGAAAGTTTGTAAATTCTGGCCAATTCTAAGTTCAAGTATGTTTAAAATTTATTTTAAAGGCGATTAATATTAGGGTTCCTCTTCTTTTCATTAATGACACCCAAAATTGGTAGGTACAAAGACCCTGCAGCCTAGCGTTGCCATCTGTCTTCGATGCTCTAGTAAATCAGACAAATTTTGGCATCGTAAGAGATTTAAACTAAATTAGAATGGGATAACAACCCATAAGTGGTTAAAAAGGACCCCACCAGACAACAGGTGTGATGTAAAAAGTCAAAACTCAAGCAATGTCTGTATTCCTTTATCCTTCCAAATTTGTTTTCCACATACTGCTTAACCCTTTTCTGTTTCTTGAAATTTTAGACTAGCCCAAATTCGAAGAAGTTGCAATAAAAGTTGGATGTAATTTGAAACAAAACCATCCAATGTGGTGGAAAACATTGTGGAAAAGGGAGAAATTGCTTGTTACAAACAATTTCTTCTTTTTCCACAATGTTTCCTCAAGTATAACAGTGCTCCAGCTAGGATTAAAAAGGGGCAGGGTGCTAGTGCCCTGAAAGGGCACTTTGAGTTGCGAAGCAATGAGATGGGGGAGGGCGTGTCCCCTCCCTCTTGGGGGTAGTGAGGGCCTCCCTAGAGAACATTTTGAATTTATAGAGCTTAAAGAAGGGCTCTGGTGTATTTTTATAAATATGAAAATATTCATGATATTGTAGGTGTAAACAAATATTGTAACTAAAACTAGAAATCATGGCAGCTCACGTTAATTACAATATTTTGTTAGGCCAACAACTGTTTGAACAATGACACTCACAGATTATTATATTCTTTCTTTGTTCTTTATCATTTTTTCCCGTTATAATCAATTTTCTTATATTAACCCATTCCCACACACTGACGCTTTTGGATGCCCCTCAAGAAAAGAACAATTGGGAATTGTCACAAGCAATTTCTCCATTTTCCACATTGTTTTCTAGCCAGAAAGTTAAAAAAATCTAAAATTCAGTCATCTGCAGCTTCTTTATATTTTTACAGGTCTAAAATTTTGTTGTTTGGGAATGGGAAAAGACAGAAACCTATGCCAAGAAATTAGTAACTTTGTTTCCTCTTGCTAGCATTGCTAAGAATACGTAGTGAACGCTCTCTTTAAAAGGGAATTATGAAAATGTTTGAAAATGTGCACATTCGCTTATTGAAATAAAACTAATAAGTGATTTCTTTCAAAAAAACATCTGACTGGAATTTGTATTAGGGTTCAGCGGAAATCACTTTAAAGAATGACAAACCGTGATATAAAAACTTGCCTCGTCATGTTTCCATTTCTCATTCACTGTTTAAAGATGAGACAAAAAACCAACAAAGAGGTTTGACTTTAATAATCAATGTATCTGTTACTTTTCGTGCATTAATTTTCAATACTAATTTTTCTAACGATTGTAAAAAGAAGAATCTATGGGTCCTGAATTGACCCAATTTCCGAAGATACAGCAAGGGAAGAATAAAACGTGGTGGAAGGACAAAAACTATATTTATTCGAGACCAACAATTAATCTAAGATTTCCTATCCGTGGGTGTCAAAATTGATCATCGTCCACGCTAACTCGCTTACAGTCATACACACGCATTTAATCGGTAATTGGTGTTTGTTTACAACTTACGGGAATGTACCAATTGCCATCTAAGGATTATCGGAAAGTGGTCCCACAATAACGAATCGCGCTTTGTGATTGGTTGACTTGCGGATATAAGCCCCGCCCTCCACTATACAGGTCGTAATGCGTATGTTAGATTAACGCGTCGGTAATTATGTCAAACTTAAGCTATCAATCGAATTAATGCGACATTTAAAGGGTAGTCGCTAATTTCAAGAGTATTAGTAGAGTAGAGAGAGGGTCTATCATTTGGGCAGGGCGAATGAAAAAAGGGCAGGGCGCCGCACTTTGAGGGCAGGGTGGGGCGCCCTTACGAAAGGGCCTAGCTGGAGCACTGTATAAAATGGCAGCAATGTGAATCCCAGGTTTATACAGGGAAAGGTTTACCCATTACCACTCAACAAAATTTGAGACTGGTTTCGAATTGATGTAAGCTGCAGACACAGGGTTTTACAAGACGCAAAATTCGAGCATCATTGTCCAATTTCAAAACAAATGACCCGTAAAAATTTTACCTGTGCGTCATAAATGACGCTAGTTTTAAAACCTAATTCTTTGTGAATAGAATCGTCGGTAAAGGCCAAAATGTTGAAATAAATCCTTTAGAAGTCTGAGTTACGACAATCAATAAAATTAGCGACTGTTGGTAATTTGGGTTTCCAACATTTATTTATAGCAATATCCTATTCTATTTTTAGTTGACAGATAAAATATGTAGACGGGTTATAGTGATTTTTATCAAATTCAGACTCGATTTCCGGTGATAAAACATATCGTTTACCAGACAAATAGAAAATGTAAAAATGTCGCGTCAAACAAAGATGTCGAAATTCCTCTCGTCTGGGTCAACTCCACTCCGATATTACCTCCGGATGGTTGTACCCAAAAGTAGTCCAATAAGAAAATTTGATCTCCTCCTTTTGTCATGCTGTTTTAACGTTTAATCAACAGCAAGTTGCCTAATGTTAGGTTCTGCAGTGAGAGATCACTGCCACATGTCATGCATGTGATTCAAAGCATTTATCTGGGAACTATTTCCTTGTAGAAACTGACATTTGAAGGTGGTACCCTACAAGACTTTCACTTTCGAGCCTAAAGAATTTCATGGGTTGATGTGTAGACTGAAGATTTGCGAAAAAATTTATCTCTAATGATACCATTTTCCTGGCCTGTAATTCAAGACTAAAGGCTGCTCTTTAAGAGGGACTAAGATTTAAAGCCCAACGGAACTTTTGGGAGGAGCTACAGATTGTGAAAATGGGCCTTTTTTTGCTCTTTATTCAATGAGGCAAAAATGGACAGGAGTGTAACTGTCTGCATCGGGGAGTCATAGCGATCAGACTACCAAAAAGAGCTCTGGTAGCGAGTCTGATGGTGAAACCCCGGGTCCGTCTTCGAAAAAGACCCGGAGGTCTTTCAGTTAGAAATGGTTAAAAACCTTCAGTTGGCTTAAATTCGCCGATGGTGAAATGCTGTGTGACCCGTGTATTAAAACGAAAAAAAAAAAACCTAATCTTTTCACTACTGGCTGTATGAACTTTCGTCTTTCGTGTCTCCTTTGTTATTTTTTAAATTCCTGTAGTCAGACTGTCTCTAGCAGTCTTTCAGATTTGACCCCCTAAACTGGAGAGAAGACCCCCAGTTCTGAAGGCATAGGGGTCACAATGACCCCCAAATTCTTATGCCAATGGAAAACCCTGAGACACCAATTTAAAGTTGGTAGAATTTCATTTTTTCCCCTTTTTGGATAGAAAATATTGTTGATAATGCAGAAATTGCTTGATACTAGCAATTTCTATAGTTTCCCACAATGTTTTCCAAAGCTTGTAACTTGATGAATGTGAAAAGAGGGGATTGTGTGGGAATGGCTTAAACTAGTTCTGTTTGCATAGAACCCACCACATATTTTGGCGAGAGCTTCTTGGTGGAAACATACATTTGTTGACAACTGGTCATTTTTATCAATGTTCAACAGATGTCATTTTGCTGTATCTCCAACTATTCATGTTTTTAATATAAAGCAGAGGTTCATGAATGGCAATCTAGGTTTTTTACATAAAATATGGTACTAACCTCATTTCTAACCTTGCCCTAACTTGGTTAACCCATTACCAGACAACAACATTTCAGACTGGTCCAAATGGACAGAAGTTGCAGAGAACAATTTTTAGTTGTTAAAATTTTAAAGATCTTTGTCTATTGGATAGAAGGTGTTGTGAAATTAGTTTGTTTTTCAGCAACAACAGCAACAACGCCAAGATGCTTGTTTAAAGTCAGGCAGTTGGAAAAGCACTTTTTTACTTGCATTTACATAAAAATGGACGTACAAAACTCTTTCAAGTTCCGAAGTAAGAAGCACGAATATTGTCGGAAAACTTTTAACCCAATCCCACACAATCACTCCTTTGGAAAACAGTATGGAAAATTTTAAGAATTTGCTTATATCAAGCAGTTTCTTCATTTTCCAGTCAATGTTTTCGATCCAATATTTCTTAAATTCCATCAACCAAAAATTGTCATCTGCAGCTTCTTTCAATTTTGACAAGTCTTAAATTTTGTTGTGTGGGAATGGGTTAATTGCAGTTGGATTTGTTTAACTGGTAGATTACTGGCCTTGCAAAGGAGAAGTCCTGGGTTCAACTTATGTCATCATTTTCTCTCACTTGGACGTAAAATCTTTCTGAAATTTTGATATATGCATGTTTCAGATATTTCCCCAACATTTCAGGGGCCAAAGATGTCAGAGAAACAAACAGGTGCCAATCCCTTGGAACAGTTTGTTATTTTATCCAAGTCAGTGAAAGGAGCGGGGGCTGTTGGTCTGATAAAGCAAGTGTTGGAAGCACCAGGTGTTTATGTGTTTGGTGAATTACTGGAGGTTCCTAATATACAGGAGGTATTGCAGGACTTTTTCACCCTTGTCATTCTGGATATTATTTTTGTTTTATAACTATTTTAAAATCAAAGGACTGAAAGTCCCTATTTGTGGGTCAATATTTGTTTTAGTAAATGCTTATATGAACAACTCTGATATAATTTGTCAAACAGGTGGTGTAGACTAAGATTAGACTGCCCATATATACAGGCTGATCTTAGTCTATACCACCTTCCAAAGCAGGAATATTCAGGATAATGGCCAGAAATTTAGTCCCACTCCCTACTTAAGAACACATTTCCCCCCAAAGTTTTAGCCTAAAAATATGCCCAAAACTGATAAACCAAACTTAATCCACTCTTTGATAAAGTAGAAAAATAGCATTGAAAAACAATATGGGAAAAGAAGAAAATGCTTTTTTTCTTGTCAAGAGAGCCTTATTTTTTCTGGTAAAGTGAAATTTCAATTGTTGTCTGCAACTCCTTTGATAAGCATCAGTTTAACCCTTTTCTGTTTAATCACTGGTCTTCACATTCCCATGATTATATAACTGAGAAAACATTCTGGAAAAAGGAGAAAGTGCTTGTGACAAGCAATTTCTTCTTTTTCACAATATTGTCTTCCCTACTAAATGGTTTATTTTGTTAATAAATCTACTTTGAATTTTAGCTGCAAAACCTTTAAATTTGGACAGGTCTAAATTTTTTCAAAATAGGAAAGATAATATGGTGTGTTACGTGTAACAGGTTAAAATGTTCACCTGCCTTTTCTCTGTATTTACAGCTGTCATCTGGTGATCACAGTAAATACTATGCTCTACTAAATCTGTTTGCCTACGGGACCTACAAGGATTATAAGGGTAATGAAAGCTGCAATCCAAATCCCAATCAAAACAACTTGTTTGATTCTTTGAATCAAACTTTGGATGAATATCATAGGACTATTTGAAAGCTTCATGTGAAAAACTTTCAAAATTGCACTATCAGTTAAGCTAAGTAAATGTGAAAAATGCATCTCATAAATGTTCTTTAAGAACTCTGATTGGTCTTGAAGGAAACTTGATATTACAGAAAAACAGGGGAAAAGATAAAACTACAAATGGAAATTAAAGCTTTTCAGCGATTTTGAGAATTCAAAACCATCCGGGTTTTATGAGATTACATACTACTTTTCCTACACTGTTTCCGTCTAACAAAATTTGTTACATAATGCCCTGCCTTATTTACGTCTGAGATCTGTTCCCAAAGTTAATAGGAATGGCCGAGTGTGTTCAGATTGTGCAAATCCTAGGGCGACCAAATGGTCCTTTTTTAAAGGCAGGACTGCCAATCCTACGGTCTGTTGTTTGATTCCTGAATGCAGCAGGAATTTTCAGGGACATTTGTTATCTCCCATCAAAATAAAAATGAAGTGGTAAGAAACACATACGTATGTGTGTTGATGCTTAACACTGGTCATGTTAACCTATTACCTGACAGTAAAATTTTAGACTGGTGCAAATTGAAAGGAGTTACAGACGATAATATAAAGTTTATGAAATTTTAGATTTTTTCGACTTTCTGGGTAGAAAACATTGTGTAAAATGAAGAATTGCTTGTTACAAGCAATTTCTTCATGTTACACAATGTTTTCCTAATTGTTTTTTTTAGGGAGTTAAAAAGCTTTATTGTGCCGGAATGGGCTAAATGTTGTGGTTGTACAAAAGGGAGCCATTGCCAGTTTGCCTTTGCCTGTGATAGAATTTTGCTACTGTTCTATTAACCCATTCAAACATGAAAAAAAATAGACTGGTCCAAATTCAGAGAAATTGCTGGCGACAGTTTTGAGTATGTGAATTTTAAGAAATCTTTGTATTTTGGTGTAGAAAACATTGTAAAAAGGAAGAAATTGCTTTTAATACAGGTAAGAAAGGACAAATACAAACAATGCAAATAAACAGCAGATACTATAAGCCTTATTGAATAATATTGTTATGAAATGATATTCCATAAGCCATTACCACACAATGCGACATTTTGAAAGTAAATATGGAAAAACATTGTGAGGTCACGAGTAATTTTGCCTTTTATCACAGTGTTTAATACCCATTTTATGCACTTATTTTCAATTTTAATGCAGTTCGACTGGCCAATTTCAGTTTCTTCCCATTTGGATGTGTCCAAACTTTCTCATCTTGTAATAGATTAAGATTGGTCCAAAATGAAAGAAGCTGCAGATGAAAATTGTAAGGTTGTTAAATTAAAGAAAAAAGAAATATTTGTTTTTTAGGTAGAAACTATTGTGAAAAATATTGTAAAAAGCAATTTCTTCATTTTCAATAATTTTTTTCAAAGATTTTTTCTTGGTGGCATAAGAAAGCGCAAATGTGATGGAATGGGATAAAGCAAATATGCTTTTTAGCAGTCCCTTTTGTGGTTGTGTACATGCCCTCACAACAAATTTTAGACTGGTCTAATTGAAAAAAGCTGCAGACAACAATTTTAAAATTGATGTAATTTTGAGTTTTTTCATCTCTTTGGGTAGAAAATATTCGGGATAATAAGGAAATTGCTTGATACAAGCAATTTCTTCATTCTCCACAATGTTTCCCAAAGCTTTTTTCTTTAGGAGTGTAAGAAAGACGGATTGTGTGGAAATGGGTTAATTGTATTTTTTATTGCAATGATTTGGGTAATGATTAAAGAAAAAGAGAGCTTTTTTTCCTATACAAAAATATTCTTATATTGCCATGGTAACTGTTCTATGTTTTTTTTTTTTTCAATTCATTTTCAGAGAGAAAATCAGAATTTCCTGAATTGACACCTGCTATGCTTAATAAATTACGACATTTAACAATGGTTTCCCTAGCAACAAAAAATAAGGTAATCACTTTGATTTATTATCACATAATTAGTGTTTTTTTCTTGATATCGAATTACATTTCAAATCAAATTTAAAATCCCCAGATGCGAGAGAGAAGCAAGGGAATTAATTTGGTTTAGAATTAGCATTGAGACTTAAGTACTTTTGGGTCTTTGACATGATTTGTGCTACTCCAATCTTTGAGATAAGATTTTAACCTATTAACATTCAATTCCTTGTCTATATTCATTGAAAAAAGTTAACTATGGAAAAGATTGTGGGAAAGTGCATGAAAATTATTGTAAGAAAATACTTGAAACAAGCACTTTCTTCCTTTGCCACAATGTTTTCTATTAACTTTCCCACAATATTTATCAAATATTTTGATTGTGTGTTGTTAGCTCACCTGAGCACAAAGTGCTCATGGTGAGGTATTTTGATAGTCCTCAATTGGGTGTGCAATGCTCGTCAACACTCTTAAAAGGACATTTCCCCCCAAACTGCAGGGCTAATTTCAACAGAAATGTTTCTTTGGTGGTGCCCTTTTAAAAATTGCTGAAAGAATTTAAATCCTTTGAAAACTCTGGTTGTCATGGCAACAAAACTGGTTCTTAATAAAACCTTTAAAAATTATCTCCTCCTGACCCAGAAGGCGTAGAGCCTTGATATTATGCATGAAGCATCAGTACATTGACCTCTTTCAGAATTGGTAAAATCATCACCCCTGAGTCATCAGGGGCAGAGCCCCAGGAGGGATGGGGCTAAATAGAAATAAAGAAGGATTTTTTAAACAACGTCTCCTCCAAAACCAATTGGCTGATTTCAACCAAATTTGGCATAAATTTTCCTTAGGTGATTTCCTTACACGAAGCATCAGTACATTGACCTCTTTCAGAATTGGTAAAATCATCACCACTGGGTCACCAGGGGCAAAGCCCCAGGAGGGATGGGGTTTACATAGAAATAAAGAAGGATTTTTAAAACGACATCTCCTCCCAAACCATTTGGCTTATTTCAACCAAATTTGGCAGAAATGTTCTTTAGGTGGTTTCCTTTAAAAATGGCCAAAAGAATTTAAAGGATTTATCTGTTGAAATCTCTGGTTACCATTTTAACAAAACTGATATTTTAAGATCTGTAAAAATTATCTCCTCCTGACCCAGAAGGGGTAGTGTCTTGGTATTTTGCATGAAGTATCGGTACATTGACCTCTTTCAGAATTGGTAAAATCATCACCCTTGGGTCCCATGGGGTGGAGCCCCTGGAGGGGGGGGCTTATATAGAAATAAAGAAGGATTTTTAAAACGGCATCTCACTAACCACTTGACCTTTTTGCAACCAAAAAATTTAAATCAGATGAAAAATCTTGATTGCAATGACAAAAAGAGTAAAAAGAATAAGAAATAAAAAATCCTCTCCTCCTGACCCAGAAGTTGAAGAATCTTGTATTTTGCATGATGTACCAGTACATTGATTTCTTTCTAAAAATTGCTAAAATTTCAGCGCTACAGGTTGATTGGGCTTAATTAGAGATAAAAAACTCTTTCAAGACTATTTGGCCATTTTTAACAAAATTTGGTAGGAAATTACCTTAGATCTCCCTCTTTTAATAATTACTAGAAGATTTGAAAACTAATGAAAACATTGGTTGGCATGGCAACATAAGTTGATTTTAGTTTAATTTTAAAGGAGGTCTTCTCCTGACCCAATTAGTATTGGCCTTGAAGAAAAAGAGCCTTATCTCAGATGATCGACAGGGCCACTGGCCCTTTTGTTTTTTAGCTCGGCTAAGCTCACAGTGCTCAAGATAAGCTTATGTGATTTAGCTTTGTCCGTCATTTTTCAATATTTATACCCCTGCAAAATGAATGTTTTCGGGGTATACTGGAATCAGCCTGTCTGTCTGTGTGTCCATCCGTCTGTTTGTCTACAAAATACTACCAATTTTGTGTCGCAAACTCCTCCTTCAGTTTTGCTTCAATACCATTGAAACTTTATACAAAAATTAACCACATTTTGAAGTCTTAATTCCCCCTGGTTCAAGAATTATCTCCCCCATGAACTTAGACATTATTTTATGCTTTGTAAACATATACAGCTAATTATACTACCAGTTTTGTGTCGCGAACTCCTCCTTCAATTTTGCTTCAATAACATTGAAACTTTATACAAAGATTAACCACATGTTGAAATTTTGCAAGTAGTAATGTTGAAGTCTTAGGTCCCCCTGGTTCAAAAATTATCTCCTTACATTGTTAAAGCTGTC
Organism: Fragum fragum; assembly: GCA_946902895.1. Taxonomy (NCBI): domain Eukaryota; kingdom Metazoa; phylum Mollusca; class Bivalvia; order Cardiida; family Cardiidae; genus Fragum; species Fragum fragum. The sequence continues at coordinate 2,138,514 of OX336378.1, forward strand.
ATTACACTGAAAGCTTTTGCAGGGTATTTAGTCACATACTGTAACAAGTTCTAGTTTGTGTGCACTGTAAAGGCCACAATTTCTAGCTCAAATGTCTCAGCAAGTTCAGCATTGGGTCACATGGGGTCAAAAAACTAGTTAAAATCTTACATATAACATAAGTGCACCCTAGAGGTCACAGTTTTGCCTCAAATGTCTTGATATTTGGTCTGAATGTTTGTACTGTCTCGATCAAGTTTAAATTAGGTCAAGTTGGGCTAAAAGCTAAATAAAACATAAAAATAAAACATTGACATTGTGTGCATTTTAGAGGTCACATTTTTGCCTCAAATGCCTTGATATTTGGTCAAAATGTTTGTCTTTATTTGTTGGTCACAATGGGTTAAAAAAGTAGGCCACTAGATCACAACTTAGAAATACCTTGTATGTACCCTAGAAGCTAATTTTGAGACTCAAAGCTGTGATAATTGGTAAAATGTTTGTCTCTCTGATATTTAGGACAAGATCATTTTTGGGTCATGTTTAGTTAAAAAAGTTGGTCACTAAACCAAAGTGTTTTGGATAAATTTGTTTATAGTGTAAAGGTTACATTTATGGCTTAACCCATTCCTACACAATAAAATTTAAGGCCAGTCCAAATTCTAAGGAGTTGCAGACAACAATTCTAACTTGATGAAATCTTTAAAATCTTTGTCTTATGGGGGTAAAAATCATTGTGGATAATGAAACAAGCAATTCCTTCATTTTCCACAATGATTTCAAAAGGTTTCATATTGAGGGGTATTTAAAAGAGTCATTGTGTGGGTATGAATTCAATATCTTTTAACTTCAATTTAATGTTATTTCTCCATGATATATACAAGACAGTTATTTCTCCATGATATATACAAGACAGTTATTTCTCCATGATATATACAAGATAGAATTTTGATCTTAAATTGGATAAAAGGTTAGGTAACTTGTACTGTTTTGGCCATTTGTTACCACTTCAGGTTCAATGGCTCTTTGATTTAACCCTTGTCATGCTACTCCCGGTATATTCCTGCTTTGACAATAACTTCGGCAGGTGTATAGACTAAGATCAGACTGCACGTCTGTACTACATGCTTCTTCTTGTTGTGTGAGAAAAATATTTGAAAACAACATCAATCAAATTATGTCAGCATTTTAAAATATAGTGAAAAGATGATAAATATTCAGCAGGACAAGAGTTAACCCATTCCCACACAACCAAATTTTAGACTGGTCCAAATTGAAAGAATCTGCAGACGACAATTCAAGTCAATAGAATTTTAAATGTTTTCATCTTTTAGGATAGAAAACATTGTGGATAATGAAGAAATTGCTTGTAACAAGCAATTTCTTCATTTTCCACAATGTTTTCTAAAGCTATTTTATTGAGGGGCGTAAAAAGGAGGGCTTGAGTTGGAATGGGTTAAGAGTTTGTGAAAATCGTAGACTTGTCAAAATTGAAACAAACTGCGGGCAACATTTAACACATTCCCACACAATCCCTCCTTTTTATACCCCTCGAGAAAAAAGATTTGGAAACATTGAGGATAATGAAGAAATTGCTTGAAACACAATGTTGAAAAGCCTGTGAGAAAGTAGGAAAAGATGAGATTAATGGACCATCACTGCCAATCAGAAAATATTTAACAAATTTCTGATATTTGTGTTAAGCATTTGATGGCTTGATGACTTAACCCATTTCCACACAATGACTCTTTTTTTGGGAAAAAGATTGTATAAATTTTATACAATGTTTTCTACCTAGAAAGTTGAAAAAATCTAAACTTTCCTTAACTTTAAAATGTTGAAATTTGGATTAGTCTGAAACTTTGCCCTCTGACGATGGGTTAAATGTTGTAACTACATCTTTTTTTAGGCTGTAGGTACAATGTTAACCCTTGTCATGCTGAACCCGGAATATTCTGGTTTTGGCAGGAGATGTAGATCAAGATCAGCCTGCACATAGGTACAGTCTAATCTTGGTCTACACCTCCTGCTTGTACCTGTTTTGTCAGAGTTGTTTATGATATTGGTTTATAAAAAAAAGTATTTATTTTTGAACAACAAGTCCTATCAGAACTTTCAGCCCTTTGATTTTACAGCAATTTAATAAGGTGATTTATACAGCATGACAAGGGTTAAGTAGCCATTCAAGGATTAGCCTTTAATTTATTCCTTTGACCACAAACATTGTACATGTATTTGGCAAAACTATGTTGTTTATTACCTCACTTGAATCCTCATGTAGGAGGTCAATGGACTAGTAACTGTCAGTTGACCAAACATGGCTGTCAATCGATGAATATATATCGTCAATAAAATAATTCATTTGGCCCTGAATTGAGATTTAAACTCCAACAATGGCCGCCATTTTTGTTAAGCTTATTTGCTCAGTTGTGACTTAAATCTCGTAACTTCAGCTTTTTCAAGCTGTAGTTACGATGTTTAGGTCGCCAACTAATTATCCTACCTTTTTGTTACATGCTACTTGCCATAAATTTTGCAAAATAACGTCATTTAAAATAGAAGCGGGACTTCCTCTTGGAAAAATGAGTAAGTTGGCAGGGCCAGCGATTGGTCAATTGCTATCTTCCAGCAGTTTCTTCCGTGTCTACAATTTGTTCTAAATATTATGTTTGTTTCACTATGCAACTTTTGTGGATCTTATCTTTTCTAAATTTTGGTAGAATCATGATATCTATTAGTTCTATATTCAACTAATTCATGTTCTTTCTTGCCCTTTTATTTCCAGTGTATTCCGTATAGAACTCTTTTAGAAGAATTAGACATTCCTAATTTGAGATCTTTGGAGGTAAAGTGTATACTTTATTCCACCATTTCTAGGTATGATCAATGTATCTTTCATTTGAGAGAGAAACAACATCAAGAGTTGAACATTTTCATGTCTAACAATAAAGCTGGTGTTATTCATTAAATGAAGCTATCAATCAATAAATTAACCCACTACCACACAAGAAAAATTTATACTGGTCCAAACTGAAAGGAGTTGCAGACGGCATTTCAAAGTTTATGGAATTTTAGATTTTTGTCGAGCCCGCTTGGGGTGTGCGAGACATAGTTGTTACTATGACAAGTCGGTGTATGTGCGTTAGTCCGTCCGAATTCTTCCGGAAGATTACTCCTACATTTATGGATTGATTTCAAAATAACTTGGCACAATTATTTTCCATCATGAGTAGATGTGCCATTTGAAAGAACTTTTTGGATAACTTCAAGTTCAAGGTCGCAGCTCAAGGACAAACACTAAAATTGTGCTTGTCCTGAGCATATCTAAAAAACCTGGCGAGCACTTCTCCTACAATTATGGATTGATTTCAAAATAAATTGGCACAATTATTCTCCATCATGAGTAGATGTGCCATTTGAAAGAACTTTTTGGATAGCTTCAAGTTCAAGGTCACAGCTCAAGGTAAAACACTAAAATTGTGCTTGTCCTGAGCATTTATCCTACAATTATGGATGGATTTCAAAATAACTTGTAGCCTATCTGATATTTGATACCTACAAAAGTTTGTGGGCTCGACAGCAGTTGTCCTGGGACAACCATCTAGTTTCATCTGGTTTTGTGACTTAAAGGTTGTAACTTCTGCTTGTTCAAGCTGTCAGGAAACAACTATGTAAACCGTTATGTTACATGTTTTAAAAAAAGGGTGATTCATTATAAATGATTATTTCCCTCAACAAACATGTGAAGTAATCATCTTTATCATAAGTGTCTTTTGTTCAACACACCTATCATTCAGTATGTGACATGACTAAACATGGGGAGAAGTCTACCATACAGTGTGACTATCAGTTGGATAATTGGTGGATCATGGCTGACGATCAAATAATCCATAGACCAATCAAATCTTTCACGTATTCATACAGTGTGATTAGTATTTTCTGTTCATACCTCCACGAAAACAAAAAATATTCTCTTCATCTCTTAAATGTAAGTATTCATTACTCGACATTCTTGGGCTATGTTGACTTTGAATAGCTTGTTTGAATAATCCAGTGTTGCTGTAAGCAGACAGCTTTTGTTTTGTCTTCTAATTACATATTGATGGTTCAGTGGGAAACAGTTGTAACTGCCTATATGTTTATAGGCAGTTACAACTGTTTTGTACTGAACCATCGATATGTGAATTTAGATAAGTGATTCATTGAATGATTATCGCCCCAATTCTTTTCCAGGATTTGATAATAGAGGTGATATATGCAGATATAATCCATGGTAAATTGGACCAGAAAAATCAACAGTTGGAAGTAGATTATGCTATTGGTCGAGATATACGCCCAGAGGCTGTTCCAGAAATATTGTCCGTGTTGCAGGATTGGTACGTTGCATTTATGTGAAATTGAAATGTTATATAGGATTTTCTGTATCTCAATTATCTTGCGTCTCTGAGAGTCTAAAACCAAATGTCCCTCCTGCATATTGTGATGGAGTCTTACACCAAATCACAGAGAGTGATTATATATATTGTTGTTTTGTACTAAATAATATTTTTTCTAGCTTGGCTGTTTTGAACAAAACATCAAGGTATTCTTGGCATAGGCATCGTTGGGTAAGCTTTTACCTAGGTGATATCTGTGTCATTAATTGAAGACATTCACCTTAACCCATTCCTACACAACAAAATTTCAGACTGGTCCAAATCTAGAGAAGTTACAGATTACAATTTAAGTTGTTGAAATTTCAAAGATCTTTTTTTTTCTGGTAGAAAACATTAAGGAGAATGAAGAAATTGCTTGTTACAGGCAATTTCTTTATTATCCACAATGTTATCCCAAGCCTTGTTCTAAAAAAGCATGATTGCGTTGGAATGGTTTAAGCCTGGCATGGGAGTACACTATCAAAAAAGCAAGCTATTCTGAAATAGGAGAAAATAATTGCATTTTTGTCCATTTTCAACACAGATTTCTTTTTTGCTAGATTTTATTCATGCACTAAATTTTATTGTTTACAAAATATGATGGAAATGATTTTGAAACTATATAGTATAATTAATTTATGATACTGTTTCTTGCTAGTGCTTTTGACAATTGACCAATCTCTGGCCCTGTCTACTGACTCTGTAAGCAGCTCCCTACTGACTCCAAAGTCTAGCTTCAATTTTCAATGGCGTTATTTTGCAAGATTTTTGGCACCAATATGTAATGAAGGTAGAATGGTTGGCAATCTAAATGTTGAAATTACAGTTTTAATAAGCTGTAGTTGCAATGTTTAAGTTGCCAATGAAAATGGTTAACAAAAATGGCGGCCAATGTCAGAGTTAAAAATTCACTTCTTGTTGAAATGAATGATTTGGTTGGTCGCCTGATTATTTGATTGACATCACCAATTGGTCAATTTATACCGTATATGAAGAAATGATGTCTCACAAGCCAAAGGCTATCATTCAACGCATGCAGATAAGTGAAACAGTGCTCCTGTTCTTATTTTAGGTGTACAGGGTGTGAAGCTGTTTTACAAGGCATTGAAACACAAATTACCAAAGCCAATCAGAATAAAGAAAATAATATGAGGCAGAAACAAAAAATAGAACAGGAGGTAATTCACATGATTAACTTTCACAATGTTTCCAGACTCGTCATGGCTCAAGACAGCAGAAAACAAGATTTTGTCTATAAATATGACTCAGTTGAAGTACCACAGTATGAATTTTAAACAGGGGTCAACACTAATAGGGTCCTAGGATACCGAGGATCCCTAAAAATTGGAAGGGACCCCAGCAATCACAGGCTAGGGATTCTTTCAGGATACTTCAAGATTTCTCCAGTATAATAGATCTTAACGTATCAACTATTGCTCCTGATTTTTTGTTTGGTTGATTTTGTAGAAAATATTGTGGATAATGAAGAAATTGCTTGTAACAAGCAATTTCCTCATTTTCCAAAATGTTTTCCAAAGCTTTTTAGCTCACCTGAGCATGAAGTGCTCTGGGGGAGCTATTGTGATCGGTCATCGTCCAGCGTCCGTCGGTTAACTTTTACAAAAAAAATCTTCTCCTCCTAAACTCACCATGGAAACCAAACTTCACATAAATGATCCTTAGGTCATGCTCTTTCAAAATACTTCAAAGAATTGAAATCCATGAAGAACTCTGGTTGCCATGGCAACAGAGTGAAAAAACTTAAAAGATCTTCTCCTCCCATGCCCTAAGGCCTAGAGCTTTGATATTTGGTACAAATCATGTATTGACCCTCTACCAAAATACTTCAAAGAATTATTATTCTGAAAATTAGCCCATGGAAATAAAGAAGGAAAACTTTATAAATCTTCTTGTCCTAAACCATAAGGCCTATACCTTTGATAATTGGTATAAATCATCATGTATTGACCCTCTACCAAAATACTTCAAAGAATTACTTTATTCTGCGATCCCTGATTTTACATAGAAATAAAGAAGGACACCTTAAAAATCTTCCTCTTCCAAACCATAAGGCCAAGAGCTTTGATATTTGTTATGCATCATCATCTTTTGACCCTCTACGTAAATGATTCAAAGAATTACTGTATTCTGAAAATTAGCCCTTTTCTGTGTGATCCCTGATTTACAAAGAAATGAGAAATAAAACTTTATAAATCTTCATCTTCCAAACCATAAGGCCTAGAGCTTTGATATTTTGCTTAAATCATCATCTATTTACTCTTTACCATAAAGCATCAAAGAATTACCGTATTCTCATAATTAGCCCTTTTATGTGCGATCCTTGATTTTACACACAAGTAAAGAAGGAAATCTCTAAAAATCTTCTTCTTCCGAACCATTAGGCCAAGAGCTTTGAAATTTGGTACAAATCATCATCTATTGACCTGCTACCAAAATACTTCAAAGAATTACCGTGTTCTGATAATTAACCCTTTTTCTTTGCCATCCCTAATTTTACAGAGAAATAAAGAAGGAAAACTTCAAAATCTTCTTCTCCCAAACCATGAGGCCTAGAGTTTTGATATACAGTAAAACCCCTCCTTACGACCACCCTGGAATTACGGGCACCCTGCTATTACCACCGAATTTTTACAGAACAGATTTTTTCGTTCTTTATTTCAATGGTCGCGAATCCCTCTAAAACGGGCACCCCGCTATTCCAAATTACGACCACTAAATTCAGTACCAACTATAGCTAATACACTATTTTGAACACCACCAAAACGACCAGTAACTTCACACATTTAGACCGACCACCCAAATTTCACACTTGATAAGAGCGACACTAATTGGGTACGAATTCATTGTCAAAACATTTTTGGATTTTTGATTATCCTTATAATAATAGGCGTTATTTCTATTAAACAGATTTAAGTGGGAGATGATAGCTTATATTATTTTTAATTGTTATTTGAATGTGTCACTTGTTTTGACTCAAGTAATAAAGTCGCAAGTGAAAAAGTATCCGGGAAGGTACGATTAGTTTGTTTACAGCCTTCCGAACAGTTAATTAGCAATTTAATTTTGATTGCAACATAATAGATGCTTGGTATTCGCATTATAGAAGATATGATATCAACAGTTTGACACTTTGAACCTGTACTTACGAATAAATAATCTGAGGTCTGACTTCTGAATCAGATCCAAATGGAGAATAGAGAAAGTAGAACTTATCAATGATTGTAAATTTGAAAATGACAAAAGATTCCGCTGTAACACATGTTCTTATAGTTTTTTTTGTATGTATAGTATTAATATATTCAAATAACGAAAATAAAATAAATATGTACTTGACAACAAACAAACAACCCTCAGTATAAGACCACCCCGCTATTACGACCACTTTCAGAAAGTACTACAAGAGGGGGTTTACTGTATTGTATAAATCATCATCTGTTGACCCTCTACCAAAATACTTCAAAGAATAACTGTATTCTAAAAAAATAGCCCTTTTCTGTATGATTCCTGATTTTACATAGATTTAAAGAAGGAATTTTTTAAAAAATCTTCTCCCAAACCATAAAGCCTAGAGCTATGATATTTGGTGTGTAATAATACCCATTGACCCTTTGGTGTGTAATAGTACCCATTGACCCTGTACTAAAATACTTCATAGAATTACTGTACAGTCAAAACTGTGTTAGTGGTCACCTGAGAATAGTGGCCAATCTGCGTATAATGGCCATCCCAGGTCCGCCAGTGCAATTTGCTCTTTGAAATTACTGTGAATAGCGGTAATCTGTTGTATGTGGCCAGCGGTCACCTTTAATTGACCAATTTGCAATTCATGTATATCCCTTTAAACGGTCACGCGACCCAACTAATTGCTAACAGGTGTCGTGTAAAAAATCAATAATGCGTCTGGCTAATCTTGTGCACAATCTTTTCAACATGTGAGATAAACATGAACATGCCACTTAAAGGTGTACTCTATCGTGTGTTTGGTTTAATGCAATAAGTGCCGAGTTATGTTGATTATAATTAATCGAATTTGATGGATTTGATATGAAGTCTAATTACGTATCCAGTTTGTAAGTTTATAACACAGCACAATTTTAGACTTGTCCGAATTCAAAGAAGTTGTAGACTTTTAAACTTAATAATAATCGTCTTTACTTGTAGGAATATTATGGATAATGCTACTTCTTCATTTCCAACAATGTTTTCCAAAGCTTTTTTTAGGGGCGTTAAAAACGGGATTGCGTTGGAATGGGTGTGGGTCTGGATCCGAATATTCTTTCCAAGCGGTTCATAGACATTATATACAGGTATTTAGGAAACATACGGTCGTAATAGAATATCTAAAATATATTTTTCGGCGAACTTTCGAAGAAAATAAATTCAATTGAACGTCGGTCTTGATCATAAGTCGTTCGACGTTTTATCATGCAACGAATTATCGTACACCGACCGCAATGCGCCGTAAATGTTTAACTCTAATGTTCTTCAGTTTCTTGATCGCAGTCGTCGCTTCCGAGTTAAGGTTGTGCAAATTAAAAATGAATGGAAATACTTTATTAAGAATACATTAATAATGGTGTTTTTACTATTTTTTGTTAATTAAAACAATCGTCTTTTTTATTTTTTATATTTTATGTGGCCATTTCTCATAAGGAGACGCATCATTGTATCATGACTACCTTATGTCAACGGGGTTGTAACCCCCCCCCCCCCCAAAAAAAAAACAAAAAAAAAACAAACAAACAAACAAACAAAAAAAACAAATAAAAAACCTGATCTGTGTTAAGCAGCCAACTGTTGTATGTGGCCAGTTTTGATCTGTCCCTTGGCTGGCTGCATACGACAGGTTCGACTGTATTCTGAAAATAAGACCTTTTCTGTGCAATCCCAGAAAAGAATAAAGAAGGATATCATAGAAAATGTTCTCCTTCTAAACCATTAGGCCTAGAGCTTTGATATTTGGTATGTATGAATGCCTATTGACCCTCTACTTTATTACTTCAAAGAATTTTAGTACTCTTGAAATTAGCTCAACATGGTTCTGTTTTCACTTTACCTAGGATTAAAGGAGAAAATCTTTAAAAACTCTTCTTCTCCAAAATGATTTGGTGTAGGGCTTTGATATTTTGAATATTATATCATAAAGCCTTGAGCAATTATACTCAGGGGAGCGATATAGGACCATCATGGTCCTCTTGTTTTCAAGTTGGGCTGAGAAGGGCAGGATTGCGTGTGAATGAGTTAATGTATATCAAGGAGGGATCCCTGATTATCTGGAGGAAACTCTGAATAAATAGGTAGGGATTCCGGTGGGATTCCATTGAAGCAAAGTTAGTGTTGACCCCTGTTAATCTCCTATATTGCTAGAAAAAAGAGAATATTGAATGAATGGTCACGAAATACCAAATTTATCAAACAAATTATCTATTTAAGAGATGACAAGAATATTTTTTGTTTTCATGGAGGTATGAACCGAAAAAACTAATCACACTGTATGAATATGCGAAGAAAAATATTCTCGTCATTTCTTATAATTTGATAGCATCGAGCAAAAAAAGCAAAGATTTTAAATTTTTTTATAATTTTTTGTATGGGATTATTTTGTGTGGAAGCATACAAAATAGCTGCGTGCTCAAATTTTTGTTCATGGAGGTATGAACAATTTTTTCGACCAATCAGAAAGCCCGTTTTTGATAGACAATACTAAAAATTAAGTTATAAACAGATAAAAACGAGGCTCTGAATTTGAGTTCAATATTCTATTGATAATTTAACCTTAATTTTGCAATAAATCACTAAAAATGATATCATTCATCAATAAATATCATTCCGCGAAACAGGTTACACCTTTTATAAAATGACTAACAGACGTTACCATAGGCGTCAAATTCCATTTGCATAGTTATTACACTAGTGTAATATCACATGTGTGTCATATTATAAAATATTTCCCCTGCTTGGCTGGTTTGTCACGTTTTTTTTCCTAAAAAAGAAAATAATCAGCAATGAGGAGTTAAATGTAAGTTACACCCCAAGTCCTTTTGACACTACCTTTGGTTGGTTGTCTTTAATGGTACTATTCAAACAAATAGCACATCTGTTTACTTCCCAAATCTTGTGCATAAGAAGAAGAGAAGCATTTTCTACATCATTTGAATGGTAAAAGATAGGGTTTTCATATTTAGTGTTTGTCATTACTGAACTTTTGCACAAAATGAGTGAAATAGCCAAAAGCAGTGCTTGGGACATCATAGGGACGTGATAACCAGGGTTTGAACAGGAAAAGTTTAATCTGTTTCAGATTGTTAACATAAAGAAGACCCTCAAAAGTACGCATGCAGATGATGAAAATATGGTGACAGAATCCGTTTCAATGGCGTCCGACAAACCTGCCAAGAAAACATCGAAGACAAAAGGGTAAAGACATGCTGAATCTACAATCTGATAACCCCATCTGTTCTAGGGTCTATCCTTCCAAATTATCAGAACCATAAATTATTGGATTTCACTGTAAAGTGGCATAATTCTTTTTATCAAAACTTTTTGCTGTTTGAAACTATCCTGTGGTTTCGCACCCCTCAAGAAAAATTATCAGAACATTTTGGAATATGAAGTAATTGCTTGATAAAAGCAATTTCTTCATCATCCATTATGTTTTCTTGGGAAAAGTACAAGGACTTTGAAAAAGTTCATCAAAGTTGTTGTCTGCAACTTCTTTGAATTTGGACCAGTCCAAAATATAGTTGTCTGGTAATAGGTTAACAATTACTCTTGCACTTCTGGATAGAATTTAATCAATACATTGTACAAATGCCATGTTGATCACTAGTAATTCATATCCCCTATTGAAACACTTTAATGAAGTGGAACTACTCAGAAATAAAATTTGCACAGGATTTCATTCAATAAATCATGTCCACTACCAGTTGACCAAATTTTGTACTGTTCCAAATTTGAAGAAACTGCAGACAACAATAATAGTGTATTTAGCTAGAAATAGTGGTGTTTGAGAAAGAACTACTGTGATAAAAAGGAGAAATTGCATGTTATAGGCACTTTCTCTTCTTCTCACAATCTTTTCACACTTCTTACTTTTCAGGGCATCAAAAGGGAGAATGTGCGGTAACAATTTAATTGTTGACAAGAATTTGATATCCTTTTTATAGAGTCGCTATCAAAACAGAAATAAATTTATCATAAATTCATGCAAAGATAGAGAAATTACAAATTTATCAGAGGGGTGAAAATACTTAAAAGCAATGATTGTTGGTCAATATTTCTTTTGTTGATTAATTTTATGAACATTTCTATCTTAAAACATCAAACAGTTAGTGTGGTCTTAGACGGTTCAGCCTTATCTTGGTCTATACCTCCTCCCAAAGCAGAAATATTCTGGGCTCAGCTGACAAGGGTCAACAATTATTCATTCTTCTTTAATGATTTCAGGTGGATTATCGAGAAATAACGGTAGATTATCATTTTATAAACTCATCGCCTATCCAGTGAAATTATCTTATGCCCCACTTTCGTTCATTTCACCCTATCTGACGTTATCTAAGCAGAGCCAAATAAGAGACGTCATCATAAGCGTTGCATAGCAGTCACATGCAAAATGACGCACTTTAAAAAAAATTGTCATATAATTTTCGCATTTGGTCTAATTTTTGCATTAAAGAAATAGAACAATCATTTGTTTTATGAGTAAGATAGATTGATATTTCATTGAGTGAACAACAAAAGCTGTATTTTCACCCGTGGCTTTGCCATGCGTGAAAATATAGCTTTTGTTGTTCACTCAATGAAATATTAATCGATCTTACACTGAAACAAACGATTATCCTCTATGTCTATTTTCTATCTCTTACAGGTTACGGGGGAGCAGTGGCACTAAGTTATGGAAATGAAAGAAACAGACTTTTTTATATTGTTGCTGATGAAATAGACTGGAATATTTTTTGACAAAATAGTCAGGAATTTTTGTTATTCCTGCAAGATTACAAGGGCTTTTTTTTTTATCCCATTCCCACACATTACTGATTTTTTAACGTCCAACAAGAGAAAATCTTGGGAAAACAAAATGGACTTCATTTTCATCATTTCCTACAATGTTTTCTACCAAGGAACACTAAGATTTGCACTATTTCACCAATTTGAATGTGATTTTGTGATAAGATTAGACTAAAATTTTGTCAAGAGTTGTGAAGGGTAAACATGACAGATGAATTATTATCTCTCATCTTAACCTGTTCCCACACAATCCCACACCTTTTTTTATGTCCCTAAAGAAAACAGTTTTGGAAAACATTGTGGATAATGAAGAAATTGCTTTTCACAAGCAATTTCTATGTTAACTACAATTTTTTCAGCCCAGAAAGGCAAAGGTTTTTAAAATTTCATTACCTTGAAATTGTTGTCTGTAACTCCTTTCAATTCGTACTAGTCTAAATTTCATTGTGTGGTAATGGCTTAAAACAACTTTACGAATTGGGACATGGTGCTAGTAATGACTTACTCTTTCAAATGATCATGAAATAACAAACTATTGGTTTGTTTTTACCCATTTCCACACAATTTCATTCTCTGACACCCCAAGAAAAAAAAAGCTTAAGATATAATCGTGGAAAATGGAGAAATTGCTTGACACAAGTAACATCTTCCTTATCAGCAATTCCCCCCCCCCCCCAAAAAAAAAAAAAAAAAAAAAAAACAATGAAAATCATCTAACTAAAAATTGTAGTCTGCAACATCTTTGAATTTGGACCTGTCGTATGTTAATGGGTTAATATATTTGAGTTTCCAAAAGAAATAAAACAAAATGAAGCTGAAATAATAGCTCACAAAAATTCTATTCCTGGATCTGTATTCAACAAGTACATTTGTAGTTTAAATCAACATTTTGTTTTCCAATCTGACAACAAGTGCTCTGAATTTACGGATCTCGGCTGTCATTCAAATAAGGGATTCACTAAGTCAGTCAGAACCACAATCAGATATAAACTGGAACTGAACTTTGACCTCTGATATTTGTGTTGAACATTGTTGTTTGTTGGCCAACTAAGATGTCGCCAACCAACAATTTGCTTTTTAGCTCACCTGAGCACGAAGTGCTCTGGGGGAGCTATTGTGATCGGTCATCGTCCGTCGTCCATCCGTCTGTCTGTCCGTCCCTTCGTTCACAATTACAAAAAACCTTCTCCTCCTAAACTAACCATGGAATTTCAACAAAACTTCACAGAAATGATCCTTAGGTCAAGCTCTTTCAAAATACTTCAAAGAATTGAAATCCTTGAAGAACTCTGGTTGCCATTGCAATGGAGTGAAAAACTTAAAAAATCTTCTCCTCCCAAGCGGTAAGGTCTAGAGCTCTGATATTTGGTACAAATCATGATCTATTGACTCTCTACCAAAATACTTCATAGAATTACTATATTCTGAAAATTAGCCCTTTTCTATACAATCCTTGATTTTACAAAGAAATAAAGAAGGAAATCTTAAAAAATCTTCTTTTCCTAAACCATAAGGCCTAGAGCTTTGATATTTGGTATACATCATAAATTATTGACCCTCTACCAAAAAACTTCAAGGAATTAACATATTCTGGAAAATAAGCCCTTTTCTGTGCGATCCCTGATTTTACATAGAAATAAAGAATGAAAACTTTAAATTCTTCTTCTCCCAAACCATAAGGCCTAGTGCTATGATACTTGGTTTACAATATCATCTATTGACAATCTACCAAAATACTACAAAGAATTACCGTATTATGAAAATTAGCCCTTTTCTGGGCAATCCCTGATTTTACTTAGAATAAAGAAGGAAATCTTTTAAAATCTTCTTCTCCCAAACCATAAGGCCTAGAGCATTGATATTTGGTACAAATCATCATCTATTGACCCTCTACCAAAATACTTCAAAGAATTACCGTATTATGAAAATTAGCCCTTTTCTGTGCGATGCCTGATTTTACAAAGGAATAAAGAAGGAAATCTTTGAAAATCTGCTTCTCCCAATCCATAAGGCCTAGAGCTTTGATATTTGGTACAAATAATCATCTATTGACCCTCTATTAAAATACTTCAAAGAGTTACCATATTCTGAAAATTAGCCCTTTTCTAGGGGATCTCTGATTTTACTTAGAATAAAAGAAGGAAATCTTAAAAAAGATCATCTTCTACAAATCATAAGGCCTAGAGCTTGATATTTGATACAAATCAATATCTTTTAACCCTCTACAAAAATACTTCAAAGAATTACCATATTCTGAAAATTAGTCTTTTTCTGTGCGATCCCTGATTTTAAATAGCATAAAAGGAAGAAAACTTTAAAAATCTTCTTCTCCCAAACAATAAGGCCTAGAGCTTTGATATTTTGTATAAATCATCATCTATTGATCATCTTCCAAATTATTTCATAGAATTACCGTATTTTGAAAATTAGCTCTGATCCCTTATTTTACATAGAAATAAAGAAGGAAATCTTTAAAAATCTTTTTCTCCCAAACCATTAGGTCAAGGGCTGTAATATTTAGTGTGTAATATTACCTATTGACCCTCTACCAAAATACTTCATAGAATTACTGTATCCTGAAAATAAGCCCTTTTCTGTGTAATCCCAGAAAGGAGTTATGAAGGATATCATAGAAAATGTTCTCCTTCTAAAACATTAGGCCTAGAGCTTTGATATTTTGTATGTATGAATGCCTGTTGACCCTCTACTTAAGTACTTCAAAGAATTACCCCAATCTTGAAATTGGCTCAATATGGTTGGATCTTCACTATACCTAGGATTAAAGGAGAAAATCTTTTTAAAAATTCTTCTTCTCCAAAATGATTAGGTGTAGGGCTTTGATATTTTGTATATTATATCATTAGGCCTTGAGCCATCATACTCAGGGGAGTGATATAGGACCATCATGGTCCTCTTGTTATCTTATGTTCCCTACCATATATTTGGCAAACTGAATTTTTTGATATCTTGGTCAAACTGAAAGTTAGTCGGCAATGTGGTTGATCGTAAGTTTCAATTAAGAAGAGCCTTCGTTTTGAAATGTTCTATTAGACATGTTAATTGGCCAATTTGGACTGTTTGGTGACCCTGACATACTTACGAGACAAAAATGTCCCGGAGAAGTTCACAGAGAATTTAATATAAAGATTAGACTCTGCTTACCTGTTGGTATTCTCTGTTTATTGTAATAATAAAACATAAATTTCTGCTTGATTAATCTGTAAATTACCATTCAATACCAAGAAACCATTACCAGACAACAAAATGTTTGACTAGAAGTGTAACAACGTTTCAAAGAGCCCAACAATTAGAAAAAAAAATCCAAATTAGGTAGGAAACATTGTGAGAAAAGGAGAAATTGCTAGTCACAAGCAATTTATCCATTCCCCACAAAGTTTTCCAAATATATCTCAAAGGCATCAAAAAGCGGGGTTGTGTGGTAATTTATAGTGGTTGTTTGGAAATTGGATGATATGTATTAGAGTAATTAAACTTGGTCTTGAATACGTATTGAACCAAGCGTTATTTTGTAACTTGTCGTATCTGAATAATAAGTATTTAAAATCACTTGCTTTTCATTTGCTCATTTTGCCTCCTATAATCCGATGATTCAAAAGAAATGATTATGAAGTGGTGATCTGTATTCATGAATTGTTCTGGGTCAACATTTTGTCTGAATTTCATATGTATGTCTGTGTATTTATCATCACACATATAGTGTTGTTATGATCAGTGGCGCAAGGATACATGACAAAACTACCGGGAGTCCCGCCTGATTCTTTAACATGCTGGATGTTAAGTACTGGCACACGGAGCTTAGGTTTTACGTCTCACCTTAAAGATAATTAGCCAGCCCCAGGCTAGAACCCTCGATCTCAAGGTTTGATGGTGAGTGTATGTATTTCCGTTTATTTATCGTTGCTACCGTAGCACAAGCCCGTAGCGACACCCCCAGAAGACTGTTAGTTGTTATGGGGGATAGTTCAAGGATTCAGGACAAAACTGCTAAGAGCTCCGCCTGGTTCTTTAATGTGCTCGATGGATAGCATCGTCACACAGGGCCTCGGTTTAACGGTTCATCCGATAGACAATTAGTTTGTTACTTTATATGGTCAGCCTAGGGCTCGAATCCTTGATCTTGAGGTTTGAAGTCAAGAGCTCTACCAACTGAGTTAATCAGGCTGATGGAATATCGGGCCTGATTGGTTCAATCTCTGTCACGTTCAGTCAAAACCCTTGATATGAAAGTTCACTTTTTTTACTGGTTAACTATTATGGCTTGTGAATCAGTGTGGTCAGTGTAAAAGGACCGAAGACTGCAATTCCATGGGCCAAATGTCAAATTTCCAACTACATTAGATTCCCGGTCAATGCATTATGAAAAGAAGGTCGATTCCAATATGGTCATTGCTATTTGATGGAATGTTGATCCTAAGTCAGCTGACAGGATATGCCAATTATCAAAAGGAGGTCGAATTGAATATGGTCATTACTGTTTGAATGTTGACCCCAAGTCAGTCAATAATCGGAATATTTTCAAAATTTCGGAATGAAATACATGCACATATGCTTTGATGAATTAAATTATGTGTATCTGAAAATCATAGCTTCTTCACATTTGAGATCTAGGCATAGCACAGAATCAACTCTGTCAATCAAATCAAGTCCGGTAAGAGCGGGTCCCGGTCAGAGCTGTAGTTACGACGTTCGGACCTCACCCTACAACTTGCCCGTGTTGATATTCGAGGCAAATTGTTAAAACATCTTGCAAACTAACGTTGTCTGGCATTACCTATTGTTTCTGTTTACTCCCAAAACCCCAATTTTGAAAAAAATACCCAATTCCTTGGATTACTAAAAACAAGACCAGTGTTGCTTGTGCTTTATTTAAAGCAATTCAAATTCTTCGTGAATCATCATTTTACCACTGCACGTAGTGCGGCTTAACAGCCTTCCCTTTATGATAAAGGATTATATCTTGTTAAAGTCTAGAGAACAAATACCACAGTTTGACCAAAGTTGAAGTGTTACACCTCTTATTAAAACAACAACAACAAAAAAAAGCTGCATCGTTACTATGGTTACCAGCCTTGTGTTCCAGATAGGAATTGCTCGCCCCGAAAGGATTTTCAAGTTTTGAATGTATCCCGAACGCTTTCAAAAATGGCTGATTGCTTGGGAAAAAAACCCAACTCTAAACAGAGCAATATCTAAAAAGAAGCATCGCTTGATTGAAATAATTAAATGAAAGATATTGATTTACCTTTCCTATCCAATCTCTTGTTTTTACGTACCTGTGATATTATATTTGAGAAAACATTGTAGAAACAGGAGAAATTGCTTGTGACAAGCAATTTCTTCTTTTTCAGCAATATTTTCTACCCTACTGATTAAATATTTTTCTAAATCGACCAACTTTAAAGTTTTGTCTGCAAATCTTTTGAATTTGAACAGATCTAAAATTTTGCAAAGCAGAAAAGGGTTAACCATCACTGGGTCTAAAGACTTATACAGCCATCGACTTTAACGAAGCCTTTACCCTTTACTTTAGACCTGTCAAAATTTGAGGGTTTTGCAGACAACAATTAAAATAACATTTTTATTTTGAATAATAATCATTAAGTAGTATAAAACATAATTTGGAAAATGAAGAAATTACTTATTACAAGAAATGTCTGTTTTTCCCACTATTTTTTTTTTTTTTTTTTCAAGTTAAAATCAGACGGACGTAAAAACCAGGAATTGAACAAACGGGTATAGGTATTCTAGTCTATTTGAAATGTTATCATTCAGTAGGATATAACATATTTTGGACAGAGAAGAAAATACTTATTAAAAGAAATGTCTTCTTTTTCCACTATGTTTTCTCAAGTTAAGAAACAGGCGGACGTAAACCAGGAATCGAAATGCTTAAAAACAAGTATATAGGTATTCTAGTCTAAATCAACCGAAAAGTGTCGATTCCACCCGAACGAAGATGGTTTTCGGTGTTTGATAACCAGAATGTACTAAAACCGGAACCACACCGGAAGTAATAGAAGTTCGGGAATTTATTTACATTGGATGCCAAAAACGAACTAAAATTGAACAAAACTACTTTTCATTTGACTATGATCTTTTATTCTGTGTCATTAATTTTACTTAAGGTAAGAGAGTTTACATCTCTTAACCGAGCAGAGGTATCAAAATGGAAAGGTCGTTTCTTCGAAAGCTCTGAATTTAGCTTGAACTGACGTGCTTGCACCTGTAATGCCAGTCAGTAGGGATCCTCGACCGTTTAACCGAGGCCCCGTGTGACGGTGCTTTGAAGCGGTAGCGACGAGAATACACTTTAAGCTGTATAAAATTAATATATCTTTGGGCAGATCTTTTTACTGGTGTACGTCTGTCTTTCCGTTTATCTATCTGCGGTATCGGGTCCGTTCGCCCTAATTATACTTTCGCCCCGGGTCTGTTCGCCCTGGGTCCGTTCGCCCTGAAAGTGGGTCCGTTCGCCCTATTTTTTATGTTTGCCCCCTTTTTTAAATGAGTATGATTTAGAGTGTATTTGTAGTCTATGTTGTAAGGTCGTTTGAAAATGAATAATTTGATAACTAAAAATCAGCTTGTCATTTTCATCAATGCTTTCGTCTACTTTCATCTTCAGTCCTGGGTCATAAAAAAGTGTGAATCGTGAATTATGGCCAATTCAAATTGTGGGTAGCAATTTTTCCTTTACTCACAATTCTTTCTACTGTTATTAGCATTTTACTATATAATGTCAACAATACTTTCAAAAACTTTCTTATTCAACTGTGACTGTGTCGTAAAAAGTCTGATTGTGTTTCAATGGTCTTAACTTCACAGTGTTTTTTCTTGGGGGGGGGGGGGGGGGACTTAATTTATTTCCAACTTGTGGCAAGCAATTTTGTCCTTTATTCACAATGCTTTAAAGTGTATTTGGGATTTATTATTTTCAATTGTCATCTCCAATAGCTTTTCATTAAGACCCAAACAGAATTTTGTCGTCTGGTAACGGGTTAATTTAATTAAACATTCCTACTTCAATTCCCACACTTTTACCCATAATGTTTCTTTGAACGTCTAAAACGTCTAAGACGGGGTTATATATTTATTCATTGTTTTGATTAAAGGTAACTTGTAAATGATACTTGTGATGTAATAAAGCAAATCAAAAAAAAAACACCACACACACACTCAAAAGAACATTTAAACATTGTTATAAAAGCAGAATTAGGAAAATGCTTACTTACTTTACTCATAGTATATATTCTCCTCGGGTGATGAGTTACATATATGTTATTATCTATATAATCTCCTTTGCTTTGATTAATTGATAAAATTGCACAAGGATAAAAAAAAATCTTACAAATATGATATTGAAAATAAAAGAAACAATAAGAGAAACAAAATGTCATTGAAATTTATGGGGCCTGTTTTGGGGCTGGTTTGACCGACATAAATTCAATAATGGAGCTGGTTTGAACGGGGGCCGGTTTGACAAGGGGTCGGTTTGACAGTTAGGTAGGCAGTAAACTATGGAACTACTAGCTTATAGCTGATTCTCCACTCGACTGTACATAGACTGGATCCTTTATGTACCCCTCAAACGGAGAAAAAACGAGGAAATGTCCCACTTATCCCCGATTCAGGTTTGGCAATTCAGACAGTGCCCTGTCAACCCTTGTGTCAGGCAATTTCTTCATTTTCCACAATGTTTTCCAAAGCTTTTTTCTTTAGAGGCATAAAAAGGAGGGCTTGTGTGGGAATGGGTTAAGATGGTCTGACAATATACTCAAATATGCAATTTTGGCAATTTGTTTTTACACAAAGTGTTGTGCTATTCATCTTACATTAACTACAGTCCATTTATACTACTTATATAACTTTCATAAATATTTAAGTGAATATTTTTTGTTTTCATGGAGGTATGAACCAAAAAACTAATTACACTCTATGAATATGCAAAGTGGATTCATACATAAGTGTGATTAGGTTTTTCGGTTCATACCTCCATGGTAACAAAAATATTCTCTTCATTTCTTATAATTTAAAAGTATCGAGCCCAAAAAGCAAAAACCCTACATCTTTTGATACCTTTTTGTATGGGACTTTTTTTGTGTGGAATCATACAAAATAGCTGCATTCTCAAAAATTTGTTAATGGAGTTATGAATAATTTTTTCGACCAATCAGAATGCACGATTTTGATTGGTGAAACTAAATATTTTTTTATTTGTGAATAAGTAAATGTAAGTTAGTTAACCAACTAGTCAGTCTCCAAACAATTCCTTTAATTCAACCAGACAAGAATCAAGTATTCCCTAGTCTTGGTCTTAAACTTGATTAGTCTGACAAAAAAGGTGAGATAGTTGAAGGGGAGGTATTTTGTAAATGATACGCAAATTAGGAAATGTCCAGAGAGATATGTGACTATTATTTTGTAGTTACATAAAGATAAAGTAGACCCATTTAGGGTTGAGGAATCTCTTGTCTGGATGGATTAGCTTTGTCTACAAGCTCTACATGTTTCATTTTGTGGCAGTGATGGGAAATTGACAACATTGAGACTGGAGTTGCCTTACCCCCTTATCTCCCAGGCCTTCTTCTTGAAGGGGAGGGTATTGTGATGGTTTCAGGGGAAGTAATTTGTAGTTATATGCAAATTAGGAAGCCTCCAGAGAGACAAGGGACTATTTGTACTTAAGTATAGACAAAGTTGACCCATTTAGTGTTGAGAATCCTTTTCACTGAATGGATTAACTTTTTCTAACTATAAGCTCTGCTCTTGGAGGCATTGAACAGAGCTTGTGTTTGACTTGGTTTCTTAGTATTGTGCCTCTCAAGAATCCGAAAATTCCATATTTTTACCACTAGAAATTTCTCTCAAGTGGGTCAAAATGACTTGACAGGGAACGTTTACAGGGAATAACAGAATTCTGTCTTAACAGGTAATTTTGATCCCTCAAATTTTAAGTGATGCATCATATAGCTAAATATGAAGATTACATAATGTTATATTAATTGCTTACTTCATATATTTATATGAGATTTCTAAAGCGAATAAGTGTAAATAAGGAAAAGTCTGTCCACACTTTAAACCTATAGTTTATATATGATTAGTGCTCCCTTTTTTGCTGTTTGTACCTCTTCACAATCAATTTTAGAATTTCATGGTCAAACAGTCAATGACTCCTCAATTTTGAAGGCTAGCTCAAGCCCTGTTATATCTGTTTTCTCATTTTATTCTAAAACTGGATTGCTGTGGTGTTTGATATTGTTCAGAGATTTCAAGTGGTTTTACATTTATTTTCAGGAAGTCTGAATGAACAAGATGTCTGGATCTTTGTCAGTGGTGGCTTTTGAAGGAGAACTTAATGCTATAGTAAGAGAGGTAAGATCTCCTTGTAACAACAATTATTGTCATCTTTAGGACATCTTCATACTGAAACAAATTGCAGAATTCATTTGTAATATCGGCTAGTTTCCATTATTCAAGCAGTCTCCCATACTTGATCGATTCATTTTAGCAATCGTGCATGCATCTCAAGTTAATCAAACTTGCAAGTTGTAAAAAGTCAGTGTCAGTTCATGAAAAACTGATAAAAAAAGTATAATTATTCTTGAATATTCTGATATTATCCAAATCTTACTTTGTTTCTGACCTCTCAGTCACACAGGCTGTGTCTGACCTCTTAGTTATTCAGGCAAGGCTTTACCCACAAAAAATGGACAACAAACACTAAAATGATACAAAAATGGTGATGTAAGGAGAAATTGCTGAATGCAATCAATTTCTTCATTCTCAACAATTGTTTTAGACAATTTCAGGAACATTAATCTTCAAAAGCATCCTTACCCATTCCCACACAATGACACTTTGAAATGCCTCTCAATATGAAAGCTTCGGAAAGCATTGTGGAAAATGAAGAAATTGCTTGTTACAAGCAATTTCTTCATTATCCACAATGCTTTCTACCACAAATGACAAAGATTTTAAAGATTTCATCAACTTTAAATTGTTGTCTGTAACTTCTTTGAATTTTGACTGGTCTAAAATTTTATCTTGTGGGAATGGGTTAATCATGAATGCTTTATTCTTGTTCTTTTTTTTTATTTTAGCATTTAGATTTGTTTTTTTTTTGTGTAATCCATTTATCTATATATCATTTGTATATGTACAATGGAATCCTGTAATTGCATCATCAATTTGTCAACACTTTTGTTGCAATTAACCAAAAGTTGCCATTAAAATCAGCTATTTATTTTTTAAAATCTAATGTTTGTACATAAAGTCATTTGCAATTAAGCAGTGAATTGCTAGTTTCAGGATTTAACCCATTCCCACACGATGATCCTTTTTGATGCCCTCAAGGAAAATACTGGGGAAAACATTGTGTAAAATGTGTAAAATGAAGAAATTGCTTGTAACAAGCAGTTTCTTCATTTTCCACAATGTTTTCTACACTGAAAGATGAAATCTTAAATTTCATAAACTTAAAATTGTCATCTGCAACTCCTTTCAATTTAGACCAGTCTAAAATTTTGCTGTCTGGAAATGGGTTAAGAGGACTCCACTGTGTTATCTGTAACGTTTATCATGTATTTCTGTTTATTTTAATTGTATCATAATCATTTCAGTACCTAGATTTTGGTGGATTTGATAAGACATTTCAATGTTTTGATGAAGAGATCTCGTCCAAAGGTAAACCTGTATCAGGCCACGATGGTAAAGGACCCGTGTCACAGAAACAGCTAGCAGCACAAGTAAGGACAACTGAAAACTAAAACTGTTTAATCCTTTTATGTTGAAAAATCCTTTTAAAAATAAAGGGAGCCGCCGTCATAGTCCAGTTGGTAGTGTGTCGGACTGTCAATCTAGAGGTCCTGGATTTGATCCCCAATGGCGGCACTCATCCTTTCCGACTATTTGTCTCCCACCAATGGGTCGATAATAGACCTATGTGGGATAGCAGCTGGAGGCTAGGAAAGGATGTGATGGCGGTACTGGTGTGAGAAATACCAGGAATCCATTGTTAGGTGCTCCTAACTGAAAGATTTTTGAAAGCGGCGTAAAACCCCATTCAAACAAACAACCAAAAAATTTTTTTATGTTGAAAAATCCTTTCAATTTGGAAAAGTCTAAAACTTCAAAAACAGGAGAGGGTTAAGCAACCAGCATCAAAATTCCCGTTCCAAATCAGAAGATATTGATAATTATACAACTTTGCTAATAAAATTGTCAAAACTAATTTCTATGTTGATGAATCTCATTAGAATAGTCTCAATGAGACATTTGTACAAAGTTCCATTGACATAGGATTAAGTCAGAAACCTGTAATAATTTATGTATGCAGTCAAACAGATCTTTCTTCCGTCTCAAAAAAGTGTATTAAGCAGCCATTATCTGAAATGACCACATTTTGGCCATTCCTTGAATGGTCATTTAATACAAGTTTACGTGTATTTCAGTCATAATTCTCATACTAGTACCACTACATTCTTTCCAAGCCTCGAGCTGCTCATCACACTTAAGTTTAGGATTATCAGCCCTTTGGTGAGAGACATTTTCAAAATTGCAAAAAAAGGATGTATGCACTGAAAGTACTAGTCTTGTTTAAAAATTTAGTTTCAACTCAGGCTTTAAAGAGACACACCGGTGGTGTAGACTAAGAACAAGACAACACTTATGTGCAGGCTGATCTTTTTGTATACCTCCTGCCAAAACAGAAATATTCTAGGTTCCACATTACAATGGTTAAGGTTAATGTTACATTATGAAATCAAGTTTTTGATACATGACAGCAAACATTCTTTCCGACATTCATCAGATGAAAATCTAAACCCTTGTCATGTTGAACCTGGAACAATACTGTTTTTGCAGGAGGTATAGACTAAGATCAGCCTGCACATATGTCTGCACCATCTTTTGTCCTTTTTTAAGTTGGATTTATTTAGAGAATTGTTTTTCAAAAGAAATATTGACCCGCAATAGTTAAACTAGTGATTCCATATGTTTTATCCCTTTGTTTTTAATCCCATTCTGAAATAAGATTTTATGCAGCATGACAAGAGTTAAAAAATCATCTCTCTAAAACAAATAGGCCCAGATCTATCACATTTTGCATGCAATTTTTTCTTTTGACACCCTACTACAATACCATAACTTATTACCGTTTGATCAATATAAGCTTTTTGTTGTTTGTTCTTGGATATAACATGTAGATAAAGGAGGAAATATGTAAAAAATCTCGAACTTCTCTAAAACCAGAATCAGCCTAGAGCTTTCAAATTTGTGTAAGTTGTTGCCTTATCTTATTCTTCAAAATATCTGCAGATTATCATAGTAAAACCTAGAGCTATTATGATCAGGTAAGCAATATAGGACCATCATGGTCCTCTTGTTTAGATTGACAGGGAAGATCCAACAATATGGACATCCTTTATTTCAGAATGAGCTGCTGGAATTATTTCACAATGGAAAGAGGAAAAAGTTTTTTGACCTTTGGACTGAAAGTCTTCCAAAATCCGTGAGAGATACTGACCAGGTGTCCCAGAAACTTGAGTTTTACCTGAATATCTACTTTGCCATATATCCTCTTAAGTTTGGAAAAGGCCAGGTATATTGTCTTCTCTGAAACTACCTTTGAATTTATCACCACATTGTCATAAAATCCAGAATGTCCAAGGTCAATGTAATATAGTATTCCGTCTCCCAACTGTTTTCGTCAAAACTTAACTTCAAAATTAACCCAGTCCCACACAATTCCACTTTTTACTCCCCTCAAGAAGAGCCATTTGGAAAACATTGTTGATAATGGAGAAATTGCCTGTTACAAGCAATTTCTTCATTATACACAATGTTTTTCCCAAAAGATAAAGAGTTTTAAAATCTCATTAACTAAAAGTTGTCATCTGCAATCTCTTTGAGCTTGGACTAGTCTTAAATTGTATCACCTGGTAATGGATTTAACAAATCCCTTTTTCTTAACCCTTTCATGTTTTGCAAAAATTTTAGACCTGTCCAAATTCAAAGGTTTTGCAGATGAAAATGTTAAGAGGTTTTAATTTTAAAAAATAATCATTCAATAAGGTGAGAAATATTGTGGAAAAAGAAGAAATTGCTTGTTACAATTGCTTCTTTTTCTTCAATATCTCTATCAATTATGAATTCACATGGACATGAAAATCAGTGATTGAACAGAAAAGGGTTAAAAATCATGTAATTGATATTGCTTATGTTTGGATTGAAAGTATTTTACCAATTATATTTGACTAGAGTTATATTACTCAGGTCGAGGTCATAATTCCTAACATTTTTCTGGAAAATAAGACTTTTGCAGGTATTTTCAAAAGTATTTGAGTTCAAAGGTTCATATTTGTTATGAAGGTACTTGTCATGTACCCACACCTGCTGATTACAATGTCAAGTTCATTCATAAGATAAACATCAGATGTCAAGAGCGTATTCTTGAGAATGAGCTGTTTTGTGAATATCATTTTTAGCTCTACTGGCCAAAAGGCAACTTGAGCTATAGCAATGGCTTTTTCCCGTCTGGCGTCCGTCCGTCCGTAAAACATTTCCTTGTTTACGCGATAGAGTCCACAGTTTTCATCGGATTCTCTTCAAACTTTCACAGAATGATTGCACCATCATAAGGATCGCTCCTTTCGAAAATGGATATGATCCGTCAAGAAACACGGGAAAAAGGGGCCTTATGAAAATTTAATCAAAAATTCAATTAAAAATCCTCATTTACACGATAGAGTCCACAGTTTTCATCGGATTCTCTTCAAACTTTCTCAGAATGATTGTACTATCATAAGGATCATTCCTTTGAAAATGGGTATGATCCGTCAAGAAACACCAGAAAAGGGGCCTTATGAACATTTAATTAAAAAATCCTCGTTTACGTAATAGAGTCCACAGTTCTCATCAGATTCTCTTCAAACTTTCACAGAATGATTGTACCAACATAAGGATTGTTCCTTTTGAAAATTGGTATGATCCGTCAAGAAACACGGGAAAAGGGGCCTTACGAAAATTTATTTAAAAATTCCATAAAAAATCCTTGTTTACGCGTTAGAGTCCACAGTTCTCATCAGATTCTCATCAAACTTTCTCAGAATGATTGTACATTCATAAGGAATTTTCCTTTGGAAAATGGGTATGATCCATCTAGAAACACGGGAAAAGGGGCCTTATGAAAATTTAATTGACAAATCCTAGTTTACGCAATAAAGTCCACAGTTTTCATCGGATTCTCTTCAAACTTTCACAGAATGATTGTACCATCATAAGGATCCTTCCTTTCGAAAATTGGTATGATCTGTCAAGAAACACGAGAAAAGGGGCGTTATGAAAATTCCATTAAAAATCCTTGTTTACGCTATAGAGTCCACAGTTTTCATCGGATTCTCTTCAATCTTTCACAGAATGATTGTACCATCATAAGGAATGTTCCTTTCGAAATTGGGTATGATCCGTCAAGAAACATGGGAAAAGGGGCGTTATGAAAATTCAATTTAAAATTCCATTTAAAATCCCCGTTTATGCGATAGAGTCCACAGTTTTCATCAGATTCTCTTCAAACTTCTTCAGAATGATTGTACCATCATAAGGATTGTTCCTTTCCAAAAGTGGTCTGATCTGTCAAGAAACATTTGAAAAGGGGCCTTTTAAAAAATGTATTAAAAAAATCCTTGTTAACACTCTAGAGTCCACAGTTTTCATCAGATTTTATTTAAACTTTCACAGAATGATTGTACCATCTTAAGGATTGTTCCTTATGAACCATCAGGAAACACGAGAAAAGGGGCCTTATGAAACATTGATCGAAAAATCTTTTAAGCAAAACTCTTTAACACTCTGCAGTCAATAGTTTTCATTGGATTCCCTTCAAACTTTCACAGAATGATTGTACTATTATAAGGATTGTTCCTTTCAAAATTTGGTATGATCTGTCAAGAAACACAGGAAAAAGGGGCCTTATGAAAATTTTAATAAAAAATTTTCATTAATAATCTAGAGCCAACAATTTTCAACGGATTCTCTTCAAACTTTCACAGAATGATTGTACCATCATAAGGATTGTTCCTTTCGGAATCGGATATGATTCCTCAAGAAACATAGGAAAAGGGGCCTTATTAAAATTTAATTCAAAGATCTTTGTTAACACTCTAGAGTCCACAGTTTTCATGTGATTGACTACAAACTTTCACAGAATGATTATACCATCATAAGAATTTTCCTTTCAAAATTTGGTATGATCTGTCAGATCCAACGGGAAAAAGGGGCCCGATAAAAACTGGATTGAAAAAGTCCTCGTAAACACAATAGAGTCCATAGTTTTCAACAAATTCTCTTCAAACATACCCAGAATGATTATTACATTAAATGGATTGTTCCTTTCGCAAGTAGATTTGATCCATCAAGTTTCATGGGAAAAGGGGCCCTATGAAAATTTAATAAAAAAATCTTAGTTAACACATAATGGCCCTAGATTTCACCCGATTGACTTCAAACTTTCACATAATGATTGTAACATCAAATTGGGTCTGATCCATTGAGAAACATAGGAAAAGGGGCCTTAGGAAAATTCAATTAAAAAAATCTTAATTAATGCTTGTAAGTCCACAAATGAGATGGGGTTGTCTTTATACTCAAACAGAATAATTATACTTTTGTAAGAAGAGTTCCCTTTGGAATTGGTTCAGATCCACCAAGTAGCATGGGAAAAGGGGCTATATGAAAATTCAATTAATAAAACCCTGTTAACACAATGAAGCCCACAGCTTTGATCAGATTTTGTTGAAACTTTCACAGAATGATTGGAAGCTCATAACTATCATTCTTTTCATAACAGGGTTTGAACTGTCAAGAAACACAGGAAAAGGGGCCTTATGAAAATTTCATTTATAAATCCTTGTTACCAAGTCCAGAGCTTTCATCGGATTTTCTTCAAACATTCACAGAATAATTGTACAATAATAGTGATTGTTGATGTTTGCATTAGACCTGATCCGTCAAGTATCACAGGAAAAGGAGCATTATGAAATTTAATTTTAAAGTCATTGTACCACAATAAAGTCAACAGTTTTCATCAGATTCTGTTAAAACTTATACAGAATGATTATTCCATCATGAGGATTCTTTCTTTTCAATTAGGTGTGATCTGTCTAGTATCATGGGAAAAGGGGCCTTTTGAGAATTTAATCTATAATCCTTGTAACGTTCAAGTCCAGAGCTTTCATTGGATTTTATTCAAACCTTCACAGAATCATTGTACAATAATCACGATTGTTGATGCTGACATGAGACCAGATCCTTCAAGTATCATAGGAA
Organism: Fragum fragum; assembly: GCA_946902895.1. Taxonomy (NCBI): domain Eukaryota; kingdom Metazoa; phylum Mollusca; class Bivalvia; order Cardiida; family Cardiidae; genus Fragum; species Fragum fragum. The sequence goes on from OX336378.1 coordinate 2,167,280, forward strand.
AAGGAGCCTTATGAAAATTTTATTTTAAAAATTTGACACCAAGATAAAGTCTGCAGTTTTAATCAGATTCTGTTCAAACTTTCACAGAATGTTTGTACCATCATAAGGATTGTTTCTTTCAAAATTGGGCCTGTTCTGTCTAGTATCATAGGAAAAGGGGCTGTATGAAAAATTATTACCAAATCCTCATAAACACAACAATGCCCTCAGTCTTTAACAGAATCTCTTCAAACTTTAATAGAATGATTGTACCATCATTTGGATTGTTCCTTTGTAAATTAGGTCTGATTGGTTAAGTGACACAAGAAAAGGGACCTTATAAAAATTTTATTACAAAACATCATTATTACAATAAAGTCCTCAGTCTTTATCATTTTCTTCAAACTATCATTAGGATTGTTCCTTTGTACATTGGGTCTGATTTGTTAAGTTTCACGGAAAAAAGGGCCTTATGAAAATTTTGTTACAAAAATTCTTGACACAATTCAGTCCACTGTTTTCATTGATTCTCTTTAACTTTTAAAGAATGATTGTACCTTCATTAGAATTGTTCCTTTTGAAATTTGGTTTGTTCTGTAAAGTATCATGAGAAAAGGGGCCCTCTGAAGATTTAATTATAAACTCATTAACACAATAAATTCCACAGATTAAACAGATTGATTGTACCATCATTCCAATTGTTGATTTTGACAGTGGATCTGACTATGGCAAGTGTCACATAAAAAGGGGCCTTATGAAAAACTCTCTTAAATATTCTGGTTAACACAATGATGTCCCTTGATTTCACCGGATTCACTTTAAAATTTCACAGAATGATTGTACAAATACTTAAATGGTTCTTTTCAGAACTGGGTACAATCCATCAAGTATCATGTAAAAATGAGCCATATGATTTTTTTTAATTATTCTAGTAAACATAATGAATTCCCAATATTTGGTCGGATTCAATTTTAACTTTCACAGAATGATAAAACGACCAGTAAAATATCACGGGAAAAGGGGCCTTATGAGAACTTGAATTTAATATCTTTTTTAACACAATAAAGTCAGCAGTTTTATTGGATTCTTTTCAAAGATGCATGGAATAATTGTGGCATTTTGAAACACAGGATAAGGGGCCTTACAGATTATCATTCAAAACATTCTTGTGTATGTGATGAAGATCACAATCATTATCAAATTGTTTTTTAAATTTCACAGGACAATTGTTGGGTTGTAAGGAAAGTTCCTTTTGGAATGAAATTGATCCATCAGAAAACACAGGAAAAGGGGCCTAATTGTTTTTAATTCAAAACAATCCTGTTTATGTGATAAAGTCCACAATTATTGTCAGATTTTCATGAAATATTCACAGAATGATTGTAGGGTCATAAGGTAACTTTCTTTTGGAGATGGAGTGGATCCGTCATGAAACATGGGAAAAGGGGCCTTGAGGATTGTTGCTCAAAATGCATTCTTTTTTGAGCAATTAACTTCCTAAAATATCAGATTTCTTTAACGGAATACTTGATAACCAGTAGAGCGTCTCAGGCCCTCATGGGCCTCTTGTTTCACAAACTCATCCTTTTTACACTATTAACCCTTGACATGCTTAAACCAGAATATTCCTGTTTTGGCAGTCTGATCTTTGTCTAAACCTCCTGCTTGTCCCTTTTAACCCAGAGTTTTTTATATAAGATAGATTTTCAAAAGATTTATCAACCAACAATGTTTGCATACAGTACTTTCAGCCCTTTTATTTTGCCATTCTTGACAGCATGACAGGGGTTAATAATGGCAACAAAGTCTGTCTGTTTTGTTTCAATGAGTCAAATAATTGCTCATCTACTGAAGATATTACACCTATATTGTCTTGTATTTTTGTTTCTTGTTTCAGAATGTTGCCGAGTCTAATATGGCCGAGTTTAAGAATTATCTTGAAACTAGAGGTTCTACACTTAGTCAGACCACAGAATTTCTTCCATTTTATGCTTTACCTTTTGTACCAAACCCCAAAGGACACCCCTCATACAAAGAACTATTCACAGTAAGTGGCATCTGACCTACATTATTCCAAATATGAATTTTGATTACACTAAGAATAAAGTGTCAGCTTTGAATTTATGCAAGGTTTTGGATGTTTATTCATTCACAGTTAAGAATTGGAATGTAAAGTTACCTATATTTTATGTTAATTATTGCCCTTTTTTCAGCTAATAGAATCATAAATGATATTTGGAATAGATAAGTTTAAAGTTGAATAAATGTAATTTACTTTAATCCATTACCATATGACAACAATTTAGACTGATCTAAATTCAAAGAAGTTACAGACGTTATCATTAGTTTTAGATGTTGATGAAATTTTAAAGATCTTTGTCTTTTGTGATAGAAAGCATTGGATAATAATTTAATTGTTAGTTTCGTCTATCAAAAACGAGCGATCTGATTGGTCGAAAAATTTAATTCATACCTCCATGAACAAAATTTTGAGCACACAGCTGTTTTGTATGCTTCTGCATAAAATAGTTCCATACAAAAAGGTATAAAAATTTGTAAAGTCTTTGTATTTTTCGCTCGATGCTATTAAATTATAAGAAATGAAGAGAATATTTTTTGTTTTCATGGAGGTATGAACCGAAAAACCTAATCACACAATGTATGAATCCGCTTTCTGTATTCATACAGTGTGATTAGGTTTTTCGGTTCATACCTCCATGAAAACAAAAAATATTCTCTTCATCTCTTAAATGAAAAAAATGTCCTCATTATTCACAATGTTTTCCAAAGCTTTCACTTTGAGGTGCATCGAAAAGCGGGATCATGTGGGTATGGGTTAAACTTGTGATCTCCAAGAACTACAGACCTTTGTCTTACAGAATTCTCTTTCCATTATTTTATTGTTTTACAGGATATGTGGGTGAAAGATCTAGAAGTTAGACTAGAAAAGTTTCTAACACTTGCACTGAAGTCAACACCTCAACCTAGATTGTTCGATCTTTATGTATCCTTTACTTTACTGCTGCAAAATTATATTATTTCTGATTTAGATTAATTGATATCAAATGATAGTCATTCATGTCTTTCAGTAAGCTGACTCATATATTATACAACCTAAGTGGGATAGCAGCTGGAGGCTGGGAAAGGATTTAGTGGTAGTACTGGTGTGACAAATACCAGGAATCCATTGTTAGGTGCTCCAGCAGCCACGATATGACTGAAATACTGTTAAAAATGGTGTTAAACCCCATTCAATCAATCAATCTATATTATACATCCAGAGTTTTACCAATTAACAAACGTTAAAATTTTTGACTGGTCTAAATTGAAAGAAGTTAAAGTCGACAATATTTAGTTGATGAATTTTTTTAAAATCTTTGTTTTTGTTGAAGTTTTTTTGGGAAGAAAACTTTGTGGATAATGAAGGAACTGGTTGTAACAAGCAATTTCTTCAATCTCAACAATGTTTTCCAAAATGTGTTTTCCTGGGGGGGGGGGGGTTCAAAAGCGTCACTGTATGAGAATGGGTTAAAAGAAATATGTCCAGAAAATCAAATCAAGACATAAAATTTATGTCCAAGATAATTGGGTTAATGTCCTATAAATAGCTCATGGACAGTTAAGGAATAAATGAGCGCATGCGTGACATTTCCAACCATTACACATGTGCGCCAAGTAAAGACTCAGATCATCCTGTGCATCCGCACAGTCTGATCAGAGTCTTCACTCTGCACTCTGTAGATAGGTACTGACCCAAAAGTTCTTTAAACAATCAGCGAATATTCTAATTGTCCCAAATGGCTGTCCAGAGTGTTCAATGTGTGCGAGTCACCCACATGCGAAATGGTTGGAATTGTCAAGCATAGGCTCAAACAATATAAAGGTGTTAATGAACAAGGAGTAAGAAAAGACATCTACCTGAAATGTGGAATATTTGTTTACAGTCAAAATAGTAATCTACATATCAAGGGTAGTAACTCTAAATACATTCTTGTAAAAATTGTGTTCTCTTTTTGAACTTGTTTTCCAATGTTAAGAACTAACAGCTCTTGTTTGTCAATGTACTATTACTTAACCCATATTCAGCGTGGTGTGAGCTCAGACGGAAGAGGTAGGTCTTTGAATATACTGTAATTTAAGAAGTCATCTCATGTGTCCATACCTTTTTTAACTAGCAAAGCGTCAGCTTTGATAGCTTAAGTCAACAGACAAAATTGTGAGGTTGTCTCAAAATTCAACAAGTGCAAACTGCCACTGGAGGCTTAACCACTAAATCCATTAAATGCCTATGCCATAAAAAGCAGTTCTTACATATTTCAGGAATATTGCAAACTCTGCCTGCAAGTTCATCTTCTAGGTATTTTTAGCTCACTTGAGCACATCATGCTCAAAATGACTCTCTGATCAGAGTCTTCAAAGAAGTTGCTGAAGATAATTTCAGTTTGTTGAAATTCTAAAATTTTTATCTTTCTAGGTAGAAAACAGTGAGGAAAATGAAGAAATTGCTTGTGACAAGCAATTTCTTCATTTTCCACATTGTTTTCCACACTATTTTCTTAAGGGACGTAAAAAGGAGGAATTGTATGGGAATGGGTTAACTCCTTGGTTACCTTAATCTCTTTCTTTATCATAACGTTTGACAAATATGATTACTGTATCAAACAATGCCTGCTAGCTTTCGGTACTTTGATTAAGTTTCTAGTAACAACAAGTAAAGCTAATCTATTATAAAAATCCCAAATGTTCCCTTTTTGCTCACCAGAGCATAACATACTCAAGAGGAGCTTTTAGGATCAGGTCAGTGTCTGTTGTCAACATTCTCTTTAAACATATTCCTCTCCTAAATCACTTGGCCTAATTGGACCAAAGTTGGCAGGAATGATCCTTGGGTGACTCTTTTCAAAACTAGTTTGTTAAATTTTTATTCGCGAAAAATTGGGATGCTGCAGGGCTGAGCTTATCACACTTAGAGAACTCATGAAATAATTCTTTGAAAATATTCTCCTCCTAAACCACCAGGTCAATCTAGACCAAACTTGACAGCAATGTTCCATGAGTGACACGATAAAAACTTGCCTGTAAATGTTTTATATAACAAAAAATTGGGCTGTGACAGGACAGGGCTTCTCAGATTACGGGAACTCATGAAATGATTCGTTAAAAATCTTCTCCTCCTGAAATCCTACTGGAGGGATTTGGACCAAACTTGGCAAAAATATTCTTTATGTGACTCTTTTCAAAACTTATTCATTTATATTTGATTCCCATAAATCTGGGGACCTGGCAGGCTCATGCTTATCAGACTTGGAGAATTTGTGGAATTTATAACCAAAGAGCGATATAGGGCCATTTTGGCCCACTTGTTTCAAAATTTCTAAGGTTACCAAATTAATGATTGGCTTTTTAATACATTTTATTAATACAGTACTTATTTTATACAAGTTCAAGGACATATAAAAAAGTTCAAGGCCATTTTTTTTAAAATATATTAATCACAAGGAAATTGATGTACCTGTATTATATTTTTTGTCTTCACAGATTTTGTTTTCTAGTTCTGGATAAAATTTTCTAAATTAACTAATTGCAAGTAAATTGATCTAACCACGTTTATTTCTTCACAGATCATTTTCACCAAGTTCAAGTCTACCAGCAACAGTTAGTTGATGCAGAAAAGAAGACAATGTCATATATTAAAAGACATAACAAAGTACAGGTAGGCTTTCAAAGCTTTTGGGATTTACTGTGATTAACTAACTGTGATACAAGACAATTATTATTTCTTTAGCGATGAAATATGATTCTAGGCTTAATTGCAATACTGTTTTGGTGTCTGTAGGATGTATAGACATTTAGAACAGTCTCACCATTAACTCTAGAATTGGTAATTAGTGATTCGAAAGCTAGAAATTGGACGTTTTACCACAATGTCATTTATTAGTTTGAGTTCCTTTAAGCCTCTGCTGTAGTACAAAGCCTATCAGGCCAACATTCTCTCCAACATTTGACAAGATCGTTTGTCTCTCACCCATGGGTAACTAAATGCACAGTTGGTTGCTTGCTCAGGATGTAGTAGAAATGGTGCGAGAGATACCAGGATCCCATAGTTAGGCACCCTAGCTACCAGCTATATGACTGAAATAAGGTTTATGTTTAAACCATTACCAGATGACAAAATTTGAAAGAAGTATTAGACAATACGTTAATTTTTAAAATAAGTGCCAAATAAGGTACATGTAGAAATATTGTGAGAAAAGGAAGATTTGCTTGTTACAAGCAATTTCTCCTTTTCCAATAAAGTCTTCTATTGTTATATTTCTTCAGTGTCTAAAAAAGCGTCATTGTGTTACAATTGGTCAAATCTTTTCTAAAGTTAAGGCTCAGACGATTCATGGGACTCAAATTCATTTGCCAGTCTCAGACTTGTGAAACCTGTATTAGTCAGAACTGTGTCAATTGGCTGAAAGAAATGGGGGTATGGTAACTATTTGAGTATCATAACAGCTCTATACACTACCTTACTTTAACATAGGATTTCTGAATTCCTTTCATTAGCTCACTAAATCACCTAGCTGTTGATGTACTGTTAAAACCCAATTGATTGATTAATTCATTTATAAGTTAATCTTTAGTTTCGTCTATCAAAAACGGGCAATTTGATTGGTCGAAAAAAATTATTCATAACTGCACGAACAAAATTTTGAGTAAGCAGTCATTTTGTATGCTTCCATACAAAAAGGTATCAAAAATTGTAAAGTTGTTGCCTTTTTCACTCGATGCTATTTAATTATAAGAAATGAAGAGAATATTTTTTGTTTTCATGGAGGTATGAACCGAAAAACCTAATCACACTTATGTATGAATCCCCTTTGCGTATTCATACAGTGTGATTAGTTTTTTCGGTTCATACCTCCACGAAAACAAAAAATATACTCTTCATCTCATAACTAAACATTTTTCATAACAATTCAACATATGGATGTTTGTACTTATTCATGGAATTCTGGTCAAGCCCACTGAGTTTTTCCAAGAAGTTCAGCTAAGATATAAAACAGTTATTTTGAAAAATTCATGGTTAGCTTAACTTAGGAAGTACAGCTTGAAATTGCTGTTGTTATGACAGTTAACCCTTTCCTGTTTTTCAAAATTTTAGACCTGTCCAAATTCAAAGGTTTTGCAGATAAAAATTTAAAGAGTTTTTTTTTTAAAGATTAAACATTCAGTATGGTAGAAAATAAGGTAGAAAATGAAAAAAATTGCTTGTTAAAAGCAATTTCTTCTTTTTCTACATTGTTTTTCTCAATTACAAAATCACAGGGACGTAAAAACAAGGGATTGAACAGGAAAGGGTTAAGTTGCAAACCGACAAAAATGTTTCACATAAATATCTGCCAATGTTTGAGTTCAAAGTTCTCTTCCAGTCTAAATGTATGGTTTGATTGGTCAGTTGGCAACTGCGATCCATTTATTCTCAGAGATTAAAATGAAGATTTTGATTTCAAGTCATTGACTTACCAATTGAATAATGAAATCAGTCTGAAGATACAATGGCTATATCCAAAACTTTGTTAAAACCATTTTGTATGAGTGCAAAGCAAACATCAATGAAATCTCTCCAATCACATACTTAATTTCTCAGTTGCCTTATTTGTCCTTCATACACAAATACTCATTTGAAGTACTTGGTCAAGAGTACCAATAATAAGGCTTAGAAAAGAATTAACAGATAAGCATTACCACCTCTCCCTGTGGAATCTGGAATACCTGTTAATTGTTGAAAATGATTTAATGTCCATTTCAGGCTGATTATCACAATCTTATTGGTATTACTGCAGACCTTGTTGATGCCTTAGAACAGACAGTGCAGGGAAAAACTGTAGGTTGCTTTATTAGCTTGGCTGTTTTCGGAGAAAACCCAGAGGTATTGTGATCACCTTGGCGTCGTTTGGGTCTGCTTTTGCATTACAAACTTTAACCATGGTCATATCTCTGTTGTTATTGAAGATATCCTCATGAAACTTGGCATAACTCTAAAAGCGTTTTTGTAAGAGTTGTACCCATTTTTCGAATTAGAATTTTTGCACTATCCAGCACCTGCAGCCGAGGGTTGGCACCTGTGGGCTGTGCTCTTGTTATCCCCCACCGTTTCAGTGAAGGGGATAAAGTAATGGTCTCCGTCCGTCCTTCCGTCATTCCATCATTCCATCATTCCGTCCTTCTGTCACTAAACTTGTCCGGAGCATATCTCTGAAAGTATAAATGCTATCAACTTGAAACTTCATAGGTAGAAAGATCTCATTGAGGAGAAGTGCAATGCACAAGAACCACAACTCTTGCTTGCATAATTCTGGAGTTATTGCCGTTTGTTGTTTTAAAGACTAAGATTTTGTCCGGAGCATATCTCTGAAAGTATAATAGCTATTAACTTTAAAATTCATAGATGGATAGATCTCGCTAAGGAGAAGTATATTGCACAAGAACCACAACGCTTGCTTGCATAATTTTGAGTTATTGCCCTTTGTTGTTTTAAAGACCTAGATTTTGTCCAGAGCATATCTCTGAAAGTATAATAGTTATTATGGAACTCATTGAGAAGAAATGCAGTGCACAAGAAGCCTAAATCTAACTGGCTTCAGTTTACTATCAAGCTTTTATGGCGGGGGATGGCCATGTCCAACATGGCTCTTGTTAGTTAAATAACTTCTTGCCGGGGTTTGTGGCAAATTGTTCCTAGCTGAAGAAAAATGATGTCACCCAAGCCACAGGAGAGGGTTGATATCGTATTCTCTAATTGGGAATAATATCCCAGCAAGAAACTGTACAACTAATTTATCACACTAGAAGGTTCGAAACTAAAATTTTCATTTTGTTACCCAAATAGGTCTACCTTCAATATCAATTTATCCCGAAATACCCATTCACCCTAAGGTGCATCCTCTTAAAGTTTGTGACGTCATGTATTCAAGATTTTAGAATGATAAGATGTGTAATAAAAATGAATACAAATAAGATATCTTATTCATAACATGTAAAAGATGAGGAGATTTTTTTTTTCATTGGGTATTGAGACTAATGATTTAATTACAGTGTGTGAAACTACGTAGTTGATTCACACAGAAGTGTGATTAGGTTTTTAATGTCAAGATGAAATATTCTCTCCATTTCTCATAATTTAATCCATTAAATGAATTGGTCAATAGATTTTTCGATTAACACTGGAAATCCATCAGTCTTTTCAACTCAAGTGTTACTACCTACACTTCTGAATTTTGAATGCAGGTCAGCCCAGAATATTTACAACAAGTGTGTGGCAGGTTATTCAATGCTCATCTCACAGGTCAAAGTTTGGATCTCACCAGACCTGGCACAGCCGGGGATGCTCTCAGACAGTCCATTGCTCCACAGTAAGTACTAGTTTAACCCTGTACAAGATGACAGAATCTTAGACTAGCCATAATTGAAGTAGATACAGGCAATTGATGGATAGGTGACTACAACCACAAAACTCCAAATGTAAAAATGGTTGGTAGGCGACCTAAATGTCATTAGTACAGTTTTGATAAGCTGTAGTTAGGATGTTTAAGTCACCAAACTAACAAGTTCAATGTTTTTTCTGGTCAAGATATATGATTGGATTGGTCTAAGATCCTTTGATTGACAAAAACAAATGGGTAGCCTAAATTCTTTAACCTTCAGTTGAGATAAATTTTGTTCCATGTCTGATTTTAAGTGCAAAAAATTAAATTTAAAGATGTCATTTGAGCCTATGCGTGACATTTTCAACCATTTCGCATGTGTTTGACTCACACACATTGAGTAACCTGGACAGCTATTCAGGACAATTGGAACATTCACTGATTGCTTAAAGAAGCTTTGGGTCAGTATCTATCAATGGCACGCAGAGTGAAGACTCTGATCAGACTGTTTGGATGCAAAGGCTGATCTGAGTCTTTACTTGGAGCACATGTGTAATGGTTGGAAATGTCACACATGCGCTCATTTATGATGTATTTGGCAATGTAAATCCTTACCAGACGGCAAAATTTTAGACTGATCCAAATTGAAAGAAGTTGCAGACAACAATTTTAAGTTTATGAAATTTTTAACTTTTTCATCTTTCTCAGTAGAAAACATTGTGGAAAATGAAGAATTGCTTGTTACAAGCAATTTCTTCTTTTTCCACAATGTTATCCCTATTGCTTTTCTTGAGGGTCGTCAAAAAGTGTCATTCTGTGGGAATGGGTGAAAAAAACGTTCAAAAGATATAGGGTATATTGGTTGTCTGTGAGTATGTCTCTAGGGTAATGCATTTGTTCATTTTTATTTCCATAACTCAGTTTTCAAATTTGCTGTAACTTCATTTGTATTTAAACCATGCTCATATTTGGTATACAGCCAGCTTGCTCCAATGTGCATCTAGTGACTTACATTTAAATTGGGTTAAATAATATTAACAATTAATAAATAACATATGAACTTAATATTTATACCCTGCCAAGAAGAAGAGGGAGGTATATTGGTTTCATCATGTCTGACTGCCTGTCTGTCAATCTATCCATCTGACAGCCAAGAATATTACAGGGTTTTTTTTTTTTCAGAAATTTTGTCCCTAGAAGAGCCATAGAGTCTTTAACCCTTTTCTGTTTTTGCAAAATTTTAGACCTGTCCAAATTTAAAGGTTTTGCAGACAAAAATTTAAAGTAGATTTAATTTGAAAAATAACCACCTTTTAGGGAAGAAAATATTGTAGAAAAAGAAGAAATTGCTTGTTACAAGCAATTTCTTCTTTTTCTACTATGTTTTCTCAATTATAAAATCACAGGGACGTAAAAACCAGTGATTGAACAGGAAAGGGTTAACAAGGTCTTCAAACTAGCAACTTTACTAATTAGCATGTTTATGAGCTGATTCCTATTTCTCTGTATTTGTTTATTACAGACCAACTGCTAGATTAGAGCAGTTTGAAGAGAAACAACTGGTGCTAGACTATAGTAGAGTCAAACATGACATGCAGTCTACAACAGAGAGAAAGAAATGTCTCCTTTTACAAGCTCTAAGATGGGTAAGTGGGTATAAAAATCAGGCAAGATTGAATTTTACGCTTCAATAATGCAAGATAATGTTGGTCATTTGTCCATCTTGTCTGTCAGCTTTTCTGCAAAATTTGAAATCTAAATATTTCCCATTCCCGGGTCATATTCAGTATTCAGGCATCTGTAGTTTGAAGGCAATTGCTTATTACAAGGGTAATATCAACAATCATGGTCAAGGTCAAATATCGAGATTAGTATTTTGCAATAATACTTATTAAGGGGTTATAAGTGTTTCCCAGATGCATTTTGTATGAAACAGGGTTTATACAGATTATTCTACCTACATATACAATATTCTCTGCCTCAATTATCAAGAGAAGGAGGAAATACAGTTTTTACATTATGTCCGTATGAATGTTGCTCCATTTTTTTCTGTATCAAGCTTTAAATTGATAGATGAGTGTATTGATCCTAATATTCATTTGTTTTGATTGAAGAAATTTGATCAGGTGATGATGTTTTTGCACTGAATATTTGTCATTCCATTTGTCTTTTTGTTTATCTGTCAGATATGAACAATATCTAAGAAACCACAAGGCCAAATGTAGTAAATATCTATATATCAGATTTCTATGACAGTTTCCTGATAATATGTTTAAGAGCTGAAGAGAATATTTTTGTTTTCATGGAGGTATAGACCCAAAAAACTAATCACAATGTATGAATACGTGAAGCGGATTCATACATTGTGTGATTAGGGTTTTTCGGTTCATACCTCCATGAAAACAAAAAATATTCTCTTCATTTCTTATAGTTTAATAGCATTGAGCAAAAAAACAAAAGCTTTACAAATGTGGATACCTTTTTGTATGGGACTATTTTGTGCGGAAGCATACAAAATCACTGCGTGCTCTAAATTTTGTCCATGCATTTATCAATAATTTTTTTGACCAATCAGAACGCTCGTTTTTGATTGATGAAACTAAAAATTAATTTATATATTTATATTCCAGCTTTGAGATAGAGGGGGTATAATTTTTATCCTTGTCCATCCTTCAATCTGTCTGCCAACTGTAACCAATACTTTCATCGCATTTTTTGAAGCAACTTTTCATAGCATCTACTTGAAATTTCTCTTGGAGGTTCATCTATGGGTCCTACATGACACTTACTGAATTTAGGTCTGTAGCTTATCTACTTCCTGTTTTACGACTTTAATTATATTCTGACTTTGACTGCTAAAGTGGTATATTTTCTTTGCGTTTTTCACAGAAGCTTTTTATAGCATTGATTTGATACTTTGTGTGGTTGCTAAATAGTGCTTATGGAATTAAGGACCACAAGTTAACTACTTCCTGTTTTATGGTTTCATTTATATTTAGACATTCTCAGCAACTATTCATAGCACTGACTTGAAACTTGGTGTGGAGAATTGTCTAGGGGTCTTACATGGCGCTTAGGGATATTAGGTCAGCAAGTTACCTACTTCCTGTTGTATGACTGTGTTTTCAGACATTGTTGGTATAGTGTTGTGTTTTCGTCGCACTTTTTGTAACTTTTTGTAGAGGTTCACCTAAGGGTCCTACATTGCACTTACAGAATTTAGGTCTGCAAGATAACTACTTCCTATTTTAGGACTTAGGTTATTCTCGGACTTTACCTGGTATAGTTGTATATTTTCATAATTTTTTTCTCAGCAATTATTAAAGTATTGACTTTAATCTTTAAATGAATGCTCAAATAGGAGAGTCCATGGCACTTTCAAAATTTTATATCTGCTTGTTATCTACTTCCTGTGTTCTGACATAGTTTATTTTCAGTCAATAGTTTATTTTTGGACATTGCCTGGTTTAGTGGTATGTTTGCAATGCTTGCTGTGGAGATGCAGCTAGGTGTCCTACATGGTGCTTACCAAATATATTCCATTGAGGGAGAATTTCATTTTTAGTTATGGCAGTGCATGCATAGTATATACTCAGTGAGTTTTGTCTCACAGATTTCTTGTTTTTGATTAATAGCTTTGTCATGGATAAAGGGGCCTTTATCTGAAAATACTCAGATAAGTTGTATTAAAGATGTTTAAGTCTCCTTCCAATGGAAATGTTTGATTGAAATGTTGCAAGTCATCAAATGCCCTTCTGATCCAAATGGATTATTTGATTGGTCAATTGATTTTTTGATTGGCAGCAGCAATTCCTCAACCTTGACACTGGGTTGGAAGTTTCTTTGCTAGTGCAAAAGGTCTGAGTGCAGAGCCTAAAGATTTCGAACATGTGTCAAGTTGGAAACAGACTATGTCCAAGTCATTATATCAGGCTGCTGTCATAGTGCAGTCTGCAGCACATCAGACTCCCAATCTTCAATCATGGGATGTCATTGGTTCTATCCCCGGCGACAGCACATATCCTTTCCGACATTTGTCTCTCACCAATGGGTGGATAATCGTAAACCTCAGTGGGCTAGCAGCTGAGGTTAGGAAAGTATATAATGGTAGTACTGGTGTGAGAAATACCAGGAATCAGTTATTAGGTGCTCCAGCCACCTCAATATCACTGAAATACTGTTAAAAGCGGTGGTAAACTCCATTCAATCAATCAATTAAGTCAATATATCAAATCTAACAAGAATAGCACATGCATAATTTGTGATATAAGTCAGCAATTTAAATCAAACAAGACTAGCACCTCCAACATAAATCTAGCATGAGATCATTAATAAATAGATTTTGTGCATGGAATAGATTACCTGTTTATAAGATTAGACATATTTTGCAATTCTCTTTGTTCATAAAAATGAGGTCACATATCGATGGTTCAGCACAAAACAGTTGTAACTGCCTATAAACATATAGGCAGTTACAACTGTTTTGGGCTGAACCATCAATATGTTACAATAGGTGTTTAATTACATGTTTAATATTTCATTACAGAGATTGACCCAGGCATCTCCTATGGCTCGAGATGGTTATGTTAGTAGTTTTATACAGAATGATTTACTTGGATGTGCTTCACCAGGGCCTCATCGGGTAGGTTTTTGAGATGAATGAAACAAAAATGATAAAAAACAACCCATTAACCACACATAAAAAAAGCTTTTGTTAACAAATTACCATATGGCAAAATTTCAAAATGGTCAAAATTGAAAGGATTTGCAAACAACAATATAAAAGTAATGAAATTTTAGAAATTTTAGTAAACATTATGTAAAATGAAAAAAATACCATTTGCAACACAATGTTTTCACAGCTGTCTTTAGTTGGGAATGGGTGAGATAGTAATTTGGGTAAATAAATGCATTCAGAATATATGTGTTAGAATGTGGAAGATATAAAGGAAGCTTACAGTAATAATAATAATAATGATAATGGAGCAAAATAATTTAAGATTATTACATACTATAGTACATTCAGACTATCATGGTTCTTAACCCTTGTCATGTTGTATAAACAACCTCTCTGAATTGCTGTCAAATCAAAGGGCTGAAAGCAGTGATAGAACTTGTTGTTCAAATATCAATATTTCTTTTAGAAATCAATTTCATTAACAACTCTTGTAGGAAAAGAACAAGCAGGGGGTGTAGACCAAGATCAGACTGCACTTATGTGCAGGCTGATCTTGGTCTACACCTCCTGCCAAAAATCGGAATATTCTCGGTTCAGCATGACAATGGTTTTATTTAAAGTCAAGGTCGTGTTTGGAGTAGAATTATTTTTTCGTAACAACAACAACAAAGAAAGATTTTCATAAGATTCATTTCTTTGTTTTTCCAGGAAGCAGTATTATTACTTCTCACCTCAAATGATGCCATTGTCAAACAGTGTGCTGCTAGATTATTTAATGCTTTTGCTTCCTTGAGCTCAGGTAAGTTATTTAGATAACACAGTCCACACTCCTTTTGATTTGTGTCAGCCATGTTAAAAACAGAGATAACTGAAGTTTGAGATGTAAAAAATCTGTTGTTAAACTAGTAATTTTATGGGAGGTAGGGTTTGGGTAAAACCCTGCAAACATTGCCATGGACACCAGTAGTTTGACAGTAATATGTTGTTAAATCAGATTGTTCACACCTCGAACAATTATAGACGATCAATTTAATCTGATAAAGGTCAAAAGTTTGTTTATTATGATTATAATTGACTAATCGCGGCTGTAAGTCAAGGAATAAACTGACCAATCAATTTATTCAGCCCGGGGCTGAGTTTTTCAACTCCGACATTGGTCTCCATTTTTGTTAACCTTTATTGTTGGTTTGACGACTTAAACATCATAACTACAGCTTATTAAAGCTGTGATGTTTAGGTCATCAACTTACCATTTTACTTATTTGTTGCATGCTACTGGTTATAAATTTGGCAAAATAACGCTGAAAAAAATCAAACAGAACTACCTGTCTGAGTTAATGGGTGGGGCATAGGGAGTCAGTGAGCAGGGCCAGCGATTGGTCAATTTCCTCCCAAAACTGTATTTCTTAGTCATGTTGTCTGCTTTACATGTAAATTTCGAATCGCAAATTGCAATTCGGTCCAAACACTACTTGACATAACTGGAATGGACCAATCGCGGCTGTCAAGCAAAATATCTCTCAGCCAATGAAATATGCCAGCCAAAAAGAGGCTACAATGCCATCTCCGACACACTCAGACAAAAAATGTATCAACCAATAAAATTATTCATATTTAGCAGAAGTGAACTTTTAAGAATTTTTATTGATTTGGCCACTAAAACATTGTAGCTACAACGTATTATTCAAAATGAAAGTATAATGTCTAGGTGGTCATCCAACCATTTGACTTTGTTACATATGACTGGCTTCAGATTTTGCAAAATAATGGTATTTAATATCTAGGTCATACTTTCTTTCCGGAGTCAGTGTGCGTGGCCATTCATTTATTGTCATTCAATTGTTATTCAATATCTTTTTCATTACCTTTGATATCTTATTAACCCTTATCATGCTGATCCCGAAATATTCCTGCTTTGGCAGTTAGCATAGAAAAAGATCAGACTGCACATATGTGCAGTCTGATCTTAGTCTATGCCCCCTGTTTGTCCTCTTTCAGCAAGAGTTGTTCATAAGATCAATTTCCAAACTAAATAATGACCCTGACAACCAGACCTACAGTACTATCAGCCCTTTGATTTTAATTTATTTCTGAACAAGGGTTTTATTCAGCATGACAAGGGTTAAAAATTAATTGAAAATGATAAAGTTAAATACCTTAAGAAACTATTCAGAGCTTAATAAGACTTGAGTCTACATGTAAACATTACCAGACTAGACAGACTGCTTTTATTCCTGTTTTGCTCAACATGAAAAATTAATAGAATATGGCAAATTTAACTATTCTTCTGAGTTATAAGGCTCAACAAATACTCCATGAGAGAGTTAGCCTGAATGGATTTTTCATTGTGCCTTATAACTCAGAAAGGTGGTTAAATTTTCAATAACCAACGGTAAGAATTTGTTATTATACCCGTAATTCTATCAGGAGATTTTACTTATCCATGGGAAACAAATGCTGTCGTACTTAAGCAATTTGAAGTGCAGATTAGATTCCCTTTGATTGAGTATGGCATCCGTTTATTGATATAAATAATCCCTACTGTCGGTTGATGAATACAGATATAGAGCTGATTTGATCAACCATACTAAAATAAACTACAGCAAGAATATGTGGTTATTAAATAATGAAAAATCATTTTTTCAAACCCGGGATTTTATGTCACTGTGATTTTATACTTGAGAAAATATTGTAGAAAAGAAGAAATTGCTTATCACAAGCAATTTCCCTTTTTCCACATAATTTTCTACCATAGGATGGTTTCATTTCATATTGCATTCTATTTTCATTGTTGTCTGCAACCTCTTTCGATTTGGACTAGTCTAAAATTTAAAAAAAACGGGAAAGGATTAAGTACATTGTAATTTGCTATTTCTTGAGGTATTTGTTCAATATCCTTTATTTGCTTTATACAGGCAGAACCTATCTAGCCCAGAATCAAGATCTGTTTAAAGGTCTGATGGATAATCTACGTAGTGAGGATAAAGACTCGATCACCAGAGAAATGGTACTTGGGGCCTTGCAGAAACTCAGTTTAAGGTTAGTTTTACACCCAAAAACTTTGTTTGGGGGTATATAGGAGTCAGCTTTTCTGTCGGTCAGTCGCTCAGTCAGTCAGTCTGTCTAGCTTTTTCGTGTCTGCTTAATTGCTCCGGCAACTA
Source organism: Fragum fragum (assembly GCA_946902895.1). NCBI lineage: Eukaryota > Metazoa > Mollusca > Bivalvia > Cardiida > Cardiidae > Fragum > Fragum fragum. The sequence goes on from OX336378.1 coordinate 2,184,511, forward strand.
TTTGACAGATTTTATTCAAACTTCACTGATATAATCAGTATCAAGCAGAGATTTGCATATTCTATTTTGGTTACGGTCCATTGATTTTTGACAAGAGTTATGGCCCTTTGAATCTGCTCAATTTCTCAGCAACCATTGGACGGATTGGATTCAAATTTCATAGAAAGACTCAGTATAAGTCAGATATGTGCTTATCCTATTTTGGTTATGGTCCATTCATTTTAGACTGATTTATGGCCCTTTAAGTAAAAATTCCATTTTTTGTTACGACCCTTTGGCGGATGGCATATATGTACTACCTGTATATGGATAAGCACTATTAGGGGCATTAATTTCTAGTTTGATGTGTTTTATCCATGATAATCTTTTAACCATTTCTTGTTTTGCTCAGTTTTAGACCTGTCCTAATTCAAAGGTTTTGCAGACGAATATTTAAAGTGGATTTCAATTGAGAAAAATGTTCAGCAGGGTTGAAAATATTGTAGAAAAAGAAGAAATTGCTTGTTACAAGCAATTTCTTCTTTTTCTACGATATTCTCTCAAAAGGAAAACCACAGGGACGTAAAAACCAGGGTTTGAATGGTAAAGGATTACCAAGTGGCAAAACATTAGACTGGTCCAAATTGAAAGGAGTTATAGATAACAATTTGATATTTAAAAAAATGATGTCTTTTGCCACAACACAATTTGTCTTAAGTATACACTGGGTTCAAACTTACAACCTTAAAATGAGGAATCAAGTACAAAAACTCTATGCTATAAAGGAAAGTTATTAAACTCTTTTCTTGAAGACACCATTTAGAATGGTGCAAATGGGAAATGTTTACATTATTGAACAAGGGATTCTATCAACTCTCTTGGAAGTAAACTTTGTGGAAAATGAAGAAATCGCTTGTTGCAAGCAATTTCTTAATTTTACACAATGTTTTTCTTATTATTTTTGTTGAGGGGGAGTCAAAATCTTAAATGTGTGGAAATAGGTTGAAAGGACTTAAACAATGATGTCTTTTGCCACAACACAATTTGTCTTAAGTATACACTGGGCTCAAACTTACAACCTTAAAATGAGGAATCAAGTACAAAAACTCTATGCTTTAAAGGAAAGTTATTAAACTCTTTTCTTGAAGACACCATTTAGAATGGTGCAAATGGGAAATGTTTACATTATTGTATCCTTTCCTGTTTAAGCTAGATCTCATTTGAGAATCAAATAACTTAATAATATTGTATGGCTGTTGTAGTACAGAAACTAATTCAGAAACATTTCTCGGAGACGCTTCAATTTCATTGAAAAACTACTGAAATGTGAAGCCTTTGTGCTTATTCACAACCAAAAAGCAGAAAAGGCAATGTTTTTCTATAAATAGTAACATCAACAATGTCAACAATGTCATTCGTTATTCTAATAATAAAAAACTTGTGAAACCGGCTATGTCGAATAGCAGCACTCTCACAACCTATATACCCATGTAAATAAAGTCATTTGATTGTTTAACCCATTTCAACTCAATCCCTCCTTTTACGCCCCTCGAGAAAAAAGCTTTGGAAAACATTGTGGAAAATGAAGAAATTGCTTGTATCAAGCAATTTCTTCATTATCCACAATGTTTTCTTTCCAAAAAGATGGAAAAATTCAAAATTCCATCAACTTCAAATTGTCATCTGCAGCTTCTTTCGATTTGGACCAGTCTAAAATTTTGCTGAGTTGGAATGGGTTAAAGAACAAAACCTGAAACCAGCAAAATTTTGTCGTTTTCAAGTTGAAAGAAGTTGCGGACAACAATTACAAGTGAGTGCAATTTGAAAAATGACCAACCTACAGGATAGAAAATATTGTGAGAAAAAAAATAGCTTGTTACAAGCAATTTCTTCTTTTCCCACGATGTTTTCTCAAAGTATAAAATCACTGAGACGTAAAAATAAGTGATCGTTCAGGAAAGGGTTAAGATGTTCATCACTATTACATCAACAAAACAAATCCTTTGAAGAGCTCACACTCTGGTATGAAATCTGTCAGGATGTCTGATCAACCAGAGAGCAGGTCTTCTGCTACCCTCCTGCAGTTAATTTCCTCTCTCTTTTCTAGGCGTAATCTACAGACAGCTATGATTGAGAATGGCTTGATAGAATGGCTGGTTAAGGTATTAGAAGATAATGACTCTCTGTCTGATTATACACTAGAATACTCCGTCGCCTTATTGATGAACCTCTGCTTACGGACATCAGGTATTTAGATATTTGGCTTTAGTGAATGTTATTCTTTTCAAGGTCAAATACGAATGATTGAATTTTAGTTAAGTGTATCAAAAATGAGTGTTCTGATTGGCTTAGAAAAATTATTCATACCTCCATGAACAAAACTTTGAGCACACAGCTTATTTTGTATGCTTCTTCACAAAAATGTTCCAACAAAAAAGCATCAAAATAATCAATTTTTTCAATTTTCGCTCGGTGTCATTAAATTACAAGAAATGAAGAGAATATTTTTTTTGTTTTCATGGAGGTATGAAAGAAAAACCTACTCACTCTAATGTATTAAACTGCAAGCAATTTCTCTTCTTCTACAATGTTTCTCAATCAAAAAATCACAGGGACCAAAAATCCACAGATTGAACAGGAAAGTGTTAAGTAGCAGATCTTTCATTTTCACTTAGTGTTCTTATTGGCATCTCTTTCATTTCTTCATGATCTTTATAAAGTATAAACTTTACTTTTTGATTCTATGTTTTCAGGCAAGAAGAGATGTGCACCAAATGCTAATCAAACATTGAAAGTTTTAAGTGACCTTCTGGGCCATGATAATCAGGAGGTAAAAACTTTGAAGCATTGTTCCTCATTAAACCCCAGACCAAATAAGTAAATAGGGGTATATTGGTTTTGCTATGTCTGTTCATTTGTCTGTCTGTCTGTCCACAGACTTTTTCTTTTTTGTGCTCTAACTCTAGAACCTATTGGCCAACTACCATGAAACTTCATGCAATTGTTGCTATCTATCAAAGGAAGTGGCCTATTTTTTTTTATCACAAAGGTCAAAGGTAAAGGTCACAATTGAACTTTGATTGAAAACTGCCATTTGACTATGAAAATCCATACAAATGTTATACATGATCCAAAAAGATACCTTAATATTTGGGGATAGCGTATGTCAAAGGTCAACTGTGCAACTTAGGTGACAGATTGCTGGTTTGAGTAATAAATTAAATTTGCAACAATTCTAGTTTAACCTTAAAGGTGCCACAGTTTCATTTTATATTTTCTATGAGATGTTTACTGCATCCTCTGCAATTTAAATTGGTCTATCAATGGGTAAAAAGAAAATACACAACAAATTTGATTTAGAAAAAGCTATTTTCTTGTCTGCCAAGCTGTAATTGATTGATAGATGGCTAATTGATTGACAAACATATATTTCATGTGTGTCTCAGACAAAGTACCTTGTTGGAGTGCTATATGGTGTTGATGCAGCTATCGATGTGTCACCTGAAATCTTGAATTGAATATTTAAGCTATTCCCACACAAACAAGCTCCAAAAACTCCAATCAAAATAACCTTTGAAAAATTGCTTCTAACCTAAAAGACAAAAAAAATATCTTAAACCTTAAATAATTGTCTGCAATTTTGTTCAATTTGGATCAGTCTAAAAAATTAAATCTGGTAAATGGTTAATCTGTATGCCTCTCATAAAGTGAAATTTATAGATAACTAGTGCATATAAGATTTCCCTAACCATGTATTGAAAGTTTAATGATATCAGATGGTTATTATACCCCTGCTTCGAAGAAGTGGGGGTATAACGGTTTACCCTTGTTAATCCTTCCGCCTGTCTGACCATCTGTAACCAATACTTTTTGTCGCACTTTTCTCAGCAACTATTCATAGCACTGACTGGAATTTGGTCTGGAGGGTCAGCTAGGGGTCCTACATAGCAATTACCAAATTTTGGTGTAAAAGTGAAATACTTCCTTTTTATGCCCCCACCACTTAATGTGTTATTAAGTTAACAAATATATTTGTTATTTTAAAGACTTACATTTTGTCCGGGGCATATCTCTGAAAGTATAATTGCTATCAACTTGAAATTTCATAAGTGGATAGAACTCATTGAGGAGAAGTGCAGTGCTCATGAACCACAACACTTGCTTGCATAATTTTTGGAGTTATTGCCCTTTGTTATGTTAAAGACTTGCATTTTGTCCGGGGCATATCTCTGAAAGTATAATTGCTATCAACTTGAAACTTCATAGATGGATAGACCTCATTGAGGAGAAGTGCAGTGCACAAGAACCACAACCCTTGCTTGCATAATTTTGGAGTTATTGCCCTTTGTTATTTTAAAGACTTACATTTTGTCTGGGGCATATCTCTGAAAGTATAATAGCTATCAACTTGAAACTTCACAGGTGGATAGCTGTGCTCTCAATAAGGACCAATTTCAGGAATTTTTAAAATTCCAAGTTTCATTTTCAGGGAAGTTTTCACAAAATCAAGGAATTTTTTTTTCACCTCGACCATACCCCCCCCCCCCAAAAAAAAGAAAATGAAGATGAAATGAAAAAAAAAATGCACAAAGGTTACAGTAAATTCTTTTCGATCCTTTACTTATAGTCCCTAAAATTCATGTCTCATTGAGTTGAACTAGAGAAAACAATGTGGTAAAGAAGTGTTTCTTGAGAAACTTGTCTCTTATATAAATTTCCCCCTTTCCCACAATATTCCCGCCCCTTGAACACTATTGTTTTCCAATTTGGTTGGATGATTTGGTAATTATTGTTTGCAACTCTCTCAGGATTGAAATTTTCTGATTACTAAAATGTAAGACAACACTGTTTGAAGCATTTTGGGTACAAAAAAATCGAGACTGGATTATTCCGAGACCGTCTCTGGTCACATCATAGATATCCAAGTACATACGCCATGAATAACACTTACGTAAATAAAAGTAACAGTACAAAAATAGCAGAGTTGCATCTTCTAAGAAATTCCCTGTTTCGTTTCTGCTAGTTGATGTTTACAGACAACAATTGTGACGTCATTTATAAGGGACCGAACTCTAGCGAGATCAATCGAGTAACTTCGATGTTTCTAGGACGGACATCATGTCAAGTTACTAAATAGATGCCCCTGCGTCATATACATATTTAGAATGCAAATTTGACACACCGTTCTGTATCTGCCGCGGACATGACATTTCGGGTGAATTTGGCCCTTAAACTAGTTTACATAAATTTGACCAAACGGCTTCCAGCCTGCTTGATTTTTGCCCGGCACGTTATTATTCGAGTGACTTCAAAAGAAATGGTCCAAGATGCTGCGACGGCTCGGTTACCGAACCGACTATAATCGAGTACGCTCTATGTAAATTTCCATCTTCATTAGTCGTCACGGAGACATTTCGATAAACTCCTTGTGGATTCAATTTTACTCGAGGGTATGGCAAGAATATACATTCTTTTGTTTGTCAAACCCTTATTGCAATATTAGAAAACGTCCGAGTCATGAAATCAGGACGTTTTCCTAAAATCGCGGACGTTAATTTACGTCTGGGTCTGATTTTCGGGACGTTTTTTCTAATTTTCAGGACGTAATATACGTCAACTTCCGCTTATTGAGAGCACTGGGATAGACCTCATTGAGGAGAAGTGTTGTGCACAAGAACCACATCTCTTGCTTGCATAATTTTGGAGTAATTGCCCTTTTTTATTTAAAAGACTTACATTTTGTCCGGAGCATATCTCTGAAAGTATAAAAGCTATCAACTAGAAACTTCACAGGTGGATAAACCTCATGGAGGAGAAGTGCAGTGCACAAGAACCACAACTCTTGCTTGCATAATTTTGGAGTTATTACCCTTTGTTATTTTAAAGACTTACATTTTGTTCGGGCATAACTCTGAAAGTATAATAGCTATCAACTTTAAACTTCACAGGTGGATAGACCTCATTGAGGAGAAGTGCAGTGCACAAGAACCACAACTCTTGCTTGCATAATTTTGGAGTTATTGCCCTTTGTTATTTTAAAGACTTACATTTTGTTTCGGGCATATCTCTGAAAGTATAATAGCTATCAACTTTAAATTTCACAGGTGGATAGACCTCGTTGAGGAGAAGTGCAGTGCACAAGAACCACAACTCTTGCTTGCATAATTTTGGAGTTATTGCCCTTTGTTATTTTAAAGACTTACATTTTGTTCGGGCATATCTCTGAAAGTATTATAGCTATCAACTTGAAACTTCATAGGTGGATAGACCTCATTGAGGAGAAGTGCAGTACACAAGAACCACAACTCTTGCTTGCACAATTTTGGAGTTATTGCCCTTTGTTATTATCAAAGCTACCGGTGGGGGCATCTGTGTCATGTGGACAAAGCCTTTGTTTATTACTCTGCTTATTTTTGGACATTGATGGCATAGTGATATATTTTCATCACACTTTTCTCAGCAACTATTCATAGCTTAGTGGGGAGGTTCAGCTGGGGGTCCTACATGGTGCTTACGGAAATTAGGTCCCCACAGTAACTACTTCCTGTTTTACGATTTTGTTGATGGTATACCGGTATACCATGATATACATGGCACTTACCGAATTAAGGTCCTGAAGAGGTGGGTATAATGGTTTACCCTTGTCCATCCTTACCTCTGTCTGTCCGTCTGTAACCAATACTTTTTATCACACTTTTCTCAGCACTATTCATACTGAAACTTAATATATTGAAACTTGGTCTGCAGGTTCAGCTAAGGGTTATACATGGTGCTTACTGAATTTAGGTCCAAAAGTTAACTTTCTTGTTTTATGACTTCATTTATAATCGGATATTGATGGTAAAGTTATATATTATCGTCATACTTTTCTCATCAACTATTCATAGCATTGTCTAGAAACTTGGTGGTGAGGTTTAGTTAGTGGTCCTACATGGCATATACCGAAATCAGGTCAACAAGTGAACTACTTCATTTTCTATGACTTTGTTTATATTTTAATATTGATTGAATGGTTGTATTTTACTGTTTATATTTTAACATTGATTGAATAGTTGTATTTTACCGCTGCTCTATTTTCAGCAACTATTCATAGCATTGACTTAACCCATTCCCACAGGATGAGATTTTAGACCTGTCCAAATTCAAAGAAGTTGAGGACGACAATTTTAAGTTGATGAAATCTTTAGAATCTTTATCTTTTTGGGTAAAAAAACATTGTGGATAATGAAGAAATTGCTTGTGACAAGCAATTTCTTCATTTCCCACAATGTTTTCCAAAGCTTTTATATTGAGGGGTGTTTAAAAGCGTTATTGTGTTGGAATGGGTTAAAACTTGGCCAGGGGTCTTACATGGTGCTTACAGAATTTAGGTCCACAACTTAACTTCTTCATGTTTTACGACTTTGTTTATAATCGGACATTGATGATATAGTGTTATATTTTCGTCGCTTTACTCAGTAAACTTTTATAGCATTGACTTGAAACTTTATGTAGAGGTTCGGGTAGGGTTCCTACATGGTCCTTTAGTTAACTACTTCCTGTTCTACAATCTTCAATTATGGGATGTCATGGATTCAATCCCAGGCGGCGGCACATATCCTTTCCAACATTTGTCTCTCACAAATGGGTGGATAATTGTAAACCTAACTGGGATAGCAGCTGGAGGCTAGGAAAGAACGAAGTGGTAGCACTGGTGTGAGAAAAACCAGGAATCCATTGTTAGGTGCTCCAGCCTCCTCGATATGACTGAAATACTGTTAAAATTGGCGTTTAACCCCATTCAATCAATCAATCAATCATTCCTGTTCTATGAGTTAATTCTTAGACATTGCCTGATATAATTGTTAATTTTCATCATATTTTTCTCAGCAACTATTAAAAGTATTGACTTTATGCTTTACATGCATGTTCAACTAGAGGTGTCCATGGTGCTAACCACATCTAGATCTGCATGTTATCTACTTCATCTTTTCTGACTTAGTTTATTTTCAGCCAAGAGTTTATTTTTGGACACTGCCTGGTTTAGCTGAATGTTTGCATTGCTTGTCTTGGAGATGCAGTTAGGTGTCCTACATGGTGCTTACTGAATATATTCCATTAAGGGAGAATTTCATTTTAACTGTAGTTATGGTAGTGCATGTTGGGATATACTTAATGAGTTTTAACTCACATATTTCTTGTAATTGTATGACTTTGTTAAAATCGAGAAGACTAGTATAATCTGTAAAAGTAGATAAAGTATACAAAGTTTATGGCAAACCCAACCATTGAAACTACAGCTTGATTCAGCTGAAGTTAGGATGGTTAAGTTGCCACACCAAAAAAAACGTTAAACATAAATTTCAGAATTCAAAGTTCATTTCTGTTCTAAATGAATGACTTGATTTGTCAATTCATTATTTATTCACTGTTTCAATCTGTTGATTCTCAAGAACCTTTCAGCAGAGAGCTAGAGATGGTAATACATGTATAAATGGTGCACAAATGCAAAATAAGGTATCAAAGAAAGTCATTTCTGTTTGTCCTTGAATATTTAAAGATGTTTTTATTACAGTATTCAAAATGTACTGCTTTTATTACAGATCCGTCCTTATGTGAATGGTGCATTATATAGTATATTGGCAATATCTTCAATTAGAGAAGAGGCAAAGGCCATGGTAAGTTTATCATTATGTTATATCAGGGAATAAAAAGGGACCAATTCGCATATTACTTAAACAAAATCGCTTTTCATTACTTTAACCCATTACCAGATGGCAAAATTTTAGACTGGCCCAAATTGAAAGAAGTTGCAGACGACAATTTAAAGTTTATAGATTTTTGAATTGTTTCATCTCTTTGGATAGAAAACATTGTGGATAATGAAGAAATTGCTTTTGACAAGCAATTTCTCCATTCTCCACAATGTTTTCCAAAGCTTTTTTCTTTGGGGGGGGGGGTCTAAAAGCGTCACTGAGTCGGAATGGGTTAAAAATCTACAGCAAAGAAGCAAAAATATTTTGCATAGCGAGAGGCCAAAGAGTCAACAAAGTACAATCTGAATGGAACCGTAATTCATCAGGTAAATACATTATCTGTCGATTGCATTGAAAAATACCTTTACGTCATTGGGTACCATCAGCAATTTAGTCATTATCAACATTACTCCAAGACTAATGACTTCATCAGATAAATCCTGTTGTATCAAATAAGGGCATTTGGAATATATTACATTAATTTCAATTTAAAGAGAATTTAATAAATTGAACACAAAATGACATTCATAACTATGAAAAGCAGATTATTTCCCTATGTAAAATTTTCATGAAATCTGTTCAAGAGTGTTTTTAAAGGGGGGTATTGATGTTATTTTAATGTTACAGATTTGGCCCATTTTTATTCCCTCTCACATTTTTTGAATACAATATTCTAAAAGGTAAATTAGCAAAATCAGAGAGATTGATTATCAGAACAAAATATAGCATTTTTGTTGACTGACTGAAGAATTTGCTCGGAGAATTGTAGTGAATTAACCCTCTCCTGGACAAACCCGGGATTTTACGTCACTGTGATTTTATACTTGAGAAAACATTGTGGAAAAGGAGAAATTGCTTGTTACAAGCAATTTCTCCTTTTCCCACAATATTTTCTACCACATAGGATGGTCAGATATCAAATTGCATGCATTTTTCATTGTCGTCTGCAACCTCTCTCAAATTGGACCAGTCTAAAATTTCAAAAAAACAGGAAAGGGTTAAGGGAAAGTCACATGGTGTGTCAAATGGTTGACCTCGTGCTTTCAGTTTGCAAAGAGTTTGATTCTGTGCTCAGACTTTAAAACCAACATCATTATGATGTTACTATGTGTTATATTCACTTGTCAAGTTTTGATTTACTCTTTCCTATACAAACCCAGGATTTTATGCATGGGAAAAGGGGAATTTGCTTGTAACCACCTTTTTAGCTTATCATGTAGCCATGAAGAAAATATCGGCGTCACAATTAAGTATAAAAAGCTTGTTTAACCATTCGCTGTTTTGCAAAATTTTAGACTTGTCCAAATTCAAAGGTTTTGCAGACGAAAATTTTAAGCAGATTTAGTTTGAAAAATAACCACTCATTAGGGTAGGAAATATTGTGGGAAAAGACGAAATTGCTTGTTACAAGCAATTTCTTCTTTTTCTACAATGTCTTCTCAATTATAGATTATAGGGATGTAAAAACCAGGAATTGAACAGGAAAGAGCTAACTGTTTTCTGGGCATTTGTGGAAATGTTCCTTTCTGTGTTTTGGAAATATTGTTACCCTCTTTGAAAAGCAATTTTGTTTTTCAGAGTGTTTCTTGGCCTATATGATGCTTATTTTTCAATTGCAATTTTGACACAGTAAGAAAATATTTGAGACCTCCCATACCTGTTATATTTGGGACAGCCCCTAAGTACTTTTGGGCCTCAAGTGTTTTGAAACAACCCACACTTATACCATGACAAATCCAAATTAGGACATCCTGGGAAGTTGGCAAATACTTTCCTCTGCCATCCCCATCTTCAAGCGCTGATCATTTCCATTGTTATTTTGTATAGTTGGTATTATTGTATTCAAATTATTTCATTCTTGTTAGTTAGATTATGTTTCCTGTGCAGTGGATTGATGTACCCACCTTCTTGGTAGCAATGATTTAGAGTTTGCTTACAATTACTTGATGTAATTTTTGCATTCCTTCTGTCATTTAACCCTTTCCTGTTCAAACATGGGATTTTACGTTGCTGAAATTTTATACTTGAGAAAACATTGTGGAAAAAGAAGAAATTGCTTGTAACAAGCAATTTCTCCTTTTTCCACAATATTTTCTACAAAATAGGATAGTTTCATTTCAAATTGTATTTGATATTCATTGTCGTCTGCAACGTCTTTCAATTTGGACCAGTCTAAAACTTCCAAAAACAGGAAAGGGTTAAATAGATTGTAACAAAACATTTGATAGATTTCCATGTAAACCTACTTCATTGCCCACAAATGAACTAATGCCAGATGATATGAATCATATCTGTGAATGGGTTTAACCTTTATAGGCCAAAATAGAATGCTACTTTAAGGACAAGGGGAGGTTTGAACCTCAACACTCCGAAATGGACTGCTAGTTTGCACTCATGGATAGAGGGGATTCAGAATAAATGACCAAGTGTAAATTGTGGTTAGCAATATCATTTAATGTGGATTAGTAAAAAAACTGTATCATCTGATAAAGGGTTATGTTATCTTATATACATGTATCAAATGCTATGCATTTATCTATTGTATCTCTGTTGTCATACTAAGTTCTGAACCTGTAACAAATTGATTTTCACTACAATCAATCAGTTTTATTTAAACCCTTGTCATGCTGAATAAATTCCATCAAAATCAAAGAGCTTAGAGTACTGGCTGGCTTAATCAGGAGTCAATGTTTGTTTTGAAAATTACTTTTTATGAACCATTTTGGTTTAAAAGGGACAAACAGGTGGTGCAAGCTGATCTTTGTCTATAACTCCTGTCAAAACAGGAATATTTTGGGTTCAGCATGACAAGGGTTAAAGTCATATTACAAAATTAGAATCATATTTTGATAGTGTGATAAAAGGGTGTCGTTTTCATTTTTGAATGCCACTGAAGGTGGCATATATTGATATCATCTTCTCTGCTTGTCACAACGTTGGGCCGTCCCTCTATTCCTACATTTTATGAACAAAGTTTAATGAAATTTTCACAGAATGTTCCTAGTCATCTGACCTTGTGCACTTTGTAGGTCTTGCCATTTTGGGCTGTGTCATAGAAAAATGGATCTTGATGTGGATGTTCTTCTTTTTTTGTTTTTCTTTGATATCTTATGTGATCTTAACATTGTCACATTGATGGTATGACTGGCCTGGGATTGTGTACAAGCAAGTGTATTTTATTTTCTTACACAGGGTATGGAAGAGATTTTGAGGTGCTTTATTAAAGATGATCAACCAGATATGAACAGGCAGATAGAATTCATCATAAAACAACTTAATTCTAGTAAGTAATGCTGTTATTGTGCCCCCCCCCCCCAGGACACATTATTTTATCTGGTGTCTGTCTGTCCTGTTTAGTAAAAACTTTACCCTGTACACGAAACATTTTCCTTTATTTCCAATGCTATTCTAGTAACAAAGTTTGTATTTGTCATAAAGAAATCTATCAAGGCATTGGTGTTTCACTAACACATCTTGTTTGTAAATGAATTTCAATGAATTCTGAAGATATCACCATTGTGCAAGCAGCAACTAGTGTAAGCTATATTTGCTGCAGTCTGATCTTTGTCTATGACATCTATTTATTCCTTTTTAGCCATTTTTAAGAGAGGATATCGACCCACAAGTAATACTTCCAGTGCTTTCAATCCTTTGATTTTAATGCAGTTATGAAAATAATATTAATTCAGTATGGTGAGCATTGTTTATTTCCAGCAGAGATTAAAATAATCAAAAGACTAATCAAATCATTCAATCAATTAGTCAGGACGTGAACTTCGAACTCGACATTGGTCCAGCAATTTCTTTGTTGACTTAACCAATTTCAATATGGTGAAATTTTTGACCCATCGTAATTGAAAAAAAATGCATACAATAATTTCATTTTTTTAAGAATTTCTAAAATCTTTGTCTCTCTGGGTAGAAAATAATGTGGAAATTGCAGAAATTGCAAGCAATTTCTGCATTTCCCACATTGTTTTCGAGAACAATTTTCTTTGGGATTGTGTGGGAATGGATTAGACATCATAACTATGGCTCATTCAAGGGTTGCCGACCAACCATTCTACTTTTTATTGCATGTTGCTGGCCATAATGCAGCAAAATGAGACTGTTCAATACTGTAGGGAACTTCCTATTTGAGGAGCTGAGTAAACAGGGTCATTGATCAGTCAATTACTTTTTATGCCCCTGGATCAATAGATCGGGGGCATATTGTTTTACCAGTGTCCGTCTGTCTGTCCATCTGTCTGTCTGCAAAACTTAACCTGCCAACTATACATTTTCCTACAACTTCAACCCTGATTAAGTTACAATGCTTATATTTGGTATGTAGATAGGTCTCAACAAGGCGCAACTGGGGAAGGTCATTACATCAAGGTCAAGGTCAAAATTTTAACTCTTTTTCCTCACAAAGAAAAAAAACCAAACAATAAAAATCACCCGTTTCTAAAGAATTCCTGTTTGGGGGGCATGGTGTTTCACAAACACATCTTGTTTTTATTACCAGCTGAGATGATTGATGAATATGAATCTGATGATGAAGACGACGATGAGGATGAGGTGAGATCAAATTGTCTGCAATTCCTCCAATTTTTTATAGGTCTTAAATGTCGTCATATGGTGATGGCCTAGGCCATATATTCAATAAGTTTAAGGTAGAGTACCCAAAATGCACTTTTTTGAAATTGGCACATCAGAATTTCTCGAGTGATTTTGTAACATTTCATTTCACTAACATTACTATAAAGACCCATGGACTACATTATTATACTATCTTCAGCTAGCAAATCAAAAGGTATGAATTTACCGAGTGGCACTCTATAGGTAGACTACGTTAATGGCGATATATTCAATACGTTTAATGGCCATATATTAAATAAGTTTAATGGCCATATATTCAATAAGTTAAATAGCCATTTACTAAATAAGTTTATAGGCCATACACTCAATAAGTTTATAGGCCATATATTCAATAGGTTTAAAGGCCATATATTCAATAAGTTTATAGGCCATATATTCAATAAGTTTAAAAGCTATATATTCTCTAAGTTTATAAGCCATATATTCAGTAAGTTTATAGGCCATATATTCAATAAGTTTACAGGCCATATATTCAGTAAGTTTATAGGCCATATATTCAATAAGTTTATAGGCCATATATTCAGTAAGTTTATAGGCCATATATTCAGTAAGTTTATAGGCCATATATTCAATAAGTTTACAGGCCATATATTCAATAAGTTTACAGGCCATATATTCAATAGGTTTATAGGCCATATATTCAGTAAGTTTACAGGCCATATATTCAATATGTTTATAGGCCATATATTCAGTAAGTTTATAGGCCATATATTCAATAAGTTTAAAAGCTATATATTCAATAAGTTTATAGGCCATATATTCAGTAAGTTTATAGGCCATATATTCAATAAGTTTACAGGCCATATATTCAATAAGTTTACAGGCCATATATTCAATAAGTTTACAGGCCATATATTCAATAAGTTTACAGGCCATATATTCAATAAGTTTACAGGCCATATATTCAATAAGTTTACAGGCCATATATTCAATAAGTTTACAGGCCATATATTCAATAAGTTTATAGGCCATATATTCAATAGGTTTATAGGCCATATATTCAGTAAGTTTATAGGCCATATATTCAATAAGTTTACAGGCCATATATTCAATAAGTTTACAGGCCATATATTCAATAAGTTTACAGGCCATATATTCAATAGGTTTATAGGCCATATATTCAATAAGTTTATAGGCTTGTATTCAGTAAGTGTATAGGTCATATTTTCATTTAGTTTATTGGCAATACCTTCAGTAATTTTAATAGCCATATACTCAATATGTGTAATGGCCATTTATTCAATATGCTCTGTCTTCATAATTTAGGAAGATCAAGATGCGATGGAGGTCGATTTAGACAAGGATGAGGTTGTGAGAGCCGAGGGTGATGAACAGACGGGGGAGAAATTGTTAGCAGAGTATATGACAGAAAGCACTAAACTCAAGAGGAGGGTAAGGCTCTATGTGTAACCTTTGCACTATATTAACCTTTGTCATGCTGAATAAAAATCCTGTACAAAACTGAATGAAAATCAAAGGGCTGAAAGTACTAATTTTGGTTCAGTATTTCTTTCAGAAAACTAATTCAACAAATCTGACTTGAAAGGGACAAGCAAGTGGTTTTGACTAAGATCAGACTGCACTTATATTCAGGTTGATCTTTGTCTATACCCCCCTGCAAAGAACAGAAATATTTGGGGTTTGGCATGACAATATTTATTTTCTTCACTTATCCCAAGTCATGTAAGTCATTATTTTCTTCTTGTCCAGAATTAAAATGAATTTGTTTCCAAAAAAGTGCAGAGATAAATTATGAGAAAACACTATTGTAATTGAAGAAAAATGCTGGACATTTTCTTTATTAACCACAATATTTTTTATCCTTTAAAAAATATGTATGATAAATTTTCAGTATGTAATAAAGTCTATTCTTTGAAGTTACACCAGTCTACAATTTTGTCATCTAGTTATGGGTTAAAGAAATGGCATAATTTTTTATATTAAATTTTTAAGATGGAACTTTCATTTAGTGAATGACAAAAGCTATATTTTCCCGAGTGGTGGATTTAGTGAACAACAAAAGCCATATTTTACCGAGTGGTGGATTTAAAAAACAACAAAAGCTATATTTTCAGTCATGGCTTTGCCTCTCATAAAAATATAGGTTTTGTTCACTCAGTGAAAGATAAATCAATCTTACTCTGAAACAAACAATTATCCTTTCTCTTTGTATATGTGTGTCATTTCCAGGATGTTTAACCTATAAACAGACAAGAAAATTTTAGACTGGTCCAAATTTAAAGAAGTTGCAGTTAACAACTTCTAGTTGGTGGAATTTAGAAAATCTTTGCTTGTTAAGGTAGAAAATATTGTGGATAATGAAGAAATTGCTTGTTACAAGCAATTTCTTCTTTGTCCACAATGTTTTCCAAAGCTTTTTTCTTGAAAAGCATCAAAAAGTGGGATTGTGTGGGAGTAGGTTAATGTTCATCAAGTAAAGACTCACATCGGCCTGTGCATCTGCAAGTCTAGCTTAAAAAATTGTTGGAAATGTAACAATAAATTCCTTTGTCTTTATAGCCCACCCAGCAATCGCTCCTTGGGCCTTTACAAAGACCTGTGACTCCAAGCTCGCGAAAAGCTGCAGAGATGTTGAGCCGTCCACCAAGTCAATCTGGAAGCATTGTGCAACCGTTGGTTGTTGATCCAATTGTCCGTCCCCCGACACGTAGTGGAAGCAGGCCTGGTACACAGGAAAGTGCTTCTGGTCTTCGCAGTTCTAGTATGTATTAGGAAAATTGACTCAGTTTCTGTGCAGCCAGGTTTACTTGACTTGGGTTTAAGCTATTACCAGACGCCAAAGTTTCAGAGTGGTCCAAATTCAATACAAATTCAAGTTGATGAAATTATAAAAATCTGCATTATATTTTGTTCATAGAAGTATTAAAAAAAAAGTTCAGCCAATTAAAATAATCTAGTTTTGAGCGAAACCTTTTGGATCTACTTTGTGCAAATGCAAACCAAATAGTCGCATGCATTATATTTTGTTCATAGAAGTATAAAAAGAAAAAGTTCAGCATTTTAAAACATTTGAATATTGACAGATGAAGCTAATATTAAACTATTTAGTATTATAAGGGTTTAAAAAAATCTTTCCCTTTTCAGGACCATCAAGTCAAAAGTCAGGGCGCATGTCTTCATCTGGTGCAAAACCAAAGCCAGGAAATCCTGAGTATGAGGCAGCATTCGGTTCCCGTCCCAGAATACCCAGAACACCAGATCCAAATGCAGTTAAACGTCCGTCCAGCAAAGGGTCAATCAGTCAGATGCCTCCAGCTCCACAGTTCTCAGAGTCAGGACCGAGACCCAGCTCTGCTGGAAAGTCGGGTATGGTTTCTATAGTTTAACCCTTTCCTGTTTTATTAAATTTTAGACTAGTTCAATTTGAAAGAGGGGTTGCAGACGACAATGAAAAATGCATGTAATTTGAAATCTGACAATCCTAGGTGGTAGAAAATATTGTGAGAAAAAGAGAAATTGCTTGTTACAAGCAATTTCTCAATTTCCCACAATATCTTCTCAAGTAAAAAATCACAGTGATGTAAAATCCCGGGTTTGTCCTGGAAAGCGTTAAAACAGTATGGTGAAATCTTCTATTGCAGCTCTGATAATAGCAATTCACTGCTTAGTTTGGACTACCTTTTTGCACAAACATCAGATTTATAGAACAAATAGTTCCTTTTAAAAGCATTTCCTGTTTACTTATTCATAACAAAAATCTTGACAAATTGCAGTTGTATTAAATAGGATGCCAAATGTCTAATTTGAAAGTCTATTTGAAATTTTACAATGAAGGGTCTGATTGGATGAGCCAATCAAAACGCTTGTTCTGAAATGCAAAGACAAAACATTACTAAAACTGATTGATGGAAAAGGATCCTCATTTTGTTCTGATTTTTTTCAATTTTGTATAATAGAATTGAGTGCAATTTGACTATAAATTGCTTTGAATTGAATAAGAAATTGTAGATATTTTGTGTTTTAAGAATCTTCTAATTGTGTATGGACTTTTAAGTGAATTAGTGCTTTTTTCCTTCTTAATTGAAATTACTGTTTTTATGCCCAACAACTTAATGTGTGTGTGTGTGCGGGGCATATAGATTTGCCTTTGTCCCTCCGTCCATACTTCTATCCTTCCGACCTTTCATCCGTCCTGAAATTGTCCGGGGCATATCTCTGAAAGTATAATAGCTATCAACTTGAAACTTCATAGATGGATAGACCTCATTTAGGAGAAGTGCAGTGCACAAGAACCACAACTCTTGCTTGCATAATTTTGTAGTTATTGCCCTTTGTTATTTTGAAGACTTACATTTTGTCCGGGGCATATCTCTGAAAGTATAATAGCTATCAACTTGAAACTTCACAGGTTGATAGACCTCATTGAGGAGAAGTGCAGTGCACAAAAAAAACACAACTCTTGCTTGCATAATTTTGGAGTTATTGCCCTTTGTTATTTTAAAGACTACATTTTGTCTAGGGCATATCTCTGAAAGTATAATAGCTATCAACTTGAAACTTCATAGATGGATAGACCTCATTTAGGAGAAGTGCAGTGCACAAAAACCACAACTCATGCTTGCATAATTTTGTAGTTATTGCCCTTTGTTTTTTTTTAAATTTTGCCTGGGGAATATCTCTGAAAGTATAATAGCTATCAACTTGAAACTTCACAGCTTGATAGACCTCATTGAGGAGACGTACAGTGCACAAGAACCACAACTCTTGCTTACATTATTTTGGAGTTATTGCCCTTTGTTATTATCAAATCTACCCGTGGGGGCATCAGTGTCCTGTGGACGAAGCTCTTGTTTCCTTCTAAATTGATAGTGCTGTTTACATAACTTAATCCATTCCCACACAATCTTGCCTTTTGACAATCCTCAAGAAAACAGCTTTGGAAATCATTGTGGAAAATGAAGAAATTGCTTGTATCAAGCAATTTTTCATTTTCGAAAAGTTTTCTACCAAAAAAAGACAAAGAAAATTGAAAATTCTATCAGCTTGAAATTGTCATTTGGCTCTTCTTTCAATTTGGATCTAAAATTTTGTTGTGTGGGTTAAGGCAATATGAACAGTATTTTAACTACATCATAGGTAGTTTCAAAATTTGTTTCTATCCATTAATCTTCAATAGAATGGTACTAAAATTTGTTTATTTGTTTCTTTTCCATTGATCTCATATAAAATGGTACCAAAATTTGTTTCCTATCCATTAATCTCCTAAAAAAGTTCCAAAATATCTCCTATGAAATGGTACCAAAATTTGTTTCCTGTCCATTAATCTCCTATAAAATGGTACCAAAATATCTCCTATAAAATGGTACCAACATTTGTTTCCTACCCATTAATCTCCTATAAAATGGTACCAAAATATCTCCTATAAAATGGTACCAAAATTTGTTTCCTATCCATTTATCTCCTATAAAATAATGTTAACCTGTATTCATTAGGTCAATAGTAAAAATATTGGTAAGTATAAAATCTTCTCTGTTCTAAACTTTTCAACTTTGTGGTGAAATTTGTAGTGAATCATATATTTCATGTCAGTTTGTTATTTCCTCTAAAAGTTGTGTTGTTGGTATGTTCTAATTTATTTCTTTTTATTATGTACATATATTTATACCCTGGCATCTACAAAGTACTATGGGGTATGTTGGTTTCACCATGCTGTCTTCATCCACAGAATTTTTCACTTCTGTGCTCTATCTCTAGGACCAATTGACCTACATAAATGAAACTTCATTCAATTTTTGACAATGATATGAGCCCATGCGTGACATTTCCAACAATTACACATGTGCGCCAAGTAAAGACTCAGATCAGCCTGTGCGTGCGCACAGTCTGATCAGAGTCTTCACTCTGCGCTCAATAGATAGATACTGACCCAAAGCTTCTTTAAACATTCAGCGAATATTCTAATTGCCCCGAATGGCTGTCCAGGGTGGTCAATGTGTGCGAGTCACGCACCTGCTAAATACTTGGAAATGTCACGCACAGGCTCATATAAGAATGAGCTCCATTGTTTTGAGTCACATAGGTCAAAGGTCAAGGGGACAATTGAATTTTTGTTGAAACCTGTTTCCATGCCATAGCTCATAAGCAATTTTACTTTGAATGAAAGGTTTTAAGAGATGAAGATAATATTTTTTGTTTTCATGGAGGTATGAACCGAAAAACCTAATCACACTGTATGAATACGCGAAGCGGATTCATACATTGTGTGATTAGGTTTTTCGGTTCATACCTCCATGAAAACAAAAAATATTATCTTCATTTTTTATAATTTAATAGCATCGAGCGAAAAATGCAACAACTTAACAAATTTTGATACCTTTATGTAGTGAACTATTTTGTGCGAAAGCATTCAAAATGGCTGCGTACTCAAAATTTTGTTCATGGAGGTATGAATTAAATTTTTCGACCAATCAGATTGCTCGTTTTTGATAGACGAAACTAACAATTAAATTATATACAAATGACCCAAGGAGGTGCCTTGTTTTTTTTGGGTGACATAGGTCTAAGG
The DNA here is from genome assembly GCA_946902895.1 of Fragum fragum. Taxonomy (NCBI): domain Eukaryota; kingdom Metazoa; phylum Mollusca; class Bivalvia; order Cardiida; family Cardiidae; genus Fragum; species Fragum fragum. The sequence goes on from OX336378.1 coordinate 2,204,392, forward strand.
TCAACTGTGCTTCTTGAATGACAAAACACCTATGGGGGTTATAAATCCGCTTTGCGACAATTCTACTTTTTAAATCTTGTTTGTGGGTTTGTGGTGACAGGTATGGATGTCTAAATATATCAGAAATTTCTCTGATTTTCAGTGTTTCTAGTTCACGAAACTGTGTAGGCATGGAGAATTAACTAGAGTCTTAATCATTGTTATATGGTCAGAGACGAACCAAAACTTCATAACTACAGTTTCAATATGCTGCAGTTACAAGCCGTTGGTTGCCCTCTTAATATCTAAATTAAAGTATCATGTTCATAATTATTTGTTTCAGTGTAAGATTGGTTTGTATTATATTCCTAGCTGTGAAATCTTGGGATACCCCAGTGTAATAAATTTTTGATATCATCACTAGTCTGTGCAAAACTTTTTGGGAGAAGTTTAGCCTTGTCTTATCAAACCCTTGAAAAATCCTGCTTTGGCTCAACTACACAACTAGTTTGTCCCTCTTAAGACAGAGTTGTTTATGAAATAGGTCTTCTGAATAAATAAGGCTCACAGTGTTCTGCCTTTTGATTTTAATGCATTTCTGCGAAGGATATTCAGTGTAACAGATTAATTCTGGTAACTAGTGTTTTATCAATTTCCTCAAAATAAACATGTTCATATGAATTTATTGCCAACATATTTGGTAAATGTTTGCGCATTTTTTATAGAAGAATTTCTGCTGTTAGTCAAAAAAGAAATTGACCAATCGAATCACTTTCTTGGTCTATAGCTACTAACATTTTTGTGAAACAAAATCATCATTTTGTGACCCAAGTGTTATATTTTTCGAATCTTTGGCTCTCTGAAGGGAAGTTTAACTAAGATATCAACCAATTACCACAAGATGAGACTTTTGGACACCCCTCAAGAGTAACAACTAAGAAAACAATTTGAAAAATGAAGTAATCTCTTCATTTTACGCAATGTTTTCTTCCCAGAAAGTTGAAGAAATCTAAAATTTCATAAACTTTGAGAATGTTGTCTGCAACTCCTTTTAAATAGAGACCACTCTAAATTTTTTTGTTTGGTAATGGGTTAAGCAGTGTTATTTAACAAAAATTATGGCTAATAACATGTAACAAAAAAGCAAACGGTAAGTTGGCAATGTAAAAGTAGCTGACAGTTTGAATAAGCTGTAGTTATGATGTTTAAGTCACCAAATCAATAAAATGCTGACCATAAATGTCAGAAAAAGTTGGAGTTCAAGGGTAATTTCTGGTCTGACTGAATGATTTGATTGGGCAATAGACTCTTTAACCCCGCACAATGAAATTTTAGACCATTCCAAATTCAAAGAAGTTACAGACGACAATTTTAATTTGATGAAATCTGTAAGATATTTGTCTTTTGGGGTAGAAAACATTTTGGAAAATGAAGAAATTGCTTGTAACAAGCAATTTCTTCGTTTTCCAAAATGTTTACCAAAGCCTTTTTCATAGTGGGCGTCAAAAGGCGTCATTGAGTAGTAATGGGTTAACTGACAGTAGCAATCTATCAATTGAAGCTGCTGTGATCAGTGATCTCTCAATTCTAATTTGTCTTGCAAAATTGTTATTTACTAAAGAAAAGGTGACCGAAGCAAGCTTGTTTGCTCAGAGCTCAAATTAGATAAAGTGGGTAATAGAAGTTTTAAAGTTCTTATAAGTATTTTCTCCTTTAGCAGGATTATTTTTTTTAGAGCAATGAAATGCGGGACTGAGTGGTTATTGCTCAACCATTTCCAGTTTTTTTGAAAATTTAGACTGGTCCAAATTGAAAGAGGTTGCAGACGACAATGAAAATTGGATGCAATTTGAAAATAAACCAACCTACAGGTGAGAAAATATTGTGGAAAAAGAAGAATTGCTTGTCACAAGCAATTTCTTCATTTTCCACAATGTTTCTCAAGTATCAAATCACAGTCACGTAAAATCCTGGGTTTGTCCAGGACAGTGTTAATAAAACTATGAACAGTACTTTAGTTGTATGGCAGTAACCAGTACGCATAGTCATGGCTTCAAGTCGTTTAGATAAGTTCAGTTGCCCTCTGGAAGTTGTTTGATATAAGTGATTGTGATCAGCATTGCAGCTATGGACTGAATAAACTATGTGATTGGATAATCAGTGTTGGATTGGTCCTTCTTAGAATTCAACAGCGTGCTTCTGCAAAAATTATGGCCAGTAGGGTGTAACAAAAAAGTAGAATGATTGTTGGTGACCTGAGTGTTGTAACTGCAGCTTGAATAGGCTGTAGTTACAACGTTTAGTTGCCAAACCAACAAAAAAGGTTAACAAAAATGGCAGCCAATGTTGGAGCTCAAAACTCATTTCTGGTGTGAGTAAATGATTTTATTGGTCGAATGGTTATTTGATTGACAATAGCCATGATTGGTCAATACGTCGATTCTAATATCGGACATATTTATCCTATTTCAGGTGGAGGAAGTATCAGCCCAAGAAAGCAGTCCAACGGAAGTGCAAGGGGATCTCCGCAAGTCAAATGAATGAACGTTTAGGCAGATAACTTAATTTTACGCTTCTGACAGGATTTGTTGCACACAGTGGGTGCGTAGTGCTCTTTTGTATGCCTGTGAAATCATCCTCTATCAGTCATCACCTAATTCCTATTTATTGTGTAACCTTTTACCCATTACCACACAAGAAAATATTAGACTTCCAAATTGAAAGGAGTTGCAGACGACAATTTAAAGTTTATGTGATTTTAGATTTAGCCCTTTTCTGTGTGATCCCTTATTTTACATGGAAATAAGAAGAAAAACTTTAAAAAATCTTCTTCTCCCATACCATAAGGCCAAGGGCTTTAATATTTAGTGTGTAATAATACCTATTGACCCTGTACTAAATACTTCATAGAATTACTGTATTCTGAAAGTAAACGCTTTTTTATGCAATCCAAGAGAGGAGTAATGAAGGATATCATAGAAAATGTTCTCCTTCTAAACCATTAGGTATGGAGCTTTGATATTTGATATATATTAATGCCTATAGACCCTCTACTTAAGTACTTCAAAGAATTACTCTACTCTTGAAATTAGCTCAATATGGTTGGATCTTCACTATACCTAGGATTAAAGGAGAAAATCTGTAAAAATCTTCTTCTCCAAAAGGATTAGGTGTAGGGCTTTGATATTTTGTATATTATCTCATAAAGCCTTGAGCCATCATACTCAGGGGACGATATAGGGTCATCATGATCCTCTTTTTCTTTTCAACTATCTGGGTAAAAATACATGTACTGTGCAGTTTACACAATGTTTTCCCAATTGTTTTTTCTTGAGGGACATCAAGAAGCGTCACTGCATGGGAATGGGACAAGCGGCCAAACCAACAAAAAAGCATGATGGACTCAAACATTTGTTGACAGTTGAAAAGAATGATTTAATTGAACAATGCTAATATGGTGGATATCATTCGGCCTTTTGGATGATTGGTCTTAACTCTTGTCATAACTTAACCCGGAATATTCTGGTTTTGGCAGGAGGTATAGACAAAGATCAGCCTGCACATTTGTGCAGTCTAATCTTTGTCTATACCTTCTGCTTGTACCTCTTAAGCCAGATATAAAATAAAATAAGTTTTCAAAATAGTTATTAATCCACAGTTTTTACATCCAGTACTGTTAGCCTTTTTATTAGCTTGGCTGTTTTCACAGAAAACCCAAGGTATTGTCGTTGTCATCATTGTTGTTGTCGTCATGCAAAGACTTTGACATTTTGTAATATCTTGGGTTCTAGTAAAGGCATTCACTTGGACCTTGGAACACTTGTTCACTATCAAAAGAGCAACCTATACTATCAAGGGGGATAACTCTAGATGCTTTTAACCAGCACCCAATAGCCAAGCAAAGGCACCTGTGCTCTTGTTTTAATGCAAATCTGTAGCGCATGACAAGGATTAAATATGTGAACAATAATCTTCCTATATTGATATTTTGCCATACACAAGTATAATGAATTTTTAGTTTTGTTTGCATTTTATATTTCTACATGGACCTTTTTAGTTATTTGATTTGAATTTTATAAGTGAGTGATCTCTTACATGAAAGTTAGAAAAAGTATTTTCTTCCTTCGTCATTTTCAGAGTTTACTGCAAATGTAGTCAAAGGCAATACTGACCAATCACAGCTGTCAGTCAAAGAAAAAAAAACCTCCAATGAAATTTTTCAATTTTGATTAACAGTTTCAAACAAAACTCTCTTCCAACAAGGATGATTTCATTTATCCTTTTTTTGTAAAATAGATTGATTAACCCATTCCAACACAGCAAAATTTTAGACCGGTCCAAATTGAAAAAAGCTGCAGACAACAATTTCAAAATGATGGAATTTTGAATTTTTTTGTCATTTTGGTTAGAAAACATTGTGGATAATGAAGAAATTGCTTGATAAAAGCAATTTCTTCATTTTCAACAATGTTTTCCAAAGCTTTTTTCTTGAGGGGCGTAAAAAAGAGGGACTGAGTTGGAATGGGTTAATCCATTACCATAGACCAAAGACTGGTCCAAATTTAAGAAGTTGCAGATACAAATGTAATAAATTTTGATAAAAAATGAAATTTTTTTCATTGATGGGTAGAAAAAACAAACAATTTCTTACAATGTTTCAAAGCATCAAAGAATCGCATTGTGTGGTAATAGATTAATTAGTTTTGTGCTTACACTCCCATTCAGTTTCATGTAATAGATTTATTTTACTTTTTTATTTATGTGTATTTTTTAAATATCTTTATCTGTCAAGCTAGAAAGGGACCTTCCTGTAGTTCCATGAAAAAATACTTGAAAGTTAGAAAGGAACCACCAGAGATTAACCAAAAGGTGAATTTTGGAAATGGAAAAATGAAAACTGGAATGACATTTTCAACAATTGACTGGCCTGCCCACTGACTCTGATGTATTTTTTTTTTGAGTTTGTAGCTATTAGTAGAACGCATAGTGAAAGCTCAGATCAGACTTAGTCTTCATTCTACTTACATATGATATTGGGTGAACTGTTTCGCACAGGCTCCTATTGTAAGGTAGAATAACCAACCAAAATTCAGAAAATCCACGAAGATTTGAAAAAGTATCTACCCTGTTTAGCCTGTGCAGTTTGTTCAGAGTCGATTGTTTTTGTACCACCGGAGGTCCCTTTTGCTTGGCAGATCACATTTACTAGTTTTAATCTCATAATGGCAGTTGAAATAACGAGATCTGTGATACTATAGAAAATCTCAAGTAGTGCATTTAAATGTGTATTAGAGTTGAGTAAAATACTGAAATTTATTAACGCTTTGATTTTATTTTATCCCAATAATTGACGAAGGGGTATTAATCGCCACTGTTCTTTTTTCATAGGTCTGTCTGTCGATCCACTCATCCATAGATATGTTTATACATGTTTATTTATGCCCCCGCCATGTAAAAGGGTATGTATTTGATTTGAATGGGGTTTTACGCCGCTTTCAACAATTTTTCAGTCATATTGCGGTGGCTGGAGCACCTAACAATAGCTTCCTGGTATTTCTCACACCAGTACCGCCATCACATCCTTTCCTAGCCTCCAGCTGCTATCCCACATTGGTCTACGATTATCGACCCATTGGTGGGAGACAAATAGTCGGAAAGGATGAGTGCCGCCGTCGGGGATCGAACCCGGGACCTCTTGATTGACAGTCCGACGCGCTACCAACTGCGCTATGACGGCGGCTAACGGGTATGTAGAGTCACCTTTGTATTAGTGATGGTGTGGGTGCATTCTTTTTGTCTAACTCTTGAAAATAAAAAAAAAATAAAAATAAATTCTGGAACACATTTTCAGATTGAGGGTACTAGTGTCATGCGTTAAGTTGTGTTGGATACTCTTAGTTCAAGGTCAAATTGTGCGGGACATCAATGTCTGTGACATATTTCTAGTTCTGACAAATATCTATTGACCCTTTCCCGTTTTTAAATTTTAAACTGCTTTGAATTGAAAGGTTTTGCAGAAAAGAATTTAAAGTATATTGAATTAAAAAAACAACAAAACCGTTCGGTATGAAAGAAAATATTGTGAAAAAAGAAGAAATTGCTTGTTACAAAAAAATTCTTCTAACCTGCATATAAGTGCAGTCTGATCTTAGTCTATGCTACCTGCTTGTTCGCTTTAAGCCGTACAATGCTTTCAGTTCTTTGATCTTAATACAATTTCGAGAAAGTATTTTATTCAGCATGACAAGGGTTAAGTGTGTGTTTGTTAAAACACGTGAATTTCGCGGCGGCTTGAGTACCTAACCATGGATTCCTTGTACATTAGTGTTTTTCACACCAGTTCTACCACTAAATCTTTTTCGAACCTCCTACTACTCATACCATATAGGTTAACCCCGGACCCGTTGTCTGTGCATGTCATATTCTCCGAAAATGGATCTGTGTTTGTGACCGTACCACTTACCATAAATATTAGTAAATATCAGTAGGGTAAAAAGTATATTAAAACGGAAAAAATTGCGACAAGCATTTTTTCTTTTTTCCCCTTTTTTCAGTATAAAAAACATAGGGACGTAAAAACCGGGATTGAACTGAAAAGAGTTAAACATTTTCGATGGTAGGCAACTTTTACGTGAATTTCGTTTTTATACCACATTCAGATAACCTTGTCGGAGGTAAGTGGGCGTGGCCAGCGATCCGTCAATCGCAAATTCATCCTGTGAAGTACTTAACATAGAATTAAACTTTTTTTAAAATCCTTTCCCGTTTTTGTAAATTTTAGACTAGTCAAAATTGAAAGAGGTTGCAGACGACAATGAAAACTGGATGCTATTTGAAATGAAACCATCCTATGTGGTAGAAAATATTGTGGAAAAAGGAGAAATTGCTTGTCACAAGCAATTTCTTATTTTTCCACGATGTTTTCTCGAGAATAAAATCACAGGAACGTAAAATCCCGTATTTGAACGGGAAAGGGTTAAATCCACAAAACAGAAATTAATGGCATTTACGCAAAACGCCTTGGGGAAAAAAGGACACAATCCAGTCAAAATATGTATTGTTTTTTGAAAAATAAAAGTGATTTTAATGTCTTCTGGAAATAATAAAATGTCTAGTTTAAGTATTGATAATGTTAACAACCGCTGTTTTTCTATAAAAGGAACGGTTTCGTTTAACTATTTGTCTTAAGAAATTTTAGATTTATCAAATAAGCGATGAAAACGAAATAGTGTTACAAACGCTTTGTATCCCGTTGGATGTGTCGAAGCTCACCGGCGATATTCTATAACAAAACTTGTATTGAGCGACCACTCTAGGGACGGCCAAAAAGTGGTCGCTTTAGAAAATGGTTGATTGATAGATTTGCTTGCATACATGAATCATTGCAGAATTCTCACCTAATCCTATGATGTTCGGACTCATTAGAATCGTCTCATTGGAACGATTCTAATGACTTCAAATAACAGGATTTAGTAACAGTATTTTATTAGCAAAATTTTCAATTTCTAATCTTCGGCGTCGCGTAATAAAAGTGGTCAATTAATAGAGGTGGTCGCTTATGCAAATTTTACTGCACTTGTAAATGAAAACTTGGACGATAGAAGTGTAAACTAGTCTATATTGAAAAGGGGGGCCTCTAACATAATTAAGCATGAAGGAATCAGTGGTGGGGTTCGTTTGTTTGCTCCCGTTGCTCAATTATTTCATTTTGGCAGGGGAAAATCAATAATCAAAGTACCGAAAGTACTGTAAGCTATTAAAGCATGGTTGTATTTAGAAAACTTTCCCTTGTCGGGTAGAAAACATTGTGGATATTGAAGAAATTGCTTGTTCAAGCAATTTCTTCAATGTCGACAAAGTTTTCCAAAGCTTTTTATACGCCCGAAGGGTCGTATTATGTTATGGCCCCGGTTGTCCGTCCGTCTGTCCGTCTGTCTGTCCGTCCGTTAGCAATTTTTTGTGTGTGCAACTCCTCCTAAACTATCTATGGGAATGAGCTGAAACTTGGCACAATTACTCCCCATGATGTCTAGTTGTGCATAAGACCTTTGAAATTCAAATTGCTCCAGTCATTCTTGAGTTATCTTGAATTATCTGCCCTTGAATTGAACGAAAATCACTGTTTATTGTGTGCGCAACTCCTTCTAAACTATCAATGGGAATGAGCTGAAACTTGTCATAATTACTCCCCATGATGTCTAGTTGTGCATAAGATCTTTGAAATTCGAATTCCCCAGTCATTCTTGGGTTATCTTGAATTATCTGCCCTTGAATTGAACGAAAATCGCTGTTTCTTGTGTGTGCAACTCCTCCTAAACTATCGATGGAAATAAGATGAAACATTTTACAGATACTCCCCCTGATGTCTAGTTGTGTATAAGACCTTTGAAATTCAAATTGCTCTAGTCATTCTTGAGTTATCTTGAATTATCTGCCCTTTAATTGGACGAAAATCACTGTTTCTTGTGTGCGAAACTCCTCCTAAACGATCATTGAGAATGGGCTGAAACTTGGCACAATTACTCCCCATGATGTCTAGTTGTGCATAAGACCTTTGAAATTCAAATTGCTCCAGTCATTCTTGAGTTATATCGAATTATCTGCAATTGAATTGAACGAAAATCACTGTTTATTGTGTGCACAACTCCTCCTAAACTATCAATGGGAATGAGCTGAAACATTGCACACTTACTCCATATGATGTATAGTTGTGCATAAGACCTTCGAAATTCGAATCATTCCAGTTGTTCTTGAGTTATCATGAATTATCTGCCCTTGTATTGAATGAAAATCACTGTATTTCTTGTGAGCTCAACTTCTCCTACTTTCTGAATGGGAATGATCTAAAACTTGCTACAATGACTTTGTGTGATGCCTACTTGTCCTTAGGACTAGAATTTGTTTGAAACTTCAAGTTGCTCCTGAATTATCTGCCCTTGACTTAACAAAATAGCTTCAATTTACATTTAATTTTGTACAAAACTCCTACAATTTACACAGAAATTAACAGAAACAGGCCACAATGTATCTCTATGATTATAGTCCGTCCGTCTGTCCGTCTGTCTGTCCGTCCGTCCGTCTGTCCGTCTCCTAGCAATTTTTTGTGTGCACAACTCCTCCTAAACTATCAATGGGAATGAGCTGAAATTGTGCACAGTTACTCCCTATGATGTCTAGTTGTGCATAAGACTTTGGGAATTCAAATCTTTCCAGTCATTTTTGAGTTATCTTGAATTATCTGCCCTTGACTTGAACGAAAAACACTTAATGTCTTGTATGCACATCTTATCCTACATTTTTCATGGCACTAGTTTTAAATTTAACAATGGTTTCGAAAGCTGTCATGTTTCTCAAGTGTATACAATATTATTCAGGTAACAAGATCTTTCTTTTGATAAAATGCATGATCTATCATTCAAGATTAAATAACTGACAAGGCAAGGTTACTGACAAGCCCCTTCGGGCGTATATGCGCCGCTCTGCGAAGCTCTTGTTTCCAAATGCTTAGAAAGCGGAACTGATTGAGAATGGGTTAAATAGCGTGCTTTTGACAGAGTTCACTCCAATTTGAATAGGGTTTGCAATATTCCTGACATACATAAGAGCTACTTTTAATGGCGTAGGAATTTAACGGTTAAACCTCCAGTAGCAGTTTGCACTCGTTGAACTTCGAGGCGACTTTAAAATTTCGTCTGTTAGCTTAAGCTATCAAAGCTGACGCTTTGCTAGCTTAAAAAGGATAACAATAGGAAAACGAACCGCTTTAGTAATTTTGAATCCCATTTACAGAAATCCTGGAGTTGCCATTTGTAATTGAAAATAGAATATCTCAAATGTTAAGAACACACAAAAATATTTCTGAATAACAACCAATTGTTCCATCGCTCAATGTGTTTCATTCGTAAGCAATAGTAGAAAATAAGTAGTGGCCCGGAAAAGCGTTAATTAAATTTTGTGATGAAACGGTTCTGCCCATGTTTGTATTCTTCCGTTTGCCGATAAAACAATATTTTATGTGATAATTTTAAAAACACAAATAAGGGGGCCAGAATGGACATAAATCGCTCACCTTAGAATTATTTCATAATTTCTCTAAAACTGATACCCTGCCCTGTCACACCCCTATTTTTTTCTCAAATAAAGATTTTCAAATACGTCTTTAAAAGGATCATCCTGTCAAGTTTGGTACAAATTGACGTAGTGTTTCGGAGCAGAATATCTTAACCCATTACCAGACAGCATAATTTTAGACTGGCCCAAATTGAAAGAAGTTGCAGACAACTATTCAAAGTTAATGTAAACGTGGAATTTTCAACTTTCTGGGTAGAAAACATTGTGGAAAATGAAGAAATTGCTTGTAACAAGCAATTTCTTCATTTTCAACATTGTTTCCCAAAGCTTATTTTCCTTGGGGGCGTCTAAAGGCGTCACTGAATGGGAATGAGTTAAAAGAATTATTTCAAGTTTTATTCAAGTCTAATGATAAACCCAGTCCTACTATGCCCCGATTTCTCTCAAATCAAAATTCCACAAACAAGTTTTCGGATGGGTCATCTAATAAATATTCCTCCAAAGTTTGGTCCAGATTGGACGTGTGTTTTAGGAGAAAAATATATTGTTTTTTAATATCTCTTATGATTCCCCCGTAAGTCTGATAAACCACCGCCCTGCTATGTCCCCATTTCTTCACAAAACAAACTTTAAAGAAGAAGTTCTCAAAAAGATCGCTCAACTTTGCGAAGTTTGGTTCAAAATGGCAAAGTGGTTTAGAAGGGGAAAAATTCGTAAAATTTACACAAAAAAGGTCACACAAGGAACATTCTTGCCAAGTTTGGTCCAACTCGGCGCAATGGTTCAAGAGAAGAAGATATGCAAAGAATTATTGTATGATTTCATGTTAGTCTGATAAGCCCGGCTCTGCCACGCTATTTTTTTTTTTCAAATCAAAATTCCACGCACAAGTTTTGAAAAGGATCACCAAATGAACATTCCCGCCAAGTTTGTTAGAAATGTTCCAATGGTTACAGGGGAGAAGATTTTTTTAAAAAAAATGTTGACACCTTCCGACGTAAGAAGCACAACGGATATAAGGTGATCACAAAGGCTCACCTTGAAGGCCTTGTCTTCAGGTGAGTAATGTCCCACATAGAATTTTAAACAAGGCGTTGGCTATAGATAGCCATATCAATGAATGCAATTTGCCGAAATCCCGGCCCGAACACGCAACCACAAATTTATAGGTTTATAAGGAGGAAAATTTGCATAATCATAACTGTTGTGCCTGTCCCACACAATAACGCTTTGTTACGAATATAAGAGAAAGATCGGCTTTAGAAACATAATAGACAATGAAGAAATTGCTTGGTACAAGCAATTTCTTCATTATCCACAATGTTTCCAACCCCCAAAGACAAAAAATGAAAATTATGAAATAAGAAATCATCAACTAGAAAGCCTCGTCTGCAACTTCTTTGAATTTGGACAGGATAGCTTGTCTGAGATATATGCAACAACAGTATTCCGATGGTCGTTGCGATAAAAACTTTACGTATGTTTTTTGTTGGCGACCTAAATCTAGCACAGCTGTAGTTATGGCGTTTTGTTGAGTGACTCATTCGAAATACTTTTAGTAGTATTTTTGCATTGTCTTGTCAATTGGCTGATCGCTGGTAATGTCCTCTGAACTCCGACAGGAAGTGCCATTTAGTGGTTAAACACGCGCTGTTTTATGGTGAGTAACAGATTTTCGTAAAAATTTGATATGGCAAAGTTCTCTGCTTTCTTATTTATTAAGATCATTTTTGCGGTATTTTTTTTTTCGTGTTAAATTCACTAAAAGCACTTTATATTTGATTTAATGTGATATCTTTCCAATGTCCTACTTTTAGACATCGTGATTTATCGGGTGAGGTCGTTAGTCTTCTGGTTATCTCGATTACGATCGTATTGCTAGCGGAGGCAAAATACGTAACTGATACCGTTATCTTCCAATATGTGGCATTTTTCAAATACTGACCTATCTAATTTGAGCATTCTGGGTCGTGTCATTCGTGACAACTTGGCCGATTCCGTCGAACTACATTCAAAATGTCAGCGCCCATGAAATGCACGCTTTATATTCTTGATGCCTGTTCTTGTAGCACTGGTAAGACATGAATGCTTTTGCAATTTAAAATAATTATTTTTCTAAGACAATTAAGTTTGATTACTCCGCAATTGTAGTTTTTATTGAAATTATCCACTTTCTTCTTTTTGACGATATATTATGGAGTTATGTGTCCGACGTAGTAATATTTATCACAGTCTGGATAACTTATACAGTCCCGAAGACAGGTCAATCTTCTTAGAATATGACATGCGCAGACAACGAACTAATACGTCATAGAAACCACAATTACGGCAATTTTCGGAGTATTCCACAGATAAAATTTACCCCATGAATAACGGTTCCATTTAGATTGTTGACTTTTTTTGGCGTATCGTAACGCTTGAAATTTTTGCCTCTTTTCTTTCTTTTTTTTAAATGTTACATTTTCATTACAAAATCAGCTTAATCACCTTCTTACAAATGTCTGAAAGAATTACAGTTAGATATTTAGAAATTAAGAGCTAAATATTTATATCAAATTGTATGCAAGAGCCGCTTTAGAAGTTTGGTTTGCTACCTGAAAGTCTTAACAAGATCTTGAATAAGCAGCAGTTACGAAGTTCAAGTCACAAAAGCATCAAAAAGTGAATGATTTAATTGGTCGATTGATTCTTTGATTGACAGACGCGATTAGTTGTTTTGTGTATGTTTAAACAGAAACTTTCAATATAAAATAAGTGTCCGAGGAAGGAATTTGCCACATATGACCCATTTATGAAAAGGTAAATAATAAACAGGTTATTTTTCTAGTCGGAAAGCATTTATTTCGAGATTTTTGATGGACTCCGTAGGCGTCCACAAGTGTTACCAAGTTTGGAAAATCTATTAGGATGTTACTATGTTAAAAGAGAAGTAGTGCACAGTTAGGTTCGGTTTATTATTTCTAAAATCTGTCCTCCCCCAAACAACTGTACATTTTGAATATAGCGTATTACAAGGATTCTATATAATTCGTAAAACGCGTAAAAACTTTTCTTAAATACGAAAACACCTACAAATAACCCGCTTAGTGTAGATACGGTATAGGTATAAAACAACAACAACAAAGAACAACAACAACAACAACGAACAACAACAACATCATCCCCCAAAAAGAAACAACACACACAAAAAGCCAAACAAACAAACAAAACCACACACACACACACACAAAACCGAGGAGTCTTTCAATCATTTTTTTGAATTCGCCTTTTCAATCCATTGCCAAACAACACAATTTTGGACTAGTTACAGACGATAATTCAAATCGCTTTGAGACTAAAAAATAAGGTCCAGATAGGGGAGAAAACAATGTGAAACAAACAATTTCTTCTTTTCTCACAATGTTTTCTTTGATGTAATTGTCCAGAGGTAAAAAGGCGTAATTGTGTAGGAATGGATTAAGTTTCTACTGGATCAAGGAAGGTTTAAAAGATATACAAAATCTCACATTTTTCCTTACGAGTAATAATTCTCAATGAATATTGCTAAACTAATATTTTAAGTTTCTTATGTGATATCTTAATTGTTTATGGAATGTATTCAGTAAAGGATAATTTCGGAAAACAAAACAAAACAAAACAAAAAAAACCCTATTGATCTTGAAAGCTAGTTAGACTGCGATCAAGTGAATTTGGTTTAACGAGACTTTCAGTAGTTTTCAGTAAAACCGTGGTTGGTGATGCACCTCACCATGGCTTCCTGTCCTTTTTCATACCAGTAACATGTACAACTGCAACAAAAGAAATTGGGTCATTACATGTGTAGCTGCTCAGCCAATTTAATAGGCAAATTACTTATCATATTTCTACCGGCGAAAGACAAATGACGTGTGTGACAATGGCATTTTTGTCCGAACTTGTGATCGTGCTAAGGACTCTAGAAAAGGAAAAACCTGTATAAAGTGTACCTATTAACCCATTCCGACACAGTGGAATTTTAGACCGGTCCAAATTGAAAAGAGCTGCAGACGACAATTTCAAGTTGATTGAATTTTAAATTTTTTCGTCTTTTTGGATGGAAAACATTGTGGATAATGAAGAAATTGCTTGATCCAAGCAATTTCTTCATTTTCCACAATGTTTTCCGAAGCCTTTTCGTTGAGGGGCGTAAAAAGGAGGGATTGAGTGGGAATGGGTTAAACAAACCAGGCTAGGCGAGAGTTTATGCTTAAAAAAGATTATCTATATGAAACTTGCAATTCTGTACACCAAAACGGGCATATCACTCTACTATGCCAACACGGTAGTTAATCATCAGTACTTTCAGCGCTTTGATTTTGTTCTTAACCTATTCACAGATGGCTAAATTTTAGACTGGTTTAAACTAAAAGAAGTTGCAGACGATAATTTAAAATTTGTGAAATTCGATTTTTTTTCAACTGTATGGGTAAAAAACAACGAGTAAAATGAAGAAATTATTTCTTGCACAATCATAATTCCCTTTCCAAAAAAAAAAAAAAAAAAGAAAAGAAAAAAAAAAGCATAAGCTTCAAAGGAGTTGAAGAATTTCCAAAGAAAACAACCAACAAACACTTCCCCCCCCCAAAAAAAAACAACAACAACAACAACAAAAAAAAACAAACAAAAAAACACCGTACTAAATCCTATAATATCCGAACTCATTATAATAGTCACAATGAGAATTCTGCAAATAATTCATGAATGCAAGCACATCCACCCATCCTAAAATCTGTATTTAGCGACCATTCTCTTTAGTGATCACGTTTTAGATGCCCCTTGACTGGTCGCTTAAAACAAGTTTTACTACATTGTCATTACATTAACAAAACATTGTAACTACAGCTTATTAAAGTGTAGGTACCAAGCTTTATGCATATTGATATACATTTGATAATGTACAAAATCTACAAACTGTAAAGAGACGCCGTTTGGGGGAGGAGCTAAGGTGGGCGATTAGCCATCCTGATATGTTACGAGACGAAATGATAAAATTGTATAATTGCCAAAAAATTTATTTGATTGGCAGCGATTCTGCGACGAGCATACATGTTTGACTTTCCCATATTCTAAATACAGACAAGAAAATATAATTCGTCTACAGTAGACGGTAATAAAACGGCGACATTAAAACACTTGATTTATCGTTAATATTTAGTTAGTCTGGGCCTCAATTAACCCATCACCAAACAACAAAAAGGTGAAGCTTATCTAAATTAAATCAATTGAAAGAAATTGCAGACAACAGTTTTAATTAGTGGAATTTAGAAAATCTTTGCCGTTTAGTGTAGAAAACATTGTAGGTATTGAAGAAAATGCTTGTGACAAGCAATTTTTTAGTGTTCATAATGTTTTCAAAAGTATTTTCAACAGGTGCGCAAATATTCGGCAATTGGTTGAATTGAGTTAAAAGAAGATGCAAACCACAATATCAAATTGAGAGAATTTTAAATAAATCTGACTGTTTGTGGAGCAAACAAGGTAGACAATGAATAGAAATTGCTAGCGGCAAGTTATTTCTTCTTTTTTCCACATCGTCGCTTTGCGATCTATTTACCCGAGGGTGTTGGAAAATGGGAAAAGTTAAAGTTGCGTTCGAAAATCATCAAGCGCGACAGTGAAATTGACCAATAGCGGCTGTCAATCAAATAACCAGTCGACCAATAAAGACTAGAAGTGGGTTTTGAACTCCGACATTGACCAAATGTTTGTCAAGCTTTTTGTTCGTTTGGTGACTTAAATGCCGAAACTTCAGCTTATTTGAATTGTAGTTACGACGTTTAGGTCGCCAACCCACTACTGACCACAAATTCTGCAAAATAACGCCGTATAATTTAATTGTTAGTTTCGTCTATCAAAAAAGAGCCTTCTGATTGGTCGAAAAATTTAATTCATACCTCCATGAACAAAATTTTGAGCACGAAGCCATTTTGAATGCTTCCGCACAAAATAGTTCCATACAAAAAAGTATCAAAAGTTGTAAAGTTTTGCTTTGTTCGCTCCATGTTAATTATAAATTATAAGAAATGAAGGGAATATTTTTGTTTTCATGGAGGTATAAGCCGAAAAAAACTAATCACACTGTATGAATCTGCTTCGCGTATTCATACAGTGTGATTAGTTTTTTCGGTTCATACCTCCATGAAACAAAAAATATTCTCTTCATCTCTTAAATGAAATCGAAGCTGGACTTCCTATATCAGTCGGTGGGTTGGGCTAAAAGAGTTAGTTGGCGGAACCAGCGATTGGTCATTTGCTATATTTGAAGAACAGTCTCTCTTGCAGGAGGTTTAGGTTTTTTGGGGGCGACGCGAAAAAAAAAAAAAAAAAAATCTAGACGAAGTTGGCTCTCTAACTTATCTTTCTAGACTGGGTTAGTCCATCCCCAAGGTCTCGCTTTTAACTCCCCTAGAGAAAAAAGCTTTGGAAATCATTGTGGAAAATGAAGAAATTGTTTTCTATCCAAAAAAGACAAAGTTTCTTTTAAATTATACCACAATGAAACATCTTTGAATTTGAACCAGTCTAAATTTTTGTCAATTGGAAATGGGTAAAGATCACCTTGCTTCAAAGAAAATCGAGCTACAGACGCCGCATAAACAACAGTTTTGTATCTCTGACATATTACCAGGCGACAATATTTTAGCTGGACCTAATTCGAAGAATTCGAGGATGACAATTTTTAGTGGGTGAAATCTTTTTTCTGTGAGGTTGAAAACATTGTGGATTATGAAGAAATTACTTGTGACAATCAATTTCTTCATTGTCCACAATGATTTCCAAAGCTTTTTGTTCCAGAAAGCGTTATTGTTATACATATTATGAACCAAAGCCTACGATGTCATTTCAATATCTGTATGGTAACGGCCGCTTTCGACTGGAAATATTATTTAATATGTGCAATCGAAATTCTACAAATCAAAATAGGTTATATGACACCATTTCAACAGCAACTATACTTGTTCGACTGAGAAATACGTAATTGAAGGGTTGGTAGTACCAGCCGAAAACGGCCACAAGACAACAAGAGTAGCTATGGTGCAACCCGTTTTGAAACAAAACCTCTAAATGCTAAATAACAATTTTGTAACCCTTGTAAGTCTTAAACTTACAAACCAATCATTTCGTAGCAACTAATGCATACATTCAGAAAAATATCCCAAACGACATTTTCAAGACGTTTATGTGATAGACTGAGTGTTCATTTTAAACCGGATTGTTGTCTATTTCAAACCTGGCCATGACCGTGACAAACTGGTTAGAAATAAAGTCTCATTTTAAAATAATAAAGCTACACGGGAAATTTATTTTCAGACAGAGATGTTGTTCAAAAGACTGGATTCAAATTGCTCTGTCAAGTCGTTCAACGTCGGACCCCAATTGACCAATCACTGTCAATCAAGGAATAAACCGACCAATCAAATAATCTATTCAGCCCGGACCTGAGCTTATCAACTCCAGCATCGGCGCCATTTTCGTTTACCTTTATTGTTGGTTTGGCGACATAAACGTCGTAACTACAGCTTATTCAAGCTGTAGTTACAATGTTTAGGTCACCAACCAACCATTTTACTTCTTTGTTCCATTAAACTGGCCATAAATTTTGCAAAATAACGCTGATAAAATCGAAACGGGACTTCCTGTCGGAGCCGGTTGCCGTGGCTAACGACGTAAGTTAGCGGGGCCTGCGATTGATCAATTCTCCGCGGTGTCTTTGTTCCGCCGTAGTACTTTTTTGTGTGTGTATGTGTGTGTGTGGGGGGAGGGGGTGTATGTAAATGAGCAACAATTTGCTCTCGATGGAAATTGACTTGAATAATGACCCGTTTACTTCAGCTCATCGCGATAACCATTTTGTTATAACAGATAAAGTAATGCTTTCTAAATGAGGATTTTGATTATAGTCACCTAATAGAACTGGTCGCTTAAAAGACGAGCAAGAGTAAGATCGACTGTAGTTTATATTTTTAATGACATACATATAGTTCCTTTCCTGTTTTACAAAATTTTAGACCTGTCCAAATTTAAAGGTTTTTCAGACGAAACTTTAAAGAGGATTTTTCGTGAAAAATAACCATTGAGTAGGGTAGAAAAAATTGTGGAAAAAGAAGAAATTGCTTGTTACAAGCAATTTCTTCTTTTTCTACAATGTTTTCTCAAATATAAAATCACAGGGACGTAAAAACCAGGGATTGAACAGGAAAGGGTTAAATGAAGTTACCGAAAGTTTCTACTAAGTGACCGTTTTCTCCTGCGACCACTTTTTGACAGTCTTTTTTATGGTATCTCAAACGAGTCTGAATTGAGAAAAAGGAAGATTTGCAAAGAAGACTTTCGGAATAATGAAAAAGATAATCAGAATTTTAAAACAAGAGCACCACCTATATACAAGTGCCTACGTTCGGCTGTTGGGTGCTGGATAGTGGTAAAAATGCTTCTAGAGTTATCCCCCTTTGATAGTATAAGATGCTCTTTTGATAGTGAACAAGTGTTCCAAATTTCAAGTGAAGGCCTTTAGTAGAACCAGGGATATCACGAAATGTCAAAGGTTTGCATGACGACGACAACGACGACGACGACGACGACATCAAGGCTATTACAATACCCCGGGTTTTCTCCGAAAATAACCTAGCTAAAAATCGGAAAAACCGCCCTTGGTCAGCCTGCGAAGTGATCCAACTCTATCTTGGTCTTTACATTCCGCCCTCTCTAATGGTCCCTTGTCGCGTGAAAGACGGGCCATATTTAATCTAGACTATTCACAGACTCTAAACCTATTTTATTGTTTGACTTTTGACTTGACCACAAACCCAATATAATCGTCATCGGAAAAGATATAAGCAATTAAATAATATTCTAGTTTGACAATAAAACGTCTCGGTCGTGATTAGATAGAAAAAACATAAATGTGGGAAGGATTCTTCCTTCCTTTTTTTGAAAGTACATTTGGCTCTCCTCTCGTTTTCGTTCCAGTGTTTCAGCAAATGGAAAACGTAGTCATTCCAAATTATGGATCGGTGGCAACGCCTACTGGCTAATTGGGCTTTGCAATTCGATTGAGATTATAAACGCCGTTATTAACCCTTGTCATGCTGAATTTAAACTCCTATGCAGAATTGCTTTAAAATCAAAGGAATGACAGTACAGGAAGTTCGTATTGAGGGTTGTTATTTCTTTTTGAAAATTAATTATTTAAACAACTCATACTGAAAGGGAACAAACAGGACGTGTAGACCAAGATCAGACTGCACTTATGTGCAGGCTGGTCTTTGTCTATACCTCCTGCCATAGCAGGAATATTCCGGGTTTAAATGACAAGGGTTAAAATGGGTGCTAAGGGGCATGAAATAAACGGCAAATCCGATTGGCTGGCGACCTAAATACTTTGATAAGATGTACTTTCGACGTTTAATAAACGACAACATTTAGACTCGTCCAAATTGAAAGAAGCTGTAGACGCGAAATAAGATGATTTAAAACGAAAAACATGGGCCACACGAGGCAGAAAAACATTGTAAGAAAAAAAGAAATTGCTTGTAAAAAACAAATTCTTATTTGCTAACAATAATTTCTGTTTCTATATTTCTTGAAGGCGCGAAAATGCGGGATTGTGTGGCAATAAAATTTGTCCACAAACGAACAAAAACACTTGGTTCAAAGTTCACTTTCGGTCTTAATGAGTGATCTGATTGGTCAATCGATTTTTGCTTGATAATGGCGATCCTCAAATTTCAAGAAATCAAATCTAAGTTATTCTTAAGAATCTGGAAATTTGAACAAAGTTTAGTTACAAAACCTTTAACCTATTGCCTCACAATTTCGCAATTTCGACGCAGCGAAAAAAACCATTTTCTTTCCTTCCCTGACATTTTTCAACCCTACGTGGTACCTATTTTCACGTTTACATGCAGTTCAAATTATCGCCAGCAACTCCTTTTAATTTGGACCAGTCTCCATTACACGATTTCATCATTTTTCTTATTTTCTAAACGACGAGTGCAGTTCATAGAAAACTCGACTTCGAATCTCGAGACCGCAGGTTCGAGTCCCGGGCTGACTCTACTAACGAATAGGTGTCTTTCAGATGTCATTGTGAACTGAGGTCCGTATAACGGTGCTTCATACCACGCATGTTAACCCCTTTTGACGCCACTCTAAGAAAACGGATTTAAGAACATTGTGGATAAAGAAGAAATTGCTTGTTCCACAAAGTTTCCTTCCGTAGAAGATAAAAAAATAAAAATTCCATTAAAGAAAAAAATGTCGTCTGTAGCTTCTTTCAATTTGGGCCAGTCTAATACTTTATCATCTGGTAACGGGTCAAAGAACCACACGTAGCACCAAGTAGTCCTGTCCTGTATCCTTACACTGTTCTCCGTAACAACTAACCACCTTCCCGGATCGTCGCTCGTGGGGGCAGATAGTAATGTTGCTACAAGCATTAGAATTAATCGTCAAACAATGAATGCTTAACTCATTTAAGGGAATATTGACCTGTCCAAATTCAAAGGTTTTGCAGACGAAGATATGAAGTGGATTTAAAAAAACAAAACAAAACAAAATAAAATAAAAAAAAAACTTTCAGTGGGGTATAAAATAATGTGGAAACAGAGGAAATCGCTTGTTACAAACAATGACTACAACTTCGGACTACAGCTTTTATAAAGCGGAATTTATAAGTTGTTGTCACCCATTTCTGGAAACTATGATATGGATGGGTCAAATGGGGAATATTTTGTCACTATGGCGATCAAACATTTTGTATTTCTTCGAGCTGCGGAAGAAATTTTTGATATTTTACGAGACCGAAGGTCGAGTAGAATATCAAAATTTTTCTCCGCAGAGACAAGCAAATACAAAAATTTGAATCACTATCGTAATCTAGTATTCCATTTATTGCATACCTACAAAAAAGGGGGGGAGATAAATGTATATTTCTGTCAGTCTAATTACCTTTTTTCCCTTTATGACGTCGTCTACAGAATAGAAATAGCGTATTCTTAGACTGCCTTATATGGAACCGTATTTAGAACTATCAGATAGTATTTCTTTTTTCTAATATGTTCTATTTTGTCCATCAGGATTGCATATGTTTTACAGGAATGTTTATAGATCTATATGAAATAGATAATTCTATAATATTTAAAACACAATTCAACTTATATCCACTAGAATTCAATGTTTTAGATTTCTTTTAAATGAGCTTTCTTCTCAAAGTAAACAGGAATCCATATTTAGAGTATATGTGTATCACCGCTCGCCAATTTGAACATCACTTATTACTTTAACACATTAAATTGTTTCTGGGAGCCCACACAAACACTAAAACTCGCCCACACTCGAGAAAAAATATATCAACGTACCAAAGAAAAATGTCCAAGCGAACATTAAGTGTCATTAAAATGCTATTTGGCTACCTCTCTATTAAGACTATTTTTAGACTCTATCAAAATAAAGAAAAGGCGTGAGATAAAAATAGACTGGCATAAAATGATATGACGTGAGTTATGGTTTAACTTCATGTTGTTGAAGGGATTCACTTTATTTTAGTATGCTCTTTTTATACTAATTTCCGAAAAGACCCTATTCTAAAATACTATATCAATTGACCAAAAATGTTTAAATTAATCCAGCTGTTGGATTCAAATAATAAATCTACATTACGCAAATTTGCATCTTTATGTCTTAATTTATTACCAGACGACAGAATTTTAGACTGGTCAAATTTCAGAGATGTTGAAGAGGACATTTTTTGTGAATTTTTAAAAATATTTGCCTTTTTGGTACTAACATTGTGGACATTGAGAAATTGCCTGTTACAAGAATTTGAAGATTTCTTTAACCTAAAAATTACCATAACTTAGTAACTTCTTTCAATTTGGACCATTCTAAGGTTGTGCGGTGTGGTAATGGGTTAAAACCTTAATGATAGGTTGAACCATTGTCTAACTTTGTTTAGTATTTGTCCTTTCAATGCATTTTGTATTATTATACAAGTACATGTATATCAACGATGAGCTATGAATGCTTTAGTTGAAAAAAAAGTTCTGTTTTGTTTGTTTTGGATCGAAATCTGTTTTGAAAACCAGACTTTTTTCCTCTAAATTCTAGCGTAATATCACCAAAGATTAGAAAATCAGACCTTTTCCCTCTAAATTCTAGCGTAATATCAGCCATGTTTAGAAAATCAGACTGTTTTCCTATAAATTCTAGCGTAATATCATCCACGTTTTGAAAATCAGACTTTTTCTCTAAATTCTAGTGTAATATCACCTATGTTTTCCCCTCTCAATTCTAGTGTAATATCACCCATGTTTAGAAAATCAGACTTTTTCCTCCAGATTCTAGCGTTACAACACCCATGTTTAGAAAAATCAGACTTTTTTCCTCTAAATTCTAGCGTAATATCACCCATGTTTAGAAAAATCAGACTTTTCCCCTCCAAATTCTAGCGTAATATCACCCATGTTTAGAAAATCAGACTTTTTTCCTCTAAATTCTAGCGTAATATCACCCATGTTTAGAAAATCAGAGTTTTTCCCTGTAAATGCTAGCGTAATATCACCCATGTTTAGAAAATCAGACTTTTTTACCTCTCAATTCTAGCGTAATACCACCCGTGTTTTGAAAATCAGACTTTTTTCCCTCTTACTTCTAGTGTAATACCACCCATGTAATATCAAAAATACTCGACGGCTTTATTAAACTTGTTTTAAACGACCACCCGAGGGACTACCAAAAAGTGAATGAATTCGTTTGCGTACATAAAATATTGCAGAATTCTCACTATTCTCTAGACTGGTGAACCTGTCCCATCTACGCTGTATCGTCAGATTAGGACAGGCTACCAGTCAATCTATTCTCCTGTTATTCGAACTCATTAGAATCGTCTCAATGAGACACAGCACTTCCTTACGATACATTTTTGAGCAAACACGTCCTCCTTTAAAGAGCCTTTTACTTTTTGAAATTGAATTTTATTATGGTCGCGAAATAGAAATGGTCGCTTAATGAAGATGTTCACTTTAGCAGCATTGGCTTTATATACACCCATGTCTTTGTATCCTCTTCGGAAATATGACCAAGCTCAAAGCAGGGTACCACCTTCTTTAACCCTTTCCTGCTTTGCAAAATTTAAGACCTGTCCAAATTCAAAGGTTTTGCAGACGACAATTTAAAGTCTGATTTAATTGAAAAATAATCATTCTGTATGGGTAGAAAACATTGTGGAAAAAGAAGAATTTGCTTGTGACAAGCAATTTCTTCTTTTTCCACAATGTTTTCTCAGGTATAAAAAACACTGGTTCGTATTAACCAGGGTTTGAACAGGAAATGGTAAAAGAGCGTTTTGTCATCTCAAACGCAGGGATTGTTATGATTTTCGACCGCAATAGATTGATTGATTTGGGTTTTAACAGTATTTCAGTCATATCGCCTCTGGAGCACCTAACAATGGTTTCCTGGTATTTCTCACACCATTACTACCACTACATTCTTTCTCCCCAGCCTCCAGCTGCTATCCCACTTAGGTTTACGATTATCGACCCATTGTTGGTAGACAAATGTCAGAAAGAATATGTGCCGCCGGGGGTCGAACTCCTGACATCCCAGATTGAAGATTTGGAGTCTTATGCGCTACCGACTGCGCTATGACGGCGGCTTGGACCGCGATAGAAGTTTCTTTATTGTGTTATTTCAGGAAAAAACGCTCACTACTTCTTTGAAATTTTGAATGCAGCCCCCATTGCGTTCAGTAGTCTAGTATGTGATGGCTAGTCGTCACCACTCATTGTGACGTATACTCATCACAAATTTTATTTAAGAGATGAAGAGAATATTTTTTGTTTTCATGGAGGTATGAACCGAAAAAGCTAATCACACTGTATGAATACGCGAAGCCTGAAAATGAAACATCATATTGGTAAATTACAATTTATTAACACAAATTCTATCTTACTTGAGTAGATTCTCAACTGAGTACGGAAAAGGTTTTATAATCCTGGGTCCAGATACTAGACTTTTCATGATAACAAAACTCTAGCGGACGTTTCCCTCTTGGAATCGACCTTTTCACGAAAGGGCAGCTGCAGAGCGCAGTACCATTATTAATTAGCAAAGCGTCAGCTTTGATAGCTTAACCCTTGTCATGCTGCATAAATTATCTAACTGAAATGCTCTCAAATCAAAGGGCTGAAAGCACTGATAGAACTTGTTGTTTAAAAATGAACATTTCTTTTAGAAATCAACTTCATAAACAACTCTGACAGGAAAAGTACAAACAGGAGGTGCAGACTAAGATCAGCCTGCACATAAGTGCAGTCTGATCTTAGTCTACACCTCCTGCCAAAACCGGAATATTCCGGGTTCAGCATGACAAGGGTTAAGTTAAAATACAAACTTTTGAGGTCGTATCAAAGTTCAACGAGTTCAAACTGCCACTTGGGGCTTAACCACTGAGTCCATTGAATGGCTACACCATACAAGTAGTTCTTATGTATTTCAGGAATATTGCACACTCTATTCAAATTTTAGAGAACTCTTTCAAAAACATGCTATTTAACCCATTCCCACCCGATTCCGCTTTTTAGGCATCTCAAGAAAAAAGCTTTGGAAAACATTGTGGACAATGATGAAATTGCTTGTCACAAGCAATTTCTTCATTATCCGCAATATTTTCTACCTAGCGAGGGATTTTTTTTCTAAATTGAACTAACTTAAAATTGTCGTCTCTGTCTTCTTTGAACTTGAACAAGTCTAAGATTTTGTCATGTTGAAATTGGTCAACTCGTGGGTTACTCTTGGGCTACTTTAACCTCGTTTATTTATCATGATAACCTTTGGCAAAGAAGATTCCTGCACAAACAATGTTTTGCTAGCTTACAGTACCTTCAGTTCTTTGATTAAACGTTAGATCTAGTGGTTTACCATCCCGGAAACAGCGATGTTTTTTCGATATAAAGCCTTTTCATATCAATTGATAAATTAACAAACGATTTTTTCTATATTTTGTATATAATTATATTCTTTTATTTACAATTTCTTTTTTATACACAATTATAAAATTTTCAATTCGATAACAAAATAAATATAACAAGTACATGCATTCTACAGATGAACCTGTGCTTCATATTTCCAATAATTGACCAATCGCGGTTGTCAATCAAAGAATCAATCGACCAATCAAATCATTCATTTGTACCGAGAGTGAACCTTTCAACTCAGATATTTGCCGACACTTTTTTCAGGCATTTAGCTGGCTTGACGACGTAAACATCGTAACTACAGCTTGAATAAGCTGTAGTTACGACGTTTAGGTCGCCAACCAACCTTTTTGTTACATGTTGCTGGCCATCAATTTTTCAAAAAAAAAAGACCCTTGTAATATCGAAATGGGACTTCTTGTCGAAGCCAGTTTACGTGGTCAGAGTGCATGGCTAGTGAAACCTGTTGGTTGGTTTGTTGACTTAAACGTCGGGAATGGACTTTGGTCGACTTTTACCTTAAACATTTTTTTGTTGACTGGCGACATAAACGTCGCAAGTACGGCTGATTCTAGCTGTAGTTACGACATTTGGGTCGCCAACCAAAATTGTTCAACATTGACCAATATTCAAATCGGCGTATAAAAACATGGATCAATAGATTCTGATCTTCAAGACGGGAAGAAAAACATTTTTTGAAACTGTGATTCTTCTTTTCCATTTTTTTAAACCCCCCCTTTCTCAAAAGTGAGGAAGTTGTAGTTAATTTGTGTAGCATGAAACTATCACTCACGATTAATGATTTTGTTTAAGTTCGTTTATACTTCTGATTCGAACACTGTACGGAACTGAAGGTCCGGAGATCCACTGCTCAATGTTCGTCTGCGACATCCAGCGGTACTATTTCTCCTCCGCGGACTCTTCTGTTGACGACTGCTAACTTTGGTTATTTTCGGGAGCTGGTTCAAGGTTCCGTTTGTTTTGATATTCATACGCTTGTTGGATTTCGAAATCGCATGTTTAATTTCACTAATAGCACTTTTATCCAAAACCATGGTTTTGTTTGTATTTTTACCCGCAACACCAAGCCGGGGTTTTCTTGTACATAAATTAAGCACTGTTTCAAATTCAAGAAACTGGTCTTGGTTATTTGTGTAAGAAGTTTGCTCGTTTTCAACGTCACTATCGTTCGACCAATCAAAATCAAGAGTACGTTTACACTGGAACCCATGCAAATCCGAAGTTGCCAGTGATCTGGATCTATATGCGCGAAGCGATGGTGTTCGGGTAAAGTTTGGTTCCGTTCGTTTACTAAGATTGTTTTGTATCGGATGTCCGATTGGAGTAGCACTGTTTATAGAAGGGATTGTCTCGTTTTCTAACAGAAAGTTCGATAAAGATCTATTATCGTATGGAATGGCGCCAAATGTTTTGTTGTGAAGGGTTGTCATGGAAGAATCAAGCAATCCAATCTTGTCATCATTTGATACGATCTTTGCTTCCTTGGCTGCCCGGTTATGTGTTCGAAGGGTGCGGTTGTTTCGATGTAACTTGAAGCGAGTGTCTTTTCGAAGTGTTGTTAGTTTAACCCTCTTGACTGGTCCAACTTTACTCTCATGTCTGATTTCTGCGAGTGGCTGAACCAGTCCGAACTCCTGATACACTTCACTATTGGAGGTTGAAGATTCACTCCGGTTCCATGTTATACAGGACACGTCACTTCCGGTACGCTTCCTAGGTAATTTTGGATTCTTAGACAGATCCAAAACGGAATCACTGTTATATTTCTTCTGTAGATGCATTCCCATTTCGTGTTTGACAATCGGTTTAGCACTTTTATTTGATAAGTCCACAATCTCATTTTTAAGAAAGCTCGGTTGTTTTACTTGCCCACTGTCTTTAGCTTTATTTGCACCCTCTAAGTACATCAACAATCTAGCATCCTTTAAATTGTCCCAAGTATTTGTCAATATGTCTGCCGTACTGATATTTCCGTAAAACTTCGACGATCTGTGTGATCTTGAATACTGGCGTGATAAATTGTGTTTAGCGTCCATTAAAGCCACCGGCATTACGTCGGGGTCGTATTCACTAATGGTACTCAATGTTTGATCAAGGTCGTTTATAAATCCGCCATTACTTCGAAACCCATTTAAAAAAGTTTCGTCCATTTCCAAATTAAGAATCTGTATACTGCTGTCGGAAGTAAGGTTTCTCCAGTCGCGGAGACTCATTCCGTCAACTGACGGAGTTTCTCGGTTACTTTCGGAGATAAAATCGGTTCCCTTCTGCACTGGCACGTGCTGTCTCATCTTTGAGTATTTCACACAGCCTTTTGTCAGGTTCTTTAAATATTTTCTCTGTAAAAGAATAAAAAACATAAGTTTTAGACTTGTATAAAAGAATTTACTATATACCTACCAAAGTCCCATACACGATACATTCATTACAAGCAAACAAAAACAGACTTAACAAAAAAAAAAAAAAAAAAAAAAAAAAAAAGAGAGAAATGAAAGAAAACGAGTAAAAAATATGCTAAATCTGTACGATATGATTAGATGACGCCAATATCATGGTAAAACGACGTCATGCCGAAAATAAAGTAATTGTGATTTTTTAAAATTTTTTTAGACCTGTCCAATTTCGAAGTTTTTGCACAAGAAAATTTTAAGTGGATTTAATTTGAAAGATAGCCATTTGGTAGGGTAGAAAATATTCTGGCAAAAGAAGCAATTACTTGTTACAAGCAATTTCTGCTATATCTTCAATGTTTTCTCAATTTTAAAATCACAGGGACTTAAAAACCAGGGATTGAACAGCAAAGGATCAAACGTTATTTTAAAACTGCTAAACATCAAATATTGGCAAGATGCCATTGTTTTTCTTAACTTAGATTTTCAATTTATTTTACTTAATTAAATGTACCTAAAATAAAAACAATAAAACAATTTTATATTGAAGTATAAGTTGCATCTGGAAAGCGCATACAAAATCGGCATCAACTTTTTGACGTTAAATCAAGCCTTCGATGTCAAATAAAGGAATTTTTCCATAATTGAAAAATGCACTGTTTCTTAAAAGCAGTTAAGATAGAATTTTTTTGGTAAGGCAAATGTAATGCTTTTAGTAAAAAAAAAAAAACCTTCTGATGTATTGCAAAGTGAAAACTTAGTTAAATATAACAAGAAACGGTTTGTGTTAACCCCCATTTTTCATCCTTCCTTGCAAGACAATTATTTTTACCATTTTTCGAAAATCCCTTTTTATGAAGTAAAGTAAAATAATAATCCGTATTTTCGATTTAGAACACATCTTTTTGTCTAATTAAAAAAGTCTCCGTTCTTTCCAAAACAAGAATTAAAATGACTGATTTGCGAGAGATATGAAATGCCAGAAAATGCTTATGCATAAAACACATTTCACTCATAGTTCTCTGTATGAAATACTTTATCATTTGTAAAAACATTAAGAACTCATCCACATGATTTTATACTTACGTTCAATCAGAGCCTTGTTCTGGACAATCTTTGGCTAAGCCGAGGCGATGATCTATGGTCCTTTATATATTTAAGTAGGAATATAATAGTATGCAAACATCAGTTTCAACTTACTTCTCAATCGTTCTGGCATTTGATACTTCGACCTCGAGGTCATCCACTAATATCAGAGCCACTTGAGTAGTCTGCGTTTAGTCGATGTTCAATTATTAATAATTCTACTCTTTTGTTGAACATTAAAAACACCATTACTTTCGTTTGATTAAACAATAATTATAAGGGTTTCTTACAAACCGAGTTGTGCTATATTTTATTTTAGGGTAATTATTCCTTTGATTAATCGTTTCAATGCCGACTTGATTGGTGGTATTGTAACCTTCTGGTCAAGTGCGATTTGTTTGTGCGTTAATTGAATACAATATAATTTTGTTTGAAAAAGCGTAATTAACAAGGTTTTATGTTAGTGTTAGTCATTGATTAGTCTGTCCGTCTTATGTCTGGAAAAAAATGTTTTTGAACCAAATACGGACACTTACGTGTATTGAGAAGGTATCCTTGAAATACTCTGACATTTTCTTTTTTTATTTAACACTTTCCTGTTTTTGAAATTTTAGTTTTGACCAAATTGAAAGAGGTTGTATACGACAATAAAAATTGGATGCACTTTGAAAGGAAACCATCCTTTGTGCCAGAAAATATTAAGGGAAAATTATAAAATTACAGAGACGTAATATCCAAGGTTTGTACAAGAAAGGGTTAACCTTTTTCTAATAACTTTAATTTAAAATTTAATTTACAATGGAATATTAACCCATTACAAGACAACAGATATAGACGAGACTTGTCCTATTTCAACGGGATTGTAGACGACTATTAAAACCCATTACCAGACGACAAAAGTTTAAACTTGAGTGGGCTCAATTCAAAGATATGAATGTCGACAAATGTTGGATCTTTTACATTTGAGGTATAAATATCGTGGACAATGATGATATTGTTTACAAAAGCCATTATTTTCATTTTCCCCAGTATTTTCCAATTATTTTTTCATGTGGGTGGGGCGCCGTCAAAAAGCGCCATTGTGTTGGGAGTGAGTTAAAAGGCAATCGTATGAAACAGAATCACCAAAATTAATATGCTTGAAACATTGTGAGAAAAGTAGAATATCTGTATAACAAGAAATTTCCTCACTTTCCAGAATGTTCAGAACCCCCTTTGGGAATGTGTTAAATTGGACACCAGATAAACACTTTCTAATGGACATTAACCCTTCACTGTTTTTAAAATTATAGACGTGTCCCAATTCAAATGGATAGCAGACAGTATCATAAAGTAAGAACAATTAAATAAGTAATCACCAAATATAATAGAAAATATTGTGGGAAAAAAAAAACACTTAAGAAATTGCTTTTGACGAGCAATTTCTTGTTTTTTCCCAAACTGTTAGCATAATATAGCATCAAATGTTGGTAAAATCCAGGTTTAAATTGTTAATTTACAAATATAGATTGATTGGAAATATTCACTCAGCGCGACCAAAGGCAAATTTTACGCCCCTAATTGTGCGTAAAAAATAATGGTAACTCATAACGACAAAACAAAAGTTTTGACTCGTCCAAATGGAAAGAATTCCCACACAATAAAATTTTACACCAGTCCAAATTCAAAGAAGTTGCAGACGACAATTTCAAATTCGTGAAATCTTAAAGATTGTTGTCTTTTTGGTGGGAAAACATTGTGGACAATGAAGAAATTGCTTGTTACAAGCAATTTCTTCATTGTCCACAATGTTTTCAAAAGCTATATATTGAGAAGGCATTTTAAAGCGTCATTGTGTGGGAGTGGGTTAAAGAAGAAATTCAAACTAAATGAACGTTTTAAGAATCTCTGTCTTTTTGTGTAGAAAACATTGTGGGAAAAAATTCTACATTCCCCATATTGTTTTCTCGAGCTTTTTTCTTGTTGGGCGTTAAATAAGGATGGTATGGGAAGGTGCATCCTCACGAGTGAACGGATAAAGAGATCATCTTTTTCTCAAATATCAGATAAGTAGAACGTTCGCCGCCCTTGGTACGACAAGGTGGGAAAAGGATAAAAGGAATAGAAGCGGAATGCATTTCATTCCTTTATCACAATATTTGCAAGTCTATAGTCGGTCACATGTATCAAAAATGTAAAATGGTTGCTTTGAGGCCTAAACCTCGTAATAATGCTTCACATGAATATCGCCCAAATGTTGGAGTTCATAGGTCACTTCCGTTCTAAATGAATGATTTAATTGGTTGATTGATTCTTTGATTGTCCTTCGCAATTAGTCAATTAGTTCCATTCAACTATAGCTTGATATTTACCGTTCATTTCGGTCGCTTAGTGCAAAAACACCACAAAGGTCTATACAAAGTATACAGGTTTATGATGTTTATACACTAAGATACCGAATTTCGTCTTTCAAGTTTAGAAAAAACAAAAAAAAAAAAAAAAAAAAAAGAAAAGCTTCTGTCCTGTTTTCGGATTAAGATGAGCAATCGGAACATAGCTCGGTTTGTCACTTCATCTTTTTGCCATTCCGGGGTCTATTCCGTAAATCCCGTAGACTCCCGATTGTGAGAGAAAATTGGTCACACCCGTTTTGAATTGTACTCGGTATTATTAAATAGATTTAACCCATTAACAGAACGAAATTTTATTGAAAGAAATTGCAGACGATAACTGTAAGCTGGCATTATTAAATAGACATAAACCATTACAAGGCAACGAAATTTTATTGAAAGAAATTTCAGACGATAATTAGAGATTGGGTTTTGTCTTTTTCCCACAATAATTTCCCCCAGCCTTTTTATGAGGGGCGAAAATATCCGGATTTTGTGGGATTCGGTTAACACTGCATTGTATTTCTGGTCGAATTCTTTTCGCTTTAGTTCTTTATTGGTAATTTAATATACGAAATCCCAAAATGGCAATTTTAGGGCTGCGTACAAAGTAATATTGTCATGCATAGCGATAAGGGGCTAGACTGATAAAGATTGGAGAGATCAGACCAGACTAATGGGCTTGTGCAGGCTACAAATAACATCAGCACTGCGTCAAAAATACCCGCGTCTGCTTTAGGTCTTTACCCTTGTCATACGGATCCCTGAATATTCCCGTTTTGGCAGGAGGGTTGGACAAAGATCAGCCTGCACATACGTGCAGTCTGATCTTAGTCTACACATCCTGCGTGTCCCTTTTAAGCTAAAGTTGTGTATAAGATAGATTTAGAAAAGAATTAAGCATGATAAGGTTTAATTCGAGACAAAATTTGAATAAGACAACATTGAAAAAAGTGGTAGATGGTATTTAAGGTGATAAGAAAACATTGTTAGGAATATTGATATATTGACAGTTGCAATTTTTTAGGTTCACTTGCGGGGATATTCACACGGCCCGTTATCCCAAGTCCGTCCGTTCATTCGTGTATCGTTCGTCCGTTCGTCATTCAAACATCATTTTTCCTGGACATATTTTATTTCAAAGGGTGGAGTTAAAACAAAATTCAAACGAATCATCATTTGGACACCTTCTCTCAGATTATGACGGGATGATAAACATAGTTTTATAATTTAATTTTTGGTTTCGGCTTTCAAAAGCGGGCGTTCAGATTGGTCGAAAAAATTGTCCCAACCTCCATGAAAAAAATGTGAGCGCGCAGCTATTTTGTATGCTTCCGCACAAAATAGTTCCATACAAAAAAGTATCGAAATATGTAAAGTTTTGCTTTTCCTCTCGATGCTTTTAAATTATAAGAAATGAAGAAAATATGTTTTGTTTTCATTGAGGTATGAACCGAAAAACCTAATAACACTTATGTATGAATCCGCTTCGCGTATTCATACATAGTAATTAGTCTTTTTTTTCATTTTATACCTCTTTGAATAAAAACATCTCTTCATTTCTTAAATGTAAGAGGGTAGGGGTCGTGTCGTGTCCTTTTTTGATTTAAAAACATTTCTAAGATTTGTGTTTCTTGCAAGAATAGTTCGAGGGTAAACATGTCCAAGATCTTTACCCGATCTCTGATCTCCGACAGGAAGCTCAAGATGAATGTTAAACGGAAGGAGAGAGAGAGATAGATAGATAGAAAGAGAGAGGGAATGAGGGAATAGCAAAGAGAGACAGAGAGAGATAGAAAGAGAGAGGGAGAGAAAGAGAGAGGGAGAAATAGAGAGAGAAAGAGATCGAGAGAAAGAGAAAGAGGAGAGAAGAGAAAAAAAAGAGAGAGAGAAAGAGAGAGAGAGAGAATGAGAGAGAGATAGGGAGAGAGAGAGAATGAGAGAGAGAGAGAGAGAGAGAGAGAGAGAGAGAGAGAGAGAGAGAGAGAGAGAGAGAGAGAGAGAGAGAGAGAGAGAGAGAGAGAGAGAGAGAGAGAGAGAGAGAGAGAGAGAGAGAGAGAGAGAGAATGAGAGCGAGAGATGGAGAGAGAGAATGAGAGAGAGAGAATGAGAGAGAGGGAGAGAGAGAGAGAGAGAGAGAGAGAGAGAGAGAGAGAGAGAGAGAGAGAGAGAGAGAGAGAGAGAGAGAGAGAGAGAGAGAGAGAGAGAGAGAGAGAAAAAGAGAGAGAAAGAAAGAAAGAATGAGAAAGATAGAGAGAGAAAGAAAGAGAGAGAGAGAGAGAGAGGAGGGGGAATATCGAGGTTCTTTTTTACAATATTTTGGCAAAAGAGCTTCCTGATAAAAGCATTCTCGTTACGTCACTGTGTTTTCTTTTTAAAAACAGATTGACCTGTGTTGTGGTCTGCAGCCTCTTTTGATTTGTACTAGTTTACAATTTCGTCGTCTGATAATACCTTAAAGGTATGTATAGGTTAAGCTGAAACTCATTAATTAGTACAAAGAGTTAATGGCTTATACACTGATTATCTATCGACATTTTTAATATTGTAATATTTCTGACACGTCAGGCAAAAAGGCACGACGGAAATCTAGTTACGCCGTATTTCATTTCCGACTCCGCATTAAACACGGTTTTATCTCCGCTGTGATGCAGAGACGATTTCAAAATACCGCGTGACGGGATATTAACTGAGGCTGTGGGGTTACTGCGACGTAACTGACGGACCAAAGATCACAAATTTGATTGACAAATCAAATAATCCTTTTAGACCGGAGTGAACTTTGAACTCTAGTATTGGTTGAAATTTATGTGAAGCATTTTTGCTGGTTTGATGACTTAAACGTCGGGACTACAGCTTTTTCCATTCTTTTTTGTTACATGTTACTGGCCATATTTATTTTGAATTACGCCGTTTTATATTTAAGTCGAAGTTCCTGTTGGTGTTCAGTTGGTGTAGCCAGAGACCATTTAATTTAATCCCAAGTGGTGCCTGCAAGGTGGAGAAGGAAATGACATACTGCGTAACAAGCAACCATTTAAGAGGCAGACTAGGATCCCCGAAAACACACGACAATCGAGAAGTCGAGGACAATACTTTCAATTCCGGGAATCAAATCTCGGTAATACGCGGTCGTTTTTTTTTTCTTCGTGGATAACTCTTGCAGTACCCGACCACTATTGGGGTGAATGTAATTCCGTTTATTTAAGGTCGTTACCGTTGTCTTTGCTTATATGAGCGACAAAACCCCTCCCCCCCTACCCCCACCCAACAAATCAACAATCCAGAATAGTTGTTACAGAGGATAGCGCTGGAATTAAGGATGACGTCTGTAGCTTCTTTCGATTTGGACCAGGCTATATTTTGTCGTTTGGCAATGGACTAAGTTTAGAAACAAATCAATGTCACTGAAGATTGTATGACCAGATATACCACAGTGAATTAAATCATTCCCCTGCAAAGTTAGACTGGTACAAATTGAAAGAAGCTGCAGACCATTATTTAAAGTTGTAAAAATTTTATTTTTCGTTTTGTCATAGAAAACATAGTGCATATTGAAGAAATTTCTTGGTACATGCAATTTCTTCATCTTCCACAATATTTCCAAACGCTTTTTTCTTGAGGGGCGTAAAAAGGGGGAATTTTGTGGGAATGGGTTTACATGAAGAGGATGCATGTATCCATGTGCGGTGATTGTCCAGGAGCTCGACATTTAGACCCCTTTTACCATGACACATGAAACATTTAATAAACAGGTGCGTGGATTATGATTTGGTTAATGGATATATTAGTGTGCCCGTCGGACGTATTTTACGTCCGTATTACCCTCTAGGGCGGTCACTATAAAACGCGATCCAATCACGATATCACGACAAAACCCTTGACCTTAAGAGACGCAAGGAGTAAATTTTGTACCACCAAGAGTATGAAATATGGTGATAAAAGAAGAATTTATCTAATCGCTGGTGTCAATCAAAAATCGATTGACCATTCAAATGATTTATTAAGACCGAAAGTGAACTTTGAACCCTTTTACGGAAAGCATTTTGTTGGTTTGTCAATCTGAATGTCGTAACTACAGCTTTACAAGCTGCAGAGATAGGGACGTATAGGTTGCGAACATACCATTTGCTTTTCATTTTAGGTTGATAGTTACATATCATCGTTTGGCGTGCAAAATGTCGTAACTACAGCTTTATTCAAGTTGAGTTACGACATTTTGCACGCCCAACGACGATTTTCATTAAAATAAGGTCGTTACCAATTTTAGTCAACCTGACCTGCCGGAGGTCAGTGGGCGTGGCCAGCGATCCGTCAATAATTGTTTGTTACAAGCGTTGACACCTGTCAATAGTGTCGTTTATTTCATATTGTTGGTAATTATTGCCCTGTCACGCTGCTTAAATAATTCAAGAATTTAATTGGTACCCGAGGACAATGTTCAGTGATTTTTACGCTTTTTAATTCTCATGTTAAATGACTGAAAATATATTGAAGAAAACGCTGGACACAAATTCTGAGAATTTGAAATAAACAAAATGCTGGGAAATACATCTGTAGATTTAAGATCGACATTAGGGATCAAAAGAGTAACCTTTTTTTCAATAAAATTTAGCGATTTAAATCACAAACAATAATAATGACGAAAATATTGCGTAAGAATGTCGATTTCTTCTCACTTCTTCTATTCTTTTTATACAAGCTCTGCCAAAAAAAAAAAAAAAAAGACCCCCCCCCAAAAAAAAAATAATAAAAATAAAAATAAAAAACGGAACAATTGATAGACCAATCAAATCATTCATTTAGACCGGAAGTGAAATTTGAACTCTAACATTGGCCGACACTTGCGTTAAATATTTTGTTGTTTTGGTGACCTATCCAAACTTTAGTTACCAACCATTTTCGTTTACTCTTACTGGCCAATTTCTATTTCAAAATTACGACATTTAAGATCTAAGTGGACATTCTTGTAGGAGGTCGGGGGGGCTGGGTCAGCGATCCGTCAAATACTTTACAGTCAGTAATATCGTATCGTAAGTTTTGAGTGTGATTATCAGCCAGAGAAAGCGAACGATGTGAGGCGAACAACAGAGAGGACGTTTTGATTGCTAACCTACGAAGTCTAAAAAGTTTTGACGAATTTCTAACAAAACCATTTTTACAAACCTTAAATATTTTGCAAAAAAGGCAAAGTAAAACTTAAACGAAAGTCATTTAGAAAGGCACATAAATAATGATGAACAGAGAATAATTAAGATTCAGAAAAAAAAACCCAAAACAAACAAACAAACAAACTAACAACAACAACAACAACAAAACCCCCAAAACAAACAAAAAACCAACCAACCAACCAATGCCTTCTTCCTCCGATATATTAGTTTGGCTGCAAAATCAACCTTGTTCTTTGCAAAATTGACCAATCGAAGCTGTCAATCAAATAATCTGTCGACCAATGAAATCTTTTATTTGGGCTGGAAGTTAACTCTGAACTCCAACATTGACCGCCATTTATGTAAAGCATGCTGTTGTTTTGGCGACTTAAACGTCGTAACTACAGCTTATTCAAGCTGTAGTTACGACTTTTAGGTCGCCAACCGTTCATTCTAATTTTTAGCATTACATGCAATTAGCCTTAAATTTTATAAAATGACGTCGTTTAAAGTCGAAGTGGAACTTCCTGTGGGACTGAATGGGCGGGGCAAATGAATTAAGTAGGCGGGACAGCGATTGGTTAATCTATGGTCATGGACAAAAAGAAAGAGCTATACGTATTTAACGACCCCAATTGAAACTTCACGTTGAATAAGCTTTACTTACGACGTCATTTAAGACGCAAAACGAACAAAATGCTTCTCAGCTCAATAAACATTTCCGGTCAAAATTAATGTTCTGATTGGTCAATCGTTCTTTTGATTGACAGCAGGCATCCGCCAATTAAACAGGCTGAGGGCAGATGGTTCAATTCCTGATCCGATTTGCTTAGCGCATTAGAGATACCCCTTTGAGAAGGCACAAATGTAAAGTACACCATTAAGTTTCTTTTTAAGCAATTTTCTGAAATTTATGTGCAAAGAGAAAGGATATTAACCCATTCCCACTCAATCCCTCCTTTTTACGCCCCTCAATTGAAGGGTTTTGGAAAACATTGTGGAAAATGAAGAAATTGCTTGTATCAAGCAATTTCTTCAGTATCCACAATGTTTTCTACCTAAAAAGACGAAAATCATTAAACTTCCATCAACTTGAAATGTCGTCTGCAACTTCTTTCAATTTGGACCAGTCTAAAAATTGGTTGTGTTGGAATGGGTTAACCCATTCGTTAATCATCGGGAAGTTTCGTAATAAACGGATCGCAGGCCACGCCCACTGACCTCCAGTAGGAAGTTCGACTTCGGTATTAAATGACGTTATTTTGACTAGTAACATCTCACGAAATGTCCAATTGGTAGGCGACCTAAACGTCGTAATTACAGCTTGAATAAGCTGTAGTTACGATATTTAAGTCATCAGTCAACAAAAAAGCCTCACATAAATGTCGACCAATGTAAGAGTCCTGAGTTCACTTCCGGTCAGAATGAATGATATGACTGGTCGATTGATTCCTTGATTGACAACTACGATCCGCCAATTCCACGTTGATCATATCTATGTAATAACATGGTTATAATTGCATTTATCATCCTTTATTTCATGGCAGTTAAATTCTGGCGCAGATTATAAGCGATGATAAATATTGAATGGATTGGCTTTTGTTTTGCCAGCCAAGCGACTGTCTGTTGCCACGCCTTATTCATAAGTTATTGGCAGAGGGGCGGCCAAAATGTATTAAAACTAATATATGTATGTGACTTAACCCATTTCCAGACGACAAAATTATAGAGTGGTCCAAATTGAAAGGAGTTGCAGATGCAAATTTTAAATATATGAATATTTCCCCCTCATTATCCATTTCGTCCTGTATCTTTACACTGTCCCCCTTAACAACCAACCGTCTTCTTGGGCGTCGCTCATATGGGCAGGTACTACGAAAGCAATATCTTCATCATCTACAATGTTTTTATACTCTAAAAAGCCATGGACCAGTCTCAAAGTTGGTGGTCCGAAACTGGGTAGAAAATTAAACAAATTTATCAAGCGCGCCAAAGGGTTTCATTTGTATGGTAAAGGATTAAACGTGTTTAAGTTTCTCAATTTAAATTTATTATGTACATTTTGAATTGCTTAGGATTGATTTCAATTTTGCAATCGCATTTGACACTTGATAGGATTTAATATTTAATAAATTCAAATTTCATATATATATTTTTGCCTTACTATAAGTAATAAACTAACACCAATTTTCTTCCAGGTCACTGTTTACCATTTCTAAAATAGAATAGAAAAAAACAAAACAAAACAAAAAACAAAACAAAAAAAAAAAAAAAAAAAAAAAAAACACACACACACAAAAAAAACAACAACAACAACAAAAAAAAACAAAAAAAAACAAAAAAAACAAAACAAAAAAAAAAAAAAACAAAACAAAAAAACACACACACACACACACACAAAAAAAACAACAACAACAACAACAAAAAAAAAAACAACAACAAAAAAAAAAAACAAAAAAAACAACACCTAACCCCGTAATTCAATGTTATTTTTTCATCTCATAATGTACGCCGCGAAAAGCAACAACAATAAAACAAAACAATGAAACAAAGCAAACAGAAAACCCCTCCCAGCTTAAACTGCTACACCTAGCTTTTTATTGCATGTTCCTTCTCATTACATGAAAATAAAATTAAATAATAATAACCTATGAATGTTAATGTGGTCGCAACTATCAGAATATTATAGTCGCAATCACTTTAGCTGTCATAGGTCGTGATTTATACTCATTATATATACTTGAAAATTATAAAGAAATAAACAAACTGCGAGACAAACTATATTAAAGCGGTACGCTGCTTTAATCGTCAGAATTGCGAACAAATTGATCAGCCCTTATAAATGTAAGTTGGAACCATTAATTCTATATTTGACGAGGTGGGAGGTGGGACCCTATAAATTTTCCAACGTGCGCAATAGTTAGTCCACTTTTCCAATAGCCATCGGTGAGTTGGGGTGCTTCAGAAAGTTTGGTAACGTTGGGGCTGTTCGCCACTAAAATCCGATTTTGGTTGGGGTTTGGGTATAAAAAACCAATTTAGGTCTATTGTTGGTCTTGAAGTAGTACTGTCTGCACGATTGCTTTGTTTTTAATCGAAGAGTTTTATCAAGGGAGCTTCAGATTTAATTTGAAAAGTTAATCTTTACGTTTCGCAGAATCTGTTTCTGGATTTAAGTTAACGGAGATTAATCGAGCTGGTTGTTTTATTAAAGTATCTTAACTTAATTTCATTTAAATTCTTTGAGGATATTTATGTGATTTTTTTTTTCGAAATTTATTTTACATAGATAAAATCCCAGATAGAATACAGGGGAGTACGAATAATAACGAAATCAGCGTGACGTGGATGTTAGACAGGTGACGTCATCAATTACACCATCAAAGAGTGCTATATTTAGAACGAAGACAGGAGCGTAGCTTCTTTCCATTCACACAAAGATGTCCAGTGCTATACGACAGATTCTTCTCTTCTTTATTGTTGTTTTGGTAGTGAAATGCTCACAAGTAAGTGAACTGATGTAGTGACTTTGTTGTCTGTAGAAATATCTATAAATAAATTTATTTGTCTCATTTAACGCCAAAAACCTAGATCCGTATTGACCCAGCACCCTAATTTAGTTCATTTGGAAATTTCATAACAAGGGCCCTGATTGGCCGAGACATAAATACATAGATATATAATCAGATCTCTCTCTATCTCTCTCTATATATTCAGAGATTCATGAAAAAAAATATATATACATTTATGACGGTAAGGGGACCCATGGGAAAAAGAAATATGAGCCCGTGCGTGACATTTCCAACAATTTCGCAAGTGCGTGACTCGCACACATTGAGCACCCTGGACAGCTATTCGGGGCAATTACAATATTCGCTGAATGTTTGAAGAAGCTTTGGGTCAGTATCTATCTACAGAGCGCAGAGTGAAGACTCTGATCAGACTATGCGGATGCACAGGCTGATCTGAGTCTTTACTTGGCGCACATGTGTAATGGTTGGAAATGTCACGCACGCGCTCATATAGCAGGGTAGAGATATTTCAGAGGAATTGCTAAAAGCGAAGCTTCGACTTCGATCAGTCTTGGTAGTCCACGCAGTCTGACTAGGCTAGATACTTTTAGCTCGTCTTAAGCCGGTCCTATTCCACCAGTCGGATCATATACAGGCCTACATAAACGATAAAAGCATTCTATATTATTCGTATCAAAATAAGAAGGTATTATTTAAACTTTTTCCTACGCCTTATAGAAAAAAGGCATGAATTATTTAATGACATATGTCAAAATGTCACTTTTCAGACAATTTTCCTGACTTTATTTTGATTTCTGTAAAAAGAACCGACATGTTTTACCTCGATTTTTTTGTCTTAATTCTTTCTCAGTAACATACCATAGAATTATTGTGATTAACATTCACAATCAAACAAAAAGGAAAACAAAACGAACAAACAAAACAAAAACAAAACAACCTAACGCGACGAAGAAAATGCTAGTTACAAGATTTTTCCCCGTTACCAACATTTCTATACATTGTATTTTATTATATATAATCATTGTTAACACGCGCTTTAAATAGCTATCTATAATAACTTTCATTTCAAATGGGTGCCATATTTTATTTCCTTTTATGGACTTTAGAAAAAATAAAATGTTGTTTGGGTCCATGTTTACCAACCAATGTAAATCAGCGTGTTTTTTCCCTATTTCTTTTTTTATAACGAGGACACTGATTGGCCAATACATGTCCCATATTTGTTAGATATTTAAAAGATGAGGGAATAAGAATATCCAGGGATGTCTGTGAAACAAACATTAAAAAAAAAAGGGTCAATCAGTGACACCATTTTAACAATAACTTTATGTTAAGGTAAATTGACCATTCAAGATTCAGAAAATCGAGGAAGTGTGAAATGTATCGCCCTGGTCAGTCTGCGCAATCGGCGCAGGCTGATCAGGTCGATACTTTTCACACTTTTCAGAATGTCCCTTTTCGCCTGACGGATAAAATATTTTTCATTTGGACTTGCTAGGCGAAACGAACCCTGGATGGAATCGCAATGAAAATAGGAAATCATTTGATCTGTTAGTTTAGCGATAGCTTAAGTATATAGTCGTTTCAGCATGCAAACACTGTGACTTATGTCAATTGAAGCTTTAGTTACGGTGTTTTGGTTAGTACGGGGAACTTTTTTTTTTGTATTTTACGATTTCAGATTTTATATTTATTTCGTGAATTTACCAACGTTGATAATTTGTTATGATGTTTTGTTCTATGTTCTATGTGCTGTTTTGAAGATATCCCTTTTCAGTTGACAGATTCAGAATTTTGAGGGACGTATATGATACGTCATGATAACCCCGGAATATTTCGGCTGTGGCACATACGTGTAGTCTGATCTTAGTCTACACCACCTGCTTGTTCTTTCTAAGCCGGAATCGTTTTGCAAGATTAATTTCTAAATTTTTATCAACTCACAATAGGCACCTCCAGTGTTATCAGCCCTTTGATTTTAAAGAAATTTTGTATATAATTTATAATTCAGCATGACACGATTTAAGAATGATTTATGATCCAGTTTCATAATATTAGTGTCATTGTTTTTATGTCTGTATGTAATAACAATACAAATAATTTAATTGCTATCTTTGTTTGGCCATTTTCCGATTCTAATATGGCAATACAACATTCCAGTATATTCAGAATTGAGTATGAGAGCGGAAACGTAAATTGAGTTTTATTTCGGCATTACAAGCTACTATATAGCAAGAATACGGTTATCTGTAAGAATAATGAAACATTTGGGAATGATAAATAAACCGGTTTGTGAGAAAAATAGAATAAAATATTTTGATCGTGAAATTAGAACGGAACTGATGTATAGCACCGAATTTCTTAGTTTTTATACAGTAGGAAATATTTGCTTGAACTTGTCTTCAAGCATTATCATAAATGCCGCTTTTTGACGCCCTGGTGTAATAGGATTATAGAAGTCTTTATGGGAAAAGGAGGAAATTGCTTATCACAATGTTATTCCGAACTTAATTATTTTCTGATTTTAGAGCAATTTGAAGAAAATCTGCAATATTTCTTTCAATTTGGACCAGTCTAAAGTTTTGTCCACAGGTAATTGGTTAAAAGCACATTTTGTCAGCGGGCAATCAAAAATATCGTAAATACAGCTTAATTCAAACTATATTTACGACTTTTATGTTCGTTAGCTTAAGTCATAATTTTCCTTTATATGAAAGGGGTCGGATTGGATGTTAGTTGGGGGTTGGGGCAAAGGTGGGGGCTTGGGTTAGAATATACAAATAAAAGCTTATTTCCAACCATTAACACATTGCTACCGAGTAAAGACTCAGATTAGCCCGTGCTTTTGCACAGTCTGATCAGAGTCATCACTGTGCACCCTAAAGATAGATACTAACACAAAGTTTATTTAGACGATCAGAGAATATTCTTACTGCACTGAGATGCTTATGAGGCTGCTCTGTGTCTAAAGTTCACGCACGTATGAAATGGTTGGAAATATCACGAAAGCGCTATTGCCCTGTTCATTTGATTAACCCTTTACGATTTTTCAAAAATTTTGGACCTGTCCAAATTCAAAGGTTTAGCAGACGACATTATGAATCGAGTACAATTCAGACTAATCACCCTTTACGATAAAAAAATGAGGGATAAGAAGAAATTGTTTGTTACAAGTAATTTCTTCTTTTTCCACAATATTTTCTCAAATATAATATATCAGAGACGTCAGATATAGGGATTGTACAGGAAAGGGTCAGTAGTTCTCGTAAATTTTCCACAATATTTTGTCAATTATGATATCACGGGGACGTAAAAAATAAGGATTGTGCAGGAAAGAGTTAATAGCACTCGTAAATTGTCAAAAATATTTTCTCAAACATAATATCACAGGGGGGGTGAAAATCACAAATTGTACATAAAAGGGTTAATAGCAACCGTAATAGCTTCGCGTATTCATACAGTGATAGCATCGAGCAAAAAAAAAAAAAGCAAAAATTTTACAAATTTTGACCCCTTTCGTATGGGACTATTTTGTGCGGTATCATACAAAATCACTGCGTGCTCAAAATTTGTTCATGGAGTTATGAATATTTTTATCGACTTATCAGATCGCGCTTTTGTTATAGACGAAACCAAAAATTATATTATATTAATTTTGAGGAGGAATATAATTAAGAACAATGACATCGAGTAGGAGAATAAGCAAAATGACTGTTTCATGGTAAAATTTACACGGCCAATCTAGCCTAAAGATATAATATTGGACATATGTTGGAATATCTTGACTGCAAGAGCTTTGTAGGCTGACATGGGTCGACATTGCTTGCCTTTTCAGAATTTCTAAATTAAGAATGTTTATCCTTCATTGCCATTGCATCAAATTTCGAAATTTTAACCTATATATGCCTCTGCTTGATCTGACCTTTTTTCTAAATATTTGTTAAAAGATTTTCTGACAAGCCCCCTGTCTGCATAACGAATCACATATGTACACTCTCTAGGCATTAA
The DNA here is from genome assembly GCA_946902895.1 of Fragum fragum. Classification (NCBI taxonomy): domain Eukaryota; kingdom Metazoa; phylum Mollusca; class Bivalvia; order Cardiida; family Cardiidae; genus Fragum; species Fragum fragum. The sequence continues at coordinate 2,247,995 of OX336378.1, forward strand.
GTATCTTCCGCGAATATGGTTAAACAAAACAAAACAACAAGACAATAATAAAATAAAAAAAATCTAAGCATCTGACGTCAAGTGGATCAAATCAGCGTGGATAGGGGCGATATGGCGTGTCACAAACAATCTTTCCCATATTGATTATTTTCAAGTTATACCTTAACCAATTACAAGGCAATAAGATTTAAGACTGGTCCGAAAGGAGTTGCATACGACATTCTGAAACTTATGAAATTTTAGATTTGGTCAACATTCTAGAAAGAAAACATTGTGAAAATTGAAGAAATTGTTTGTTACAAGCAATTTCTTCAATTTTCACAATGTTTTCTCAACTTTTTTTTCTTGGTGGGCGTCCAACAGCGTGACTGTGTCGTATTGGGTTAAGCTAGTAAATATCAGTGATTGTACAGAGAGGGGTATGAAGCCAAAGAGAAGTCAGTCTGGTTACTTCACGCTGTTATTTAAATTCGACTTCCTGTTCTCGTTTGTTTCATACAATGTTCAGAATTTCATAGCCTTCAGCACTATCAGTACTTTGATGTACGTTTCTGCATCTTTACAACAACAACAACAACAACAACAATAAACCCAATATCAATTTTCTAGTAATGAGTAAATATTTCTTTAAACAGAGAAAACAGTTTTTATATTGTTTTAAATCTTCTAACACTAGTTCCATATGAATTCGAAAACCAAATAAGTTACATATAAGTTACATGTCCAACTAAGTCAAACATATTTGACTAGCCAGGCAGGGGAAAAGACGTCCTGTGTTGTGAAAAAACAAAACATAATTAAAACAAAACAAATAACACAAACAAACAAACAAACAAACAAAACCCCGACCCGTATCAGCCTTTGCGGGCCGCTTAGGCTGACCAGGGTTGAAAATTTCCGCTCTTTACGTTTTTCTTATTCTAGAACGACCGTCCTATACAAGTAAATTCTTCTTTTTTCACAATATTATATTCCCTGCTGAATGAATATTTTTCAAACTTTAAAGAATTATCGTCTGCAAACCTTTAAATTTGGACATGTCTAAAATTTTACAAAAAGGCGAAAGGGTTAAATGATGGCCTTTGATTGTCGTCTGCAAAACCTTTGAATTTGGACAGGTTTATAATTTTACAAAATGGGAAAGGGTTTATGGATGGCCTATGATGTCTTAACCCATTCCCACACAAGAAAATTTTTGACTGGTCCAAATTGAAAGAAGTTGCAGACGACAATTTCAAGTTGATGGAATTTTAATTTTTTCTTCTTTTGGGATAGAAAACATTGTGGATAATGAAGAAATTGCTTGTTACAAGCAATTTCTTCATTGTCCACAATGTTTTCTAAAGCTTTTTTCTTGTGGGGCGTAAAATGGAGGGCTTGAGTTGGAATGGGTTAATTCGGAAACAGTACGCGTCGTGCACAACATGTCGATAGGAAATAAGTGACAAAATTATAAATGGATTTGCTTGCAATTGAAACTTTACAAGTGAAAATTTGACGGAAGTTGTCAAAATGTAATACGGGTTACTTTAATGGGTTTTCGTGCATACTAATCCGGTGTGAAATAGACATGTTCTTCTAGGCGTTATGATGTCATTTACAATTAGGAGAATTTGCCGGGCAAGTAGACAAAATCCCCCCTAACCCATTACCACACAATCATGCTTTTTGACGCCCCTCAAGAATAGAGAGTAAGAAAAACATCATGGAAAATGAAGAAATTGCTTGTAACAATTCAACGGGTCAAGAATTCTGGTTCTACTGGTGTAAGAGAATCAAAGTACTGAAAGTTCTGTAAGCTAGCAAAACATGGTCTTGTTAAGTAATCTTCTCTCTCAGAGGTTATCGTGATAGATAAACTATGTTAAAGTAACCGGGGATTTAATCTATCACAACGCGACAAATCTTAGACTGGTTCGAATTGAAAGAATTTACAGACGACAATTTCAAGTTGTTGGAATTTACATTATATTTGCTTTTTAGGATAGAAGACATTGTGGACATTGAAAAAAAAATGCTTGTTACAAGCAATTTTTTCATTGTCCACGCTTTTTTCCAGAGCTTTTTTCTTGAGATGCGTAAGAAAGCGGGATTGAGCGGGAATGGGTTAAACAACATGCTTATGAAGGCTTTCTCTACAATTTGAATAAAGTTCATTCAGGTGAGATTTCAAAGCAGTGCGCATAGTGAAGACTCTGATCAGACTCACTTTGAAATTGCAGACAGAGTTTGCAATATTCCTGAAATACATAAGAACTACTTTTTATAGCGTAGGCATTCAATTGATTAAGTGGTTAAGCCTCCAGTGGCAGTTTACACTCATTGAACTCTGAGAAGACTTAGCATTTTGTCTGTTTACTAAGTTATCAAAGACGACGCTTTGCTGGCTAAAAATGCAGTCATGGTAAGAAGCACATGCCGATATTAAAAAAGATCTATTTCTCATCTAATACTTATTTTTAGAAGGCCGACACCTGGAACAACTTTATATTATTAGCTTTATATCATTAAGTTATTTTAGCAACCATATTCTCCCTTTAAAAATAGATCTGCTTTAATTAGATCTGTTTCTTTTATCAATATGAAATAACGAACCCTATAAAAAACAAACAAACAAATAAAAAAAAAAAAAAAAAAAAAAAACCAAAAAACACACACACATAAAATAACAACAAATACAACAAAAACTTATGTTGACCCCTTTCCTGCTAAAACCCTGGATTTTACGTTGCCTGTGATTTTATGCTTTAGAAACAGTGTGGAAAAAGAAGAAATTGCTTGTGACAAGCAATTTCTATTTTTCCACAATATTTTTTACCACACAAGTTGGTTTCATTTCGAACCGCATCCAATTTTCACTGTCTTCTTCAACCTCTTTGAATTTGGACCACTATAAAATTTCAAAAAAACGGGAAAGGGTGGAGAGATTCTGAAAATTGTTCAGGTGAAGGCTATAATTGGTATTTCGCATGCCTCATACCCATTCCTATCCAATCCCGCTTTTTATGACCCTCAAGAAAAAAAAAAAAAAAAAAAAAAACGTTTCAGTAAAAATAGTGGAAAATAAAAAAATCTACCTCTTAGAAGCAATTTCTTTATTTCTCACATTATTTTCTTCCTTAAAAGATAAAACAATCCCAATTTCATGAACTTATGATTGTCGTCTTCATTTTTTTGCAAGTCTTAAGTCTAGAAGTCTGGCAATGTGTTTAACGAGAACGGTAACATTAAAGCTAAATACTCTATGAAGAATATTTCGTTTCGTGAGATTCGATTTCCGTCTCCACATTGAAAATATACCATCTTTTTAAATTTCCATAGCGGTAACGCCTCGAACGTGTACATTGTGTTACGAGGTATTTTATTTCCATCTCAGCTTTACATGATCGCGTAGGAAATGAAATGAGGTATAACCAGTAGAGGAAAATTAAATGTCGCACAGCGGGATTTACGCCTTGTACATTTTATCCAAGTATGTTCGTTTTAATAAGGATATATCATAAATGACTAATTCCGTCTGTCATTCAAAGAATCATTCTGCCGATCGAATCATTTTTTTGACAGGAAGTGAAATTAGAACTTCAAAATTAGGCGATATTTTTGTAAAGCATTTTTGTTGGTTTGGAGATTTTAACGTTGTAACTACAGCTTATTCAAGCTGTAGTTACGACGTTTAGGTCGCCAACCAACCATTTTACTTTTTAATGTTAATGATTACTAGCATTAAATTTCGCAAAATAACGCCGTTGAGTATCGAAATGGATCTTTCTGATGGAGCTCAGTGGGCGTTCCCAGCGAAGTCAATGGGCGGGGCCAGCGAAGTCAATGGGCGGGGCCAGCGAAGTCAATGGGCGGGGCAAGCGAAGTCAATGGGCGGGGCCAGGGAAGTCAATGGGCGGGGCCAGCGAAGTCAATTGGCGGGGCCAGCGAAGTCAATGGGCAGGGAAAGCAAAGTCAATGGGCGGGGAAAGCAAAGTCAATGGGCGGGGCCAGCGATACGACAATTGAAGAAAAGCCGCTTCTAATTTTACGATTTTCCGGAGGGCCATCTTCGTTTGACGAATCCCATTTTAACGTCTTATAGTCTAACTGACGGATCACTTACAGCGTCCTCTGATCTCCAACAGAAATATCGTCTTAGATATTTAACGGTGTTATTTTTCAAAATTCTTGGTCAGAGACATGTGAAAAAAAGGCAAAGCGTTACTTAACGTCGATATAACAGCTTGGCGTTTAAGTCGAATAATCAATGAAAATGCTGAAATACAAATGTTGGAGTTCAAAGTTCACTCCATGTTTAAATGATGGATTTAATTGGTCAATTGATTTTTATTTAATGGGGGCGATCCATTAATTGATAAAGTAATTTCCTGTTTACACACCAAGATACAGGATAATCAAATTTTTCAGTTTAGAATAGATTAAAATATAGGGACTGAGGTATGAGTTGACCAATTGCTGGCTCCGCCAACTAATTCCTATTGTCCCGCCAATTGACTCCGACAGGAAGCTCCTCTTCGAATTTTAATGGCGTTATTTTGCAAAATTTATGGCCAGTATAGCGTGTTACAAATAAGTAGTTGGTTGTTGGGCAACTTATGCAAGCTGTAGTTACGACGTTAAGTTCGCCAAACCAACAAAAATTAATCACAAAAGTGGTCGCCAATATCTGAGTTCAAACTTAACTTCCAGTCTAATATTGAACTATTTCATTGGCCGACTGATTATTTGATTGACAGTCGCGATTGGTCAATTCTGTCGTTGGAATAAAAGTTAAAAAAATGAAAAATAACTAGAAATACTTGACGGGTTTCTTATAATGCGGCATCTTAGTCTTTACAAAATAGCCTACGACATACGACGTTTACTCAGCAAGAACTTAATCCAGAAGCCTTGGCGACGTCGAACGTGTCAAAACAAAATATTCTTTAGGCATCTTAGAAATATCCTTAAGCCGGTTTTTTTTTCTCGATTAAATGTATCTTAGATTGATATTTTTCGGACGCAATTTCTTAAAGCGGGTTATTTCGCAAGAGAATTACTCAGCAAAATGATTATCGGCCTATTTTGTCCCGCTGCTATGATTTTCAGTTGAGCGAAATAAACGACAGTATATTAACAATGTAATGTATAATCACTTTTTATCATTAATTCTCTTTGGACAAAAAGTTAGGATTGTCCAAAAAAGATTTTTAAATGTCACGTCGCCGATGTTATCGAAAAAGTCAACCGACCAATCACATTGTCCGTTTAAACCGGACAAGTAAAATGTTGGTCTTCGTTATTTCTATAAAAAAAATTAATTGGTGGGCAACTTAACAGACTAAGAAACTTTGAGGCTTTATAAAAATACGAAGAATTCTTATTTCGAATGTTTCAAATAATCATAATTATATATAATGATCGTTTTTAGGACATCTTAAAATTCTTATTTAGCGGGACTTTTCATCTCGACGAAAAGAACAGACCTCGGCTCGTATCTAAGTCTACTAACATAATTTCTTTTTTGTCAAAATGGTAGACTTCAAACCTTCTATTCACCCATCCCTACACAATCCCGCTTTTTACTCCTCCCAACAGAAAAAGCTTTGGAAAAAAAAAACGTAACAAGTTATTTCTACATTTACCACAATGTTTTCTACCCAGTAAGTTGAAAAAATCTAAAATGTTCTAAATTTTCAACCTCTTTCTACCTCGACGGCCGAGTAGTATAAGTGCTTGACTCGTGATCTGAAGGTCACGGGCTCGAGCCCCACCATCACCGGGGTGTGTTCATTGGCAAGACACTTAATATCCAGCCCCATGCAGTCTACGCAGCTGTAGAATTGGGTAGCAGTGGGTCACTGACTCTCTTTCAGGGCCGTGAAAACATCTGGGTTGTGAGTGTTCGAGAGCGACTCTATAAGCAAAAGGCTTTCGTCGCAATCGAACTAAAATAAATTGGTATAAACTTTCAATTTGGAACATTAAGAATTTTGCCGTAATCGTCACAGCCTATAAGAAAATTAGGCCGAAAAAGCAAGTGAAGACGCAAAATGTTCAACAGTCCACCAAGATGTCAAACACTCTAAGCACGACAGCTTCGTAAAACATATCACGTAGGCGTTAAAACAATAAATTCAACAGGGTTCTGGTCATTAAAATGTCTACTTGAATATTTCTTGGGTTTGACATTATAATGGAAAATAAGCGCCTGAATGAAAAAAATAAGGAATAAACCCCGTTTGTCTGGCATTTTTGTGGCCCAATTATTTAATCACAGTCTGAACCACATGTACCTTAAGAGGGTCAATAAACTGTTAATATTATTGACAAATATTTTATTATTGACAATATATTATTGATTTAATGTATTGACCAATCCTTAATATCTCCCACACGATCACTCATATTGTTAATAATTTTCACCGTACTTTCTATCTAAATGAATGATTTGATTGGTCAATCGATTATATGATTGTCAGTGGCGATCCTTCCGCGACAAGAGACCTCATTGGACCGCGAAAAGAGACCTCATTGGACCGCGAAAAGAGATCGCCTAGGAATTCAGGGAAACAAATATTTATAAAAAGGAGATCGGATTCGACAGATGTCATTTTGATAAGGTATTTCAAAAATATATATATAGTAAGGTAGAACGACAATTCAAGATTGAATTAATCTCACAGGATCGATAGTTATATTGAAAAATATGCCAAAATAGCACACTTCACGGTTTACCGACACGAGTATTGGGTACGGATATCTGACTAGTTTGAGTCAGTCCAATACAGACAATTTTGTTCAAGCGAACAACCTTTTTTCAGCGACCCTTTTCCTTATGCGACCATCATCAAACTTCCCTTTCCGAAAACCAAAAATCTTCATAATTGGAAGTTGTTTCTAATACAATTAACAAAAGTAAATGCTATTTTGGTGCATCTCATTAGAATCGTCTCATTGAGACGATTCTAATGAGTTCCATCAACATAGGGTGAAGTCAGAATCCTGCTATAATTCATATATGCAGTCGCACCGATCCTTCATAAAGCGTATAAAGCGACTATTCTCCTAAGCAAGCGACCATATTTTGCCCGTCCCTTAAGTAGTCGCTGAAACGAAATTTAACAGTACTTTAAAGAAATAGATAAATTGAGAAAAACGTTTATTGGCATTCTTCTAATTTCTATAACATGTAAACCCCAGCGTAATTGAATTGCATTTCTTTTCAAGGTTTGTTTTTAACTTCCTATTCTGCGTGCGACACGAAACACTCTCTTTAATAATTCATCGAGATTTCATTGCACCTCATCCTGTGAATGGACTTTGATATGTTACGTCGACTTTTACTATATTGAAACTGCTAACTCCCGAGCTAGTAAACCCGTTACCACACAAAGACGATTGCTGACGCCCTGAAGAAACATGATCATTGAAGACTATGTTGGGAAAGGAGAAATTGCTTGTGACAAGCAATCTTTCCTTTTCTCACCATTTTTTTCTACCCTATTTGCAACTTATTTTCCAATTCTAGCGCACTCGCCGGCAACTACTATCAATTCGGACCAGTCTAAAATGCTGTCGTCTGGTATTGGGTTAAGAAAACACATTATCAAACCCATTTAAAAATAATGAAGGTACAAAAGAGATGAATTTAGATTATGGACGGCGTGGAGTGAACTATTTGAATAGAGTGAATTGAATGACAGGAAAGCGATTTGGAACGACTTTGAATGGAATATGCGTTTCGTAAATTGTAATGTTTTCGTTATTGTAAGTGTGTAGATATTTGTGGGTCCTGTCGAATAAAGGCATTGCAGGGTCTGTGACCTTACAAAGGACTCACAATACTTTACAATAATCAGTAACTAATCATCAAATCGTGATCATATATAAACCTCTTTGCCGAATCGTTGCCTTATATAGCACCCTTTGCCAAATGTGGTCATATATAACGCTCATCGCCAAATCCTGGTCATACATAACGCATATTGCTAAATCATTTCCAAATCGTGCTTATATGTAAAGAGCAAGGGCATCCTTTGCGAATCAATCAAATCATGGTCATATATAACGCCTATTGCCAAACCCTGGCCATGTGTTATACACATTACAAAATCGTGACAATATATCAAACGCCCTTTGCCAAATCATGGTCATATATAACGCTCATCGCCAAATCGTACCTGTTATAAGTCACATTGCCACATGGTGGCCATATATAATGTTTATTTTCCAAATCGTGCTCATATGTAACGAGCATGGACATCTCTTGTGATCCAATCCGTATCAAACCATACGGTCTGTTCTCGGAAGCTATTCGGTCCCTATCTTGTCGCACCATGGGCGGCGATCTCTACTTTTTCAACGATGAATACAATAGCCCATTGCACGTTACGATTTACGGTTCCCGTGATTTAGACCCATCGTATTACCTGTGTGCTGTGTGATTATCTTGAAATCTTCTTAGAACTGAGTTGTTTGTAACCATTCCAAATACACGCGTTTTTGATTAGCCAGCCATGCCTATTGACCCATTACCATTTAACCCCATTTTTTCACAATCCTCAAGCAATTTCGTCATTGTTCGCAATGTTTTTTATTCCCAAAAGCCTTTTAAAAAATCACTAACCTGAAATCGTTGTCTGTTTTGTTTTGAAATGGTTTAAGCGACCAAGATAAAATGATGTTTTTTCAAAAGCACAGACGACAAAACAACTGCTTTGAAATTTTATGAATCAAACTATTAAAAGTTAATGAAAAGGGGACGTACTCAAATGGCTATCAGAAAGCCAGTGATTTTATGGAATGAGATGTTTATCGAATTGGATAAAAAAAAAAAAAAAAAAAAAAAAAAAGATTTGGGTAATCAATTAGATAGACAATTGTCATTGTACTAGTGTTATATAAAGTCCATATTTTCCTGACAAGTTGATTCCCTTCCCTCTTTTTGCGGTAAACATAATTTGATAAACGCTAATTTCGCGTGATAGCTCATTTTTTAAGCGAAAGCCATTCGACAAATAAAACATATAGACATGCGATAGTGTGAATTTCTAGAAAAGTACTCAATCACATTTTATAGAATAGAAAGCCATGACATAGAAAAATGCTACCATTTTTGACCCACAATGCGAAAAAAGACCTACCGCTTAGTGCTATCCTACATACAAACACGTGCGCAACAAAAACAACTGACGCAGACGAGCCTAGAACACACGCGCTAAAGAATCCAAAAGATTAGCGGGCTTACCACTGAGCTATAGTTGGCATTCTCCACTACAGTTGCTAGGCACTGTATCTAATCATTGATTCAATCATATTGTTCACGTGGCTTTGTCGAAACCATACAGTTTCTTTTACAAATGGTACCGTTTTTTTTTATTTTATTTTGAAAGAGGCGTGAAACCCTTTAATGTGGTAGCTCGCTGTCTGAAAGTATCGATAGGGTTAGTTTGTATTTCCGTTTATTTATCGTCGCTACCGTAGCACACGCCCATATGAGCGACGCCCCCAGAAGACGGTTAGTTGTTATGGGGGATAGTGCAAGAATACAGGACGAAACTGCTGAGAGCTCTGCCTGATTCTTCAACGTGCTCGATGGATAGCACCGTCACAAGGGGCCCCGGTTTACGTCTCATCCGAAAGACAATTAGTTTGTTAGTTGATATGGTCAGCCCTGGGCTCGAACCCGTGATCGACAGGGTTAGGGACAGTAGCCCAGTCTATAAACCCCCACACCAATGAACCAAAAAATCATTTTTCGGTGTCAAGGCAGTTCGGTAATTTGACCCCCTGTGTTTTACGTTTCTTTTACCTACATGGTCCTTTTCGTTTGATCGATGACGAGCAGTAGACAACTATTCATGATATGTGAATTCAATTAGAGCAATCCTAATTACACAATTACGAAGTGTCCAATAAAGCAGATGTTTTTCTCTCTCCATTATTTCAAGGTTGATTTTACTAATGAATGTCCTTGTAGACTTCAGAAAAACTTAACACCAGCTTTTAAGTCACTCATTATCAATCCTAATTTTTGACGCCCTTGAAGAAAAAAGTTTCAGAAATTTTTTAGGAAAATGAAGAAATTGCTTATAACAAGCATTTCATGTCAAAATTGCGTAGAAGTGGGTTCAAGCATCTGGATTGTAATTGTTCGACATTTACTCTATACGCTTAAAGATTACGTCGCAATCGAACTAAAGTAAATCACAATAAACTAAACTTTAATTACAATATTTTGGTCGTGCTCTGTCAGTGTAAACAATTAAAACCGATAGAGCTAATACGCAAGATTAATATATTTCCGCTAAGATCGTGTAATATACTCCTCGCAAAAAGTTAAGCAACAAGAAATAGTTTGACAACTGCATCTGAATATTTTATATTTAATAAAATACAAACAAATATTCTTTAACATCAAATACTGTTCCTGCAACATCAGCAAGTAATCGAGTGGTGATGTCAATAATAATGAAGTAGCGGGACGCCAAAGCAGCACATACTGAAAATAGCAGTGCAAAAGTCATTTACCAGTAATGATTCTCAGTGTCAATACCGTGTTTGACCTCCATGTGACTGAACACAGGCTTGAACACGACGTTGCATAGACCAAATCAGCTGATCAAGTTGTCGCTGTGGAATTGCCTGCCATTCACGCCTTAAGAATGTTTCCAGTTGATCAAGGCTCTAGGGGCGAACATTCTGTCCATACACACGTCTTCCCAAGATGTCCCAAGCGTGATCAATCGGATTGAGGTCAGGTGACCTTGCTGGCCAGTCCAAACGATTGATATTGTTTGTCTGAATGTCATCTAAAGCAACCCTAGCACGATATGCGCGTGCATTGTAATCTATAAGCACAAAGTTTGGACCAACCTGTCGTGCCAGTGGAATAATAATAGGCCTAACAATCAAGTCATGGTATCGTTGGCCAGTCATAGAACCTCTATTGACAACAATGTCAGTTCGGCGTCCAACTCCGATTCCCGCACAGATCATCAAACTGCCACCCCCAAAACGGTCATGTTCAGCAGTGGTACAATCAGCATAATGTTCATTGACATCCCTCCATACACGAGCCAGTCCATCATTGAAATCAAGGCAAAAACGCGACTCATCAGTGAATAAGGTATTGCGCCAACGATTGACTCTCCAGTTGACATGTCGGTTGGCCCAATTCAGTCTAGCTCAACGATGCTGCACAGATAAAGGTATTCGCTGCAGATGTCTCCTGGATTTAAGCCCCAAAGCATTCAATCTATTGCGAATTGTCTGAGTAGAGATTCTGTTTGCATGTGCCCTCTGAAAATCATTCTGGAGTGATGTGGCATTGGCAAACCTGTTCCTTCGAGCTGTAGTCACCAAGTACCGTTCCTGCCTAACTGAAGCTTCACGTGGTCGTCCTGAACGTTGCCTTTTAGTGAATTGTCCCGTCTGTTCAGGATGACATATCGCCCTTGCTACGATGTACACCTAGCTGATTAGCTACAGCTGACTGTGTTTTTCCACCCTGAACCATACCAACAGCCCTTGCAACTTCATGAGAGGACAAATGTCTACGGACCATGTTGCTTGTCAAATGAGTTGGCATAAATGTGTAAGAGTGTGCACATGAAAGACCATGCTGCATGTGCAAAGCAATGCACAATAAAGTAACAATGCAAGCACATTTCATGCGCTAGTGTTTAGTCATGCAGTACAAATCATGGAGTGGTGTTATTGGGTAGGCTGTTGGAATGGTTAGTTTTGTTTAAACCATATAGCGATAGTAGGACTTAAGGGCCAATATCAGTATGTGCTGCTTTGGCGTTCCTCTATTTTATTTTAATTTACGATGCCACTTGATTACCTGCTGATGTTGAAGGAACAGTATTTGGTGTTAAAGAATATTTGTTTGTATTGTGTTAAATATAAAATATTCAGATGCAGTTGTCAAACTATTTCTTGTTGTTTATCTTTTTGTGAGGAGTATATTTAGGAATATATCTGTCTTCGACCTAACTAACGTTGTCGCAATTTGTAAGTCGTTGGTGGGCGAGCAAAAATATCGTAACTTCTGCTTCACGTAAGCTGAAGTTACGATATTTTGCTCACCCACCAACGAACTGTCAAAAGTACAATGATTTTATACCAGTAATTGGCGTAACAATTCTTTGATGTATTCTGGACTGGGTAAATCTAATTATCCTTTCCTAACAGAGACAATGGTGCCATTTTGGCAACAGATGACACCATTGAATCAATCTTTTGATAAAACAAAAAGGAGAGAGAGAGAATGAGAGAGAGACAGAGAGAAGAAGAAGAGGATAAGATAAATTCTGTCAAAGGGTGACAAGAAACTTGTAACTACAGCGTATTTAAGCTGTTACGAGTTACGATGTTTATTCGCCCGAGGACTGTATGTCGTGTTTATCATGTTTCAGTGCACCTTATTCTATGATGTGATTGAAGCAAATTCTGCGAAGCGATTTTGTGCACTTAATTTAGTGTGATTGTTTCAACGGAAACAACAACAAAAAGAGACGTCTTCATTTTTTTCATTTTTTCATAATTTAATGCCATCAGGCTTAGCAAAGCAAATATTTTATTAGTTGGAGTTGTTTTTGGAAAATTTTAGTGAATTTCTTTGAAGGCAAGCATGAAGAAAAAAATCTCAAAACAACACTATTCCGCAAATGAAACAAGAAAGACATATTTCCTTTAATTTCTTATAATATAATGCCACCAAGCAAACAAAGCAAATATCTTATTGATTTTTAGATCAAATGATGTATTCACTTTGTGGGCAAACTGCGTGCTCAAATCTTGTTAATGAAACTATGAAAACGACAACAACAACAACAACAACACGCAGAGAACAGTCTATTCCATTAAAGATAAATGATAAACGTTATCAGTAGATTACGTAACTCTACACTGTATGCATATTTCATTCGATTTCCTAACTTTATTATGCGATTTTCGATCCGATTAGAAGAAATCGAATACTTAATTAGTCGTTAGATCAAGATTGCTTTGTAGTAATGATTTTTTGGAATCAATTTTCAAAACAGATTTTACTAATTTCTCTGAAAAGAATATTTGTGTGACTTTATATGGATTAAATGAAACGGAATGAAAATTCTATAGAAAAGACAAATTGGAAAATTCTACATAAAGATCTATTAATCCATTACCAGACGACAAACTTTTGACTTGTCCAAATTAAAAGGAGTTGAAAACGATAATTTGATGAAATTTTAGATTTGTTCAATTTTCTTGAAAGAAAGCGTCAGTGTGTGGGAGTGGGTTAACTACACAAACCCCTCATTTTAACGCCTCTGAAAATTAATTTTGATAAAAAACATTGTGAAAATAGGAAAAAAATGCTCGTCACAAGCAATTTTTCGTATTCTCACAATGGTTTCTTCTGTAAATGGCCTTTTTCATGCTGTCCAGGAATTGGTTAAATACAGAACGAAAATGAAGGAAAGCAAAAGCAGCCATGATAAGGAAAAGAATCTATAATCGGTCACTTTGACGAAATGGACTAAAAAGTAAACAACAACTACAACAAACCCTCAAAACAGGATGAGTAAATTCTAAAGATAATTTACATGTATAGGAAAGCTAGTGTTAGTATAGTTTATATTCATTTATTTTTGTTCCATTTTGTCGAAAGCTTCAAACTTTTAGCTAATAGAGTTACAATCCAAATGTATTCATGTCCCTGAAATGGAGGCAGCGGTTTAGCCCATTCCCACACAATGACGCTTTTTAACACCTCTCAAGAAAGATCAATTGGTAAAACATTGTGGAAAATGAAGAAATTGCTTGAACCGAGCAATTTCTTCATTTTCCACAATATTTTCTACCCAGAGAATCGATAAACTCTAAAATTTCTTAAACTTTAGATTGCCGTCTGCAATTACTTTGAATTTGGACCAGTCTGAAATTTTGTCGTCTGGTAATGGGTTGAACCCAATTTTACAGCGGGGTAGACTTGGAATGGCTATTGAGTATATGGCACTTGAACACATCCCAGTGCCGGTGGGATCGAATCTGTGACCTTCTATTCGGCCATCGAGTCAGTCAGCTAGAATTAATGTGCCTGTATAACTTTATTAGATAATTAACCCTTTCCTGTTCAATCCCTGGTTTTTAATTCCAAGGGCTTTTATAACTGAGAAAAAAATGTATATATAAAAAGGAAATTGCTTGTCACAGTCAATTTCTTCTAATTCCACAATACTATCTACCCTACTAAATGGCCATTCTTCGAATTAAATCCTCTTTAAATTTTCGTCTGCAAAACTTTTGAATTTGGACAGGTCTAAAATTTTGTAAAAATGGGATCGCTAAGATAATTCAACAGAAACTAAAGATTTTCTAACTGATATCTTAACTCATTACCAGACGATAAAATTCCTAGACTGGTCCAAATTGAAAGAAGTTGCAGACGAATTTTTTATTTGATGGCATTCAAATAATCTTTATCTAAAAAGAAAGCGATTTCTTCTTTTTTTCCAAAATGTTATCCAAAAGCCTTTTCGGGGGGGGGCGTAAAAAGTTGATATGCCAACTTAACTAGTATATATAGATACCAAAATCAATATTTGTGTTTAATTTTAAAAGAGATTAAAGTAAAAAATTCTGTATTTAACTTCAAAACAACGCAGTTTGACCCATTCCAACTCAATGTGGCTCTTTTACGCATTCCAATAAAAGAAAAAGAATTAAAAAACAAAGTGAAAAATGAAGAAATTGCTGGTTACAAGCAATTTCTTCAATGTCCACAATGTTTTCTGTCCTAAATGTAACCAATTTGAAAATTTCGTCTGCAACCTCTTTCAAATTGAACCAGTCTCTTTTGTCGCGTTGTACTGGATTAATATTTAAATTGAACTTCCTGTTGGAGATCAGCGGAGGAGACCAGCGATCCAACAGCAGACCTGGTCCCTTGAACAAGATTAACTATTTCATTTTGTCATGAAAGGGTCGAGGGAGAAATTGCATTATTTATAACATGGTCTGGAATTGGAGAAGTAATAAATCGAAAATTAAACTAATAATGAAATAAATGTTGTAACTCGAGTAAAATATAAGACCGATTGATTAAATTTATTCATTCTGCAAGCATGCAAAAAAATAAAAGCAAGAAATAGTTTTTTTATCCTATATGAACAATTCGAGAAAAAAATGTTGAGTTGACATGATGGATTAGAGAAACTTGAATAAGCTTCACCTACGATGTTTAAGTCACAAAACCAACAAAAAGACTTGGAAAAGGGTTGGGGGTCACCCTTCATTAACCATTTAAACGAATGATTTGATTTGGTCAATCGATGTTTTAATTATAGTAGTGTCCGTCGTCTATAAGTCGAGCATCGGTTTCCCGATCAAGAGGCTCCGAGTTCGATTCCCGGCAGCGGCTATCGATCATGGATCTGTCTTTGACCTGCATACTCGTTGCGAGCTAAAATTAGTTGAAAAAAAAAAAAAAAAAAATGTTTCCCAATTGATATAGAATAAATAGGTTTAAACCTGAAGAACAAATGATCAAGTCAAATTACATTTTAGGACCGGAAGTGAACTTTAAAGTCCAACACTCTAGACATTGTTTTAAGTCGCCAACCAACCATAATACGATTTTGTAACATGTTTATGACCATAAATCTGCCCCCAAACAAACAAACAAAAAACAATCCCACAACAATCCCACAAAAATCAACACACAACAACAAAAACCAACAACAACAAAAAACATAGTTTAATCCATTCCGACACATTGACGCTTTTAAACACCCATCAATATGAAAGCTTTGGAAAACTTTGTGGAGAATGAAGAAATTGCTTGTTACAAGCAATTTCTTCATTATCCACAATGTTTTCCACCCAAAAAGCAAAGAATTTGAAGATTTCATAAGCTTAACTTCTTTGAATTTGGATTGGTCTATAATTTCATCGTGTGGGAATGGGTTGATATCAAATTGGAACTTCCTGTTGGAGCTCAGTGGGCGTGGCTAGCATTACATAGATTGTATGTGTATGTATATGTATATGTGTACCAACGATGAGCTATGTACGCTCAAGTTGAAAAAAAAAGTTCTGTTTTATTCTGTTCTGTTTTATTCTGTTCTGTGATGGCGCGGTCTACGACAAGTATCATCCTACAACAGCAAAACAAGATTTCTCCTCTGAGATACAAGATCAATGGGCTGATGCGAAAATCCAATCAGATTTCATTGAGCTTTAATCAGATTCACTGTTTATAAAGGTCTACGTTAAAACATGATTAAAGCTCACACAGATAGTGCGTCCCCAAAGGGGTGATAAGACCTTAGTAAAGTGATACCCTTGTTGCAAGAGCTATGGTGTTTTTCGTGTTTTTTTTTGCACTTTGCTCTCTCCAAATACTCATTTTCGAACAGTTTGAATGATTTAACTCTCTGAAAATTGCTTTACAAATATTATGATTTTTTTTTCATTCTCTTTTTAAATGACATCACTGAAAACGCAAATACTAAGGTATTTCTATTTCGCAACTGTGCTTAAATTCAACAACCACTAATAGAAGGTTCGCGATTTCAACAAACAATCAATCGACCAATCAAATCATTCATTAAGAAATTAAATAGGCTTGAACTCAGACTTAAATGTTAAGATCTTTTTGCGATCCCCGGCGGCGGCAAATATTCTTTCCGACAATTGTCTCTCACCAATGGGTGGATAATCGTAAACCTAAGTGGGATAGCAGCTGGGGGCTAGGAAATGATGTAGTGGTAGTACTGATGTGAGAAATACCAGGAATCCATTGTTAGGTGCTCCAGCCGCCGCGATATGACTGAAATACTGTTAAAAGCGGCGTTAAACCTCAATCAATTTGTGCGAT
Source organism: Fragum fragum (assembly GCA_946902895.1). Classification (NCBI taxonomy): domain Eukaryota; kingdom Metazoa; phylum Mollusca; class Bivalvia; order Cardiida; family Cardiidae; genus Fragum; species Fragum fragum. The sequence continues at coordinate 2,264,850 of OX336378.1, forward strand.
ATAAACGTAGTTACAGCTTATTTAAACTGTATATACAGCAATTCGACGGCCAATCATTTGTCATATGTAATTTACCATACACTTTACACATGACGGTGTTTGATATCTAACTCGAACTTCCTGGTTGGAGGCCAGTGGGCGGGGCCATCGATCCGTCAATTTGTTTTACATGACATACCCACGACCATCTCTATTTCACACATCAAGGTCTCATAGGTTCGACCCACCTCACATATCCTTTCCCACATTTGTCTCTCGGCTCGAGCACATAACAATGGATTCCACGTATTTCACACACCAGTATTACGACTACAGCCTTTCCTAGCCTCCAGCTGCTATCCAACTTAGGTTTACGATTATCCACCCATTGGTGAGAGACAAATGTCTGATAGAATATGTGCCGCCGCCGGGGATCGAACCCAATAAAAGTATCAAAAGATAAAAACAGAAAATATTTAAGAGTTGAATACTTTATTATTTTTTTTTATTTTTTTCATATATGTATGAAACTGAAAACCTTATCAAATTATGTGATTACTTTTAAGTTGCACACCTAAATGGAAACAAAATAGTCCCTACATTTCTTTTACTTTTATATCACCAAAGATTGTAGCGCTTAGCGCAACACTATCGTAGGTGCTTACATAAATAAAGGGACTTATGAGAATGTTGCTCATAGCATTCGATATGTCAGAAGAAGATATCAAAGACGCAAATAATTTACATGGTTTGGGCGGTCATTATGGGAAGTATATAGTACAAAAGCTAACGAAAAAGTTTCGTTCTCCATTTTTTCCACGGAGGTAGGAAAAGAATTTTTCGGCAATCAGAATGCTGGAATTGGAAAATGGATATGGACAACTAAAATTAAATCATAACAGAATGACACACGTTTGAAACACTCTATATCAATCTTAAAAAATCGTCACTCGGTGATCAAAATGTCGTAACTGCAGCTTGATTTTGATCGCCCTGCTTTTTATTTATTTCCAAGAGCAACCTTGCACTTCGGAAAACAGATCTCGGTTCGTATAACGCGCATGCGCCTTGTTTATTTGAGTACAATAGCTCCTTGATTTAATATCTTCTTGGATTTTATAAAAATATATTTTGTAAATTTCCTAATTGAAACCAAGCCGTAATTCACTTCGCTCATTATTCATTCACACATGCCTTATTTAAGAGAGAGAGAGATAAAAAAACGCGGTAGTTAAAATCCGTTGAAATGATTCCACTGTACCAGTTCTATTAACCCGATTTTTATTGTACAGGCATCGAAATGATTTCATTCTTATCAAATTAACGCCATTTAATTCCGGCGAATTACCTTTGTCTCGTAAAGTAGTTCTCCGAATCAATCCTCATTGGTATTCGTGGCGTTAGGTGCGAGCGCTCTCCTGCATGGCAAATTACGAGGAAAGGATAATAGTAATTTCAAGGCCAATTTTAAATACACACGTTATATAAAGCTAATTATATCCTTTCGCTATTGACTTAGATTAAATAAGCTAAAATAGTATTAAAAACAGTGATTTTTCGATGCAAAGGAAAGTTTTATTTCCCACTTTTCATCAATAATGATTGACGAATCGCGTCTGTCAATCAAACAACGAATCTACCAATCAAATTACTCATTTACACTGGAAGTAACTTTGGACTACAACATTTGTCGACATTTATATAACGTATTTGTGTTGTTCTGTCGACTTAAACGTCGTAACTACAGCTTATTCAAGCTGTAGTTACCACGTTTAAGTCGCCAATCTAAGACATTTGTCTTTCATTTTATATCAATAACCAAATATTTAATAAATAATGTAATTTATAACCTTCGTCGAATTTCCTGTCGGAGTTCAGTGGGCGTGGCCAGAGATCGGTGAGTTGTTGTTCTGATTAAGGAACGTCGCTGCTTTAGCAAGGAGTAGTGATCTTTGACTTTTTAAGTGCAATGTCAAATACATCAGGTAGAGAGTAAAATATGACGATTGTGTTATAAACCAACCACACTATTTATTCTATTTTCAAGAAAAAAGTGTATGACATTATTTCTGACCAAGACGAGAAATTCTTAATTTTGTCCGGAGAGAACGCCGAAATGAAAACATAATATTAACACGGAAAAAATGATGAAATAATTAAAATTAATAAAAGAGGAAATGGTGACTTTCTCACATGCAAAGTGAATATAATAAAATCCCCAAACAGTTACGTGATCAGTCATCCGAAAAGACATCGTCCAGAAACGCCATAAACAAATATTTGAAACAAAAATCTTATCCAGCAAAGGTTACTATTAGTATTCCGGGACTTGATATTCAAGCTTTAGTTACGACGTTCAGGTCGTCAACCAACCATTTTACTTTCTTGCTACATATTTTTGCCATACATTTTCAAAATAACAGAGTTTAATATGAAAGTAGAGCTTTCTGTTGGAGGACAGTGGGCGGGGCCAGCGATCCTTAAAAAACGCCCCTCTATGAATGCTAAGAACATTTATCAGATGCATTTTACCACATTTGATTTGCATAATTTGTTAGCGCTATTTTGGTAGTTTGTCACGTGAAACTACGATGTACATCCGATTTTTTGAATGAGGAGTGTGATTAGTTTTTTTTTTCGGTTCATACCTCCATGAAAACAAAAAATATTCTCTTCATCTCTTAAATGAAAATTATCTAACTAAAGAATATGTGTAGCAGTTATGGCGAACTATCTTCAATCACGAAACTAACAGCGAATTGTTCCATAAAAGAACAGGCAAAATTTTCGTGAAATATATATGTCGTAAATTCTGAATGTCTAGCACATTTTGATTAGTTTCGAATCTTTATGAATTTCCAGAACGAATGATTTGTCGTTCCAGAGGGAAAAATCTTTTTCATTGTCTAAATTCACGAATTACACAATAAACGTGAGACATACGAAAATTGGTTTTTACATTCTAGAAAATAGTCAGAAGTAATAAAAGCTTTCCGAAAAATCCGAAACTTTGTTGTCAGGTGTCTAAGATATTGCGGTTGTCACTTTATGTCGAAATGAAACCGTATTAGATCGGTTTTATTTTCTAGTGGAGACACTTTCCCTTTCAATTGAAGTTAGAATAGTATTAACTTGTCAAATACATAACAAGATGATTTTTTTTCTTTATTAAGTTTGATATCCTATAGATATTTTCGTGTTTTTTTGCAAACTAGCCTTTAAAGGACTTGTTTGTTTCTATCCCTTTTGAATCAATTATAATTTTTCGTCTAAAATTACACTATAGCAGATTTAAACCTGTTACTTAACGTCAAAATTTTAGATCGGTCCAAATTGAAAGATGTTACAGACAACACATTTGAGTCGATGATATCATTTTTTTTTGTCTTCTAGGGTAGAAAACATAGCGCATAATGAAGAAATTGTTTGTAACAAGCAATTTCTTTATTTACCACAGAGTTTTCAAAAGCTTTTTTTTGGGGGGGGGGGTCCGAAAGCTGGATTGTGTGGTAATGGGTTAAATCAAACCAAAGTAATTGTATCGTTCACAAACTATGGATTCCTGTAACTTTTTTTAAGCGGCGCAGTTGTGTGCAAAATCCAAACGAACCATCTGAAGCTCATACCCTTCACTTTTTGTCATTCATCGTTTGCTGAGAGAAAATGAAGCGAGTGGAGATCAGAGATCAATCTGATGCCGAGATCAACGTGCCACTCTAGTTGTAATCATCCTTTTATGATTAAAGGGTCAGGCGAACGAAAACACGGACCTGTAAATCAACTATTCATAATATGACCTACAGATTGGGAGTGAAAAAAAACCCAAAAAAACTCGTTGAATATCTTTGATATTACACGGGTGATATTACACTAGTTCAATAACTATATAAATGATTAAGAACATATGATAGTGTTTACGACGTCAGAATTTATAAGTTGCGTCATTTTATAAACGGCGTCATTAGTTTCGATGGATTGATTGATTTCAAGTATTCCATATTTCGATCGTAAATTATTCGGCCATATAATAAATAGAATATCAAATGTGAGCGAATAAATACCGAGTTTTTTAAACTCGTCATCTAAAGCAGAGAAAACCTCTGTAAAGCCTCGTTTGTATCTGTTTAAACACGACGAGTTCGATGAATCCGTTATTTGATGAGGACTTATTCAAAATCTCTGAGATACTCCAAGAATTTCGCGAATTAAGGCGGAAAACTGATCGATTGATTGAAAGGGGTTTAACACCACTTTTAACAGTATTTCAGTCATATCTCAGCGGCTGGAGCACCTAACAATGGATTCCTGGTATTTATCACACCAGTACTACCACTAAATCCTTTCCTAGCCTCAGGTTGCTATCCCACTTAGGTTTACGATTAGCCAACCATTGGTGAGAGACAAATGTCGGAAAGAATATGTGCCGCCGCCGGGGATCTTACCCATGACATTCCATGGTTGAAGATTTTGAGTCTAATGCGCTACCGACTGCGCTCTTACGGCGGTTGTCGACAAACTGATTAACCCGGCCTTTTTTGTAGGTTGTACAATAAGCACAATCATACTTCAAAGCAATGAAATACAATTGGTAATGCGGGATCACCTTGTTTTATACCCGAGATAATTTCTGACTCAAAGAGGTTATAAACCAGTATATGTCCATGGCATGTATCAATGGTTCATTGATTAAATCGGGTGCAAGAGGTTTGATAATCATGCAACAAGAAATTTACACGCCGTTTTATGATGACATAAATTCAGCTTAAACCTTTCCTGTACAATCCCTGGTTTTTACGTTTATGATTTTATAATTGAGAATCATTGTAGAAAAGAAGATTCTTCTTTTCCACAATACAGTATTTTCTGCCCTATTGAATGTTTATTTGTCAATTTAAAATCAGCTTTATAAAATTTGTCCTAAGAGCTTTGCATTTGGACTGGACTAAAAAAAATGGAAATAGAAAAAAAACAAAAAAACATGATATTAGTAAAATCAGAGAATTTACGCACAACCGACGGATCGCGATTGTCAATCAAAGAATCAAATAATTAATTTAGACCGGATGTGCACTTTAACTCAAACGTGAACCGAAATTTCTGTCAAACCTTTTTGTTGGTTTCGCGACTAAAACGCCATAGCTACAGCTTATTCAAGCTGTAGTAAAGACCTTAAGATCGCCAACAAATCATTTTCTTTCCAAGTTGGAGCTCAGTAGGCGTGGCCAGCGTTTAATCGATTCCAAGTCCCTAGGGAACTGCGTTCGATCTCCGTCATCTCAGAACATTCTTTATGCAAAAAAGTATCGTGTAGATTCATCTCTTTAACGTACAATTTTGGATGTGATTTTATAATACCTAATTATGAAATAGGTTTTAAAAGATTGTTTCAATTTCTTTTAAGACATGACGAGATTACCTTTTGTTTTCATCGAGGTATAAACCTAAACACTTAACCCACTCTAATGTATGAATACGCGAAGCGGATTCATACATTAGTGTGTAAAAATTGAGGTCCAGACCGCAATAAAAACAACTACAAAGTTGTTCTCTTCCTTTCTTATAATGCATTGTCAATTAGCAAAGCAAAGCAAATAGTTAACTGGTTTTGATTTAAATTTGTGGATCTACTCTGAGCGCAAGCATACAAAATATTTGTGTGGTCAAAATTTTGCTCATGAAAGTATGGAAAAATTCCAGTCAATAAAAAAAACTTTAATCTTGATAGATGAAACTAGAATTATTACAGTTTAGCTCATACTCTCGTGGAACAACTGAGGGTCGCCGCTATAAATAAAATTCGATTGGTTCAAATATACCGGATATGGGCTTTGTTCTTAAAAACTTTTGTTATTTTTGTCGGTTTGGCGACTTGAATGTCGTAACTAGAGCTGTAGTTACATATATTTGTTTACGGAACACTTTTCGGGTCCCTTTTCGAGTGATCAGTCTGATGTTATAACGGATTAACGTGAGTTCAGAAAATAAATTTGGATCAAAGTTGCGATTATGTAACAGCCTTTTCCTGGGCGACGCCATTGTGGAATAAATAGGAAAACAAAGACGCATAGATCCTTTGATATTTAATATCGATATGCTTTTTGCGACATAGAACAAATTGGATGTTTGGACATCAAAAAGCCTCATGTCATGACAAAAGTCCTTGTTAATAATTCACCTAACCGAATAATTTAGAGACAAGCAAAGTTTCAGACAGTCCTGATGGGTTTTGGATTAAATATCTGGTTGGACTGTTAATTTCCTATGATATAAGTGTCAAATTAGCTGAAGTGTAGATGAGTCGCGTCAGTTGAGGTCAAATATTTCTTCTCCTTAGGGGCCACTTTATTGTTGCAGAGAAAATCAAAGCCATGAACGTTCTTGTACTTTTTTTTATTAACATTTAACCCTATATCTCTTGCCTGAAAATTTTGAAAGCAAAATATATATTTTTTTTATTTTCAATAATAATTGGTGTGCACACCTTAAATTCTTATAAAGATTGATCGCTTTTGCCTAAGAATATTTCAGGCCTTTCATTTTCGAGTTGTTATTGTTTTCAATGCGAGGTGGTTTGATTCACTTCAGTCGGAGTATTGAATACCATGTGAATTCCGTAAATCGTGGCTGTAATCTTAAAAACCCATTACAAAAATTCTCTCCATTTTCATTTAGCAATTATCATTAGATGCAATTGGCCTAAGCAAATCAAGCTTTTCTCTAAACACTTCCCTCACTTCATCAATTTTCAAACATTTTTTTACCTCAGTTGAAATACTCTAGATTAAATTTCGTGCTATTTGAAAGTACCGATGGTTTGAGTATGATACACGAAATGCTTATTTAGTTAAAACTAGCATGCAGTTACGTACATATGCATTGGCGTATCCGGTAACTATGTCAGACGAACACTAGTTCAGTTCTACATTTCAAGAAAAGATTTTTTCCAATTTATAACCCCTACCTTTAGACCTAGCCGTAGATCTCTTCTAGTGATCCTTAAAGTTTTTCCAGACATTTGTTCCAGATTTTCTAGGTCCAAATCGCGGCTTGACGCTGATATAAAGCATATCTTATCGGCGCAGAACATTTGATTCCCTCTTCTCTTCGTTCCCCTGTAATCTCTGCAACTAATATCGATCGATGCTGACCGAGTCATGTCAGTCTGAAGAGTTAAAATACCATCCAGAATTATTTTTTTTACTTAACCCATTCCTACAAAAGCCCTATATTTCGCCCCTTTGAATAATACCCTCGAAAACATTGTAGAAAATGAAGACATTGCTTGTTACAAGCAATTTCTCCATTATCACAATGTTTTTTAACCCCAAAAATAAAAATATTTTTAAGAATACTTGGAAATGTCGTCTACAACTTCTTTTCAATTAGGACCAGCCTGATATTTTGTCGTTTGGTAATGGGTTAAACAAGTATGACGTGTTAAATGTATTTCGCGAGAGTTATTTATCACAAAACAAGTCTCTATGAATAAAACAGTAGTTTCTTGTCAATAATAATCACTTTTAATTAAAATGATGAATGTAGTCTCGTCACTTGTATTTAGTGTTGACGAACGAAAATTGTTCTCAATGACACCATTAATTTCCACACATAAACATTAACCGTAAATAATAGCCAGTCTATAAATTCAAACTAAACATTCGTGAAATTCATTTGTCTAAATCCTTGCCAAACCATACAATTTTACACTGGTCAAAATTCATTGATTTATATGCATTTAGAAACGATAATCTATTTAGGGTATAGCGGGCTCGAAATCATGACGTAACACATATTACCATTTTCCTGACGTCATGTAGTGCGTCATGAATCACACATCTGTACCGCCTATGTCGTTTTTTCGGCAGATCAGGCCTCAGATATACACCAATAATTTAATGTTTAGTTTCGTCTAACAAAAACGGATGTTCTGATTGGTAGAAAAAAATTATTCATAACTCCAAGAACAAAATTTTGAACACGCAGCTATTTTGTCTGATTCCGCACAAAATAGTCCCATACAAAAGGGTATCAAAATTTGTAAAGCTTTTGATTTTTCGCTCGATGCTGTTAATTAGAAGTAATGGAGAGAATATTATTTGTTTTCATGGAGGTATGAACCGAAAACCTAATCACACTTATGTATGAATCCGCTTCGCGCATTCATACAATTAGTTTTTCGGTTCATACCTCCATAAAAAAAAAAAAAAAAAAAAAAAAAATACTCTCTTCATCTCTTAAATAGAATATGTTTTGAAACATGACATTGCCGATTTCCAGATATTCTTGATTCGTTGTTCGCCGTATGTACATCAGGGATAATGGTGTCGTTATAACAAGAGGCACGTAAAATATTCAAGTAACCAGTTCAATGACGCTAACCCAATAAATAACGGCATTGCACTTTGCAAAGGGAGGGTGCTTAAGTTGTCGTTCTTCGAAAAAGCCCAGTTCCATATTTTTCGAGTTCCGGATGTATGTTTATATGTTCTTTTTAAAGTAACCTTTCCACTTTTGTCTTATTTCGTGGCATTCTAAATATTTCCTGATTCTAGCTTCAAATATTGCCTTTTATCAAATAAAAGCTTCAGGCGGGGGGTAAATGTTTGTTTGATTAATGGCTTTCACAAATCCTTCAACAAATAGTCGTATTGTTTAATATTACGAAATAGTTAAATTATTTCTAATAATACTGCGTGTGGGCTCATTCTGATAAACATTTTCTCCCTATTTCTAAACGATGGTTAAATATTGAAATAAAATTGAATTCCTCGGTAGGATAAGAGTTAATCTGACCAATTTTTATTTGAATATAGCATCAGCTTTTCCAATCAAAATGATTCGAAATTCCACCATTCTAAATTCAACCTATCTAGCAGAGGGTCTTCTCACAATCTATGAAGCTGCGAACCGGATTCATATAGAAGTGTGTATCAGGTTTTCGTTGCATGCTTCAATGAAAAAATCCTTTTATATCTTATGATATATAAAAACACAAACAGAATACATATTACCTTTTTGGATAGGTTTTTATTATGGAACAACTTTTTGCGCGAGCACAAAAGTTAGTTTGGAACTCATTTTTTTCGTATGGAAATGAAAGGAATTTTTCAGCAAGAAATGAAAACAGATAGATAATTAAAGAATCAATGATAAAAAGAGAGATTAATAAAAACAACAACAACAAACTAAATAAAATATAGTTAAATTAACAAATCAATAAATAATAAGATAAATGAATAAACAAATAAAATAAGTAAATAAGTAAAATGAATGAATGAATAAATAAATGTATAAATAAATAATAATAAAAAATAAACAAATTATTACAAAAAATTATCAGTCTTTATTTAGTTAGAGACTGCTCACTGTATTATTGACGGTTGATTTGTAAGGACAGGAAGTGAAAGAGCAGTGAATGACATTTTCGTTAGAACAAAATCGGACAGACGTCGCTTAAAACCTTTTAAAGCGTCAAAATAATCGTCTATATATTGATGGATGAAAAATAATTAAATTGAATTCATCATTCTAAACAACATCGTGATTGCAAATTGTTTGTTTTTAAAAGTGCAAATTCATTTGCAATAATTAGTTACTCAAATATTATAAAAGACTTCCATTCATGTCTACCTATAGTAAAAATATCAAAGCGTTGAAAGGCAGGAAGGACATTGTCTCAAAGAGAAAAAAGACATGTGCGCACTGTTATCACACTTAACATCCGGGGCTTGGTTTTAGAAACATTGTTTATGTTTGCTGACTGATTTCCATATTTCAAGACATATACTGAACCCATTCCCGCATGAGAAATTTTAAGACTGGCCGCCATTGTAAGAAAATGCAGATGATAATTTTAGATTGATGAAATTCTAAAATTCTTTGTCTTTTGTTGTAGGAAATATTGTGGACATTGAAGAATTTCTTGAATCATGCAATTTCTTCTATGTCCACAATATTTTATAAGGTTTGTTTTCCTGCTGGGCGTAACAATGAGCGATTGTGTTGGAGTGTGTTAACGTCTATTGTATGTGCTCGTGAATTCTACAGGGAAATCAATAAATATAAAACAAAACAGGAGCTCGGTGGCCTATCTTGCTTGTGCCAAGAAATGGGTGGAATTTTTCATTGATACCATTGATTTAAATTTCATTGATAGACCGTTGGTGATTTTAATTCATTGCAATAATGCATGCTTTTAATGCTTTCGATGAATTTTTCACTAATTCCAAAACTCATTATCTACCAAATTAATGCGTTTGTCTTCCACAAAACGACTTTTAAAGAGATTTGCAGCTATCATCTGTAACAATCCATATCGTCCTTGGGCGTCCAAAATATCGTAAAAACAACAAGAATTAACATAACTTTAGGATATTTTAGTCGCTATCGGGCGAAATTTCGCCGGATCATATAACCACTTAATGTCATTTTAAAATTGGCTACATTTGTTTGTTTATTTTGTATTTTTGTTTAAAAATTAATGAAAGGTTCTAGTCCCAGGGGTGAAATTATGCTGGTATTGTTGCGCTAAAGTGACTGGAATCAAATTTCGATTTATCTCCCTTTTTTCGTTACTTTTTTACAGCAGTTTTTTTTATCACTGAATGTTTTCCTTAAAGAAAAGTTAACGAATTGGATCTAGTATAGTTATCGGATCGTTTCAAATCATACATGTTAGGAGGTGAACTTTGAACTAAGATTTTTACAGGCATATATATCAAACATATTTGTTCGGTTGGCAACCTAAAGTCGAAACTACAGCTTATTCAAGCTGTAGTTACGATGTTTAGATCGCAAACCAACTATTTAACTATTTTTGCGCTATAGTGACATATTTCTTTGGTTGGCGACCTAAAGTTGTAACTACAGCTTATTTCAAGCTGTAGTTACAACGTCTAATTCGCCAACCAACCATTTTACTATTTTGTCACATCTTACTTCTTTTGATATACAAGTCTAACTTCCTGTCGGAGATCTTTTTGCAGGGGCCAGCGGTCCGTCATTTTCACAAAGAAACTTGTTGAACCTGGTGGCAGATTGTGACTAACTTAAACTTACACAATTAGTATATTTGATCTTTTTATTATCTTGATTAGTTGATGTTTTGTGCTATAAAATTGTTTTATGGTATACAATATATCCTAGAAAAGGCGTTAAATTATATTATTTTTGAAAGCTTTGCAGATATTTATCTTGCATTTATAGTCAACAAAACTATCGTAAAGTTGATCGTAAATGACGAAAATGTTTCCAAAGTAATAAAAGCGAACGATAAAATGTAAGCTAAGTTGTAGAAATTCTGAATGGATATTTCTCTAAAATCCACGAGCTCAAAAATACGAAAGAATGAAATTCCCGTCGCACTAGATAACAACCGACGCATCCACACTTTTTTGGCTTTTGTTGATTTTTTGTGAAACAGTTTTCAAGCGCTAAGATTTCTTTTTCCAGCAGTTACAAAATTGAGAGACCCATTCTCATTGGTCAATTTTTAAGGATCGCCGCTGTCAATCAAAAATAGATTGACCAATCAAATTATTCATTTAGACTGGAAGTGAACTTTGAATTCCGGCATGTATGTCAAATATATTTGTCGGTTTGGCGACTTAAACGTCAAGCTGTAGGTACGACGTTTAAATTGCCAACCAATGATTTGTACCTGACCACATGATTTACAAAATAATGCCGTTTATCAGGTAAGTCGAACTGCAATGTTAGAGTTCAGGGGGCTGTGTCTGTACTAATTTGAAATTAGCCAATACTTGCGGCTTTTCCTTTGTTAAATTATCTGCAAAGCCACATTCCATATGTAGAAGCAATATTCATGTCAGCATTCTATGTCGATTGAGACGGTCATATCGGACACATCTTGATTTATTTGTCGTTTTTTTCGAGGTTGGTACCCTGTTCCAACTAAATTCGTTCCAGCCTGTCTTTGCAATATGCACCAAATTATTGTCTGGGCATTTCCCAGTTTTCATCTTCCGATAAGACTCTGGCAAGAAAATGGGATTATAAGCGAGATAAGTATCGGAGATAAAATGGCCGAACTATCCCAATATATTACACATAATCGCAACTTTTTGGCTAGTGGTTTGATAGAAAGGCGAAACCGGATACCAATAACTTGTCACGTGATAGTCTTCGAAATGCTTTCTTGGCAATCGTAGCATTCATTCAGAAAAAATAGGTAAAGAAAATATAAGCGGGTTTGACCTTGGACTGTTTTGGCTAATTTGAAGACCTTTACCTATTCCCAGACGACCTAATTTTAAACTGGTTCAAATTCAAAGCGGGCGTAAGATATTTTTTTTTTACTAAGGAATGGCTGTTTCCTAGAGTAACGGTCTTTGTCAACAGAAATGTTTGCTGCACGTCACTGACTATTTTTACCGTCTAATCTGGTTCGACATTTTTCATATTTTAATTACAATCCTTTGTCGATTGACGGGTAGCTATGAATAATTGACCAATCGCGGCTGTCTATCAAGGAATATGTAGACCAATTGAATTATTCATTCAGCCCGGAATTGAGATTTAAACTCCATCATTAGCCGCCATCTGTGTGAACATTTTGTTGTTTGACGACTTAAACGTTCAAGCTATAGTTACGACGTTTAAGTCGCCAACCAACGATTCTACTTTTTCGTTACATGCTACTGACCATAGTTTTTGCAAAATAAAGCCGTTCAAAATCGAAACTGGACTTCCTGTCGAAGCCAATGGACGACCAAAGGAGTAAGTGGGCGGGCCTTCGATTGGTCTTATGCAGAAAAAAATCATCGACTAATCCATCTGCAAAAAATTGCTTAAACTAAAAATGAAAAATATACCGTCTTTCAAAACTCCACTTGCGTCAAAGAAAACCTATTTTTGTGAAACATTCTTGCCAATAAAAGTTCTATCCGAGAAAGTGTCGTAAAATATTTGATCTTTCGGCTTAACCTTTTTCCAACCTTTTGAACCTTTCTTAAACCCTCCTTCTATCTCTCTTCCACTTGGATGACTAATATGTAACGCTAAATTTATTTGATACTATTCTGTGCTAATATAGAGCGAAGTATTTTCTAATTAAAGAAACGCACACTTCATTCCTCACATGTATCCTTCGATAACACATTGTCATGTTTTTATGGGTAACATGAACAATTTGAACAAAATATGAATATGTATTTCACAAAGGTTTTTGTACGTGCTTTAAATCAGATTTCCATCAAAATGTTACAGAATTATATTATTGCTTTTTTTAACCGTTGCTGGTTTGGCGTTTCATCAACAAATCATGCCTTTGCCATTCTATAAACAAAAATGTCCTAAACCCATCTACACACAATCCCGTTTTTTGACGCTCACGAAGAAAAAATAAAAAAAAGCTTCAGAAATAATTATGGAGAAAAGAAAGAAATTACTACAAGCAACATGCTACATCCACCATGCTTTCTAACCAAAAAGACAAAGATCAAAAATGTCATCAACTTATGATTGTTATCTCCATTTTTTGGACCATGTTGTCTGGTAATGCGTTGAATTGCGACAGAAATCTTAAAATGATAATTAAATATTGCTAATAAGCACCGTCGGGTACCGGGCATTTTCCCCAGAATAAATATCTCAGCCTTTCTCGGTGGCCTTTCGTACAAGGTGACTAAAATCAGAGATTAATAACTATCGCTTCGTCGTTACACCTAGGATTGGAGCGGGTTTGTGGTTTTATATACTCAAAGCTTAAATTTGTTTAGTTCGATGTAAATAAACTTTGGAATGAAAAGTATTAGCCTGCTGTGTGTGAGACCCTGTGTGGTTAACCGGGGTATAAGAATAAACTATTGCAGGCCTTTCCCTGTCACATCCGTTATTTTATGTGCCGGAACAAACGTACCAACTGACATGTGTTTTAAATTTCTGTTAATCAAAGGACTGAAAGCGCTGATAGAACTTAATGTTTAACCCTTTCCTGTTTCAAAATTTTGTAGACCAGTCCTAATTCAAAGGTTTTGCAGACAAAAATTTAAAGTAGATTTTATTTGAAAAATATACATTCAGTAGGGTAGAAAATATTGTGGAAAAAGAAGAAATTGCTTGTTACAAGCAATTTCTTCTTTTCCCACAATGTTTTCTCAAGTATAAAAACACAAGGACGTAAAAACCAGTGATTGTACAGGAAAGGGTTAAAATTCAATATTTCTTTTTAGTAATCAATTTCAAAAACTACTCTGGTAGGAAAAGTACAAGCAGGAGGTGTGGACCAAGATCAGACTGCACTTATGTGCAGGCTGATCTTAGTCTGCACCTCCTGCCAAAATCAGAATATTCCGGGCTCAGCATGACAAGAGTCAAATTTCCTACACGCTAAATGACCAAAGCTGTCGATGTGCCATAAACCACAAATCAATCAACTACAAGGTATTCATGTCCTGCGATGTAAAGCACTTCTACAGTATTAAAGAGATGAAGAGAATATTTTTTTTTTTGTTTTCATGGAGGTATGAACCTTAAAGACTTATCACACTGTATGAATACGCGAATCGGATTCATACATAAGTGTGATTAGGTTTCCGGTTCTTTCCTCCATGAAAATGGAAAAAAAAATCTCTCTTCATTTCTTATAATTTAAAAGTATCGAGCGAAAAAGCAAAAACTTAAGAATTTTTTATACCTTTTTGTATGGGACTATTTTGTGCGGAAGCATACACAAATCGCTGTGCGCTCAAAATTTTGTTCATGGAGTTATGAATTCTTTTTCCTTCGACCAATCAGAACGCCCGGTTTAGATAGACCAAACAAAAAATTAAATTATATCTTAATGAAACAAAAAAATCTCTTCATTTCTTAAAGTTCATTATTCAAGCAAAGCAAAGCAAATATTTTACTAGTTTTGAGGATTTTTTTATGCATCTAAATACAAAACAAACGATTTCTTCATTGTCCAAAGTTATTTTCTAAATGAGCGTCAAAAAGCGGAATTGTGTGGGAATGGGTTAAAATTTAGCTAGTTGAACGCAGGGTAGGATTCTCGAAAATTTAAGAACAGTCGAACGGTATTTAGTGCAATTTTCCTTTGGCGCTTTAATCTACTAATTACAATGATTTTAACGGAAAAATGTGATAAAAAAAAAAAAAAAAAAAAAACACACCTCCCGACTTCTTAATATATCTATTCAATAACGGTTTAATGTCAAAACGCTACTTCATTTGGAAATGTATTTTAACCAAACCCCAGGTGTAAATCCAGATTTCAAGGCAATTAAACTGTCAAAGCCCTTCCTAAATGGTGATTTAATTTTCATGACCTTAGAAATCAGACTTCCGTCTTTTTATCCGTCTGTTCATTGACATTAAAGTGAGAGAAATAATTTAACCAATTTCAATAATCTTTCACTTATCCAAGGATCGCCGCTGTCAGTCAAAAACCGATTGACCAATCAAATCGATGATTTCGACAAGAAGTGAAATTTGGTAAGCATTACGTTGGTTTCGCAACTTAACAGTCGAAATTGCAGTTTATTCAAGATGTAGTTACGATGCTTATGTCGCCAAACAGCGACTTTTTATTATTGTTATTTGTTTTTACATTTTACTGTTTACAACTTTGCAAAATAACTTGAACTTCCCGTTGGATGTTAATGGCGTGACCAGGGATTGTTTAATTGTCGAACCACAAGGAAAATGATTTGGTAAAAATTCAAAGAAGTTGTAGATGAAAAATTTAGTAAGAAATCTTTTTGGGAAGAAAACATTATGGACAGTGAAGAATTTGATTGTAGCAAGCAATTACTTCATTTCCCACAATGTTTTGTAACGCTAATTTCTTTGGTGGTGTCAAAAAGCGAGATGGTGTGTTATTGGATTAAACAACCGATCATTTGACCGTCTGCAAATGAATTGAGTCATCGACTGTCTACTGACTGAACGCTACAATTTATTTAGAAATTAAAGTAAATATTCCCTTAAAGGTAGGTATCGATGTTTTTTTTCATGTCACAGATTTTAATTATTTTTATTTCCTCTCATAAACTATTTAAATACAATATGCCGCAAAGTATTTTGCAAAAATATGAGGTCGCTTATCAGAAAAAAGCTGGGTATTTCCCTAATAGCCTACGTAGGCTATTAATCTATTTTTAGATTAATCCGAGACAGTTACGAAGATTATAGGGCAATTTCGTGGCGCGAATAACCGTTGGAACCTTGCATTTAGTTCAAATTACATCACACCAACGTTATCGTTACGCGTTATCTTCCGATAGGTAGCATTTTTCAAATACTGACCTATCTAATTTGAGCATTCTGGGTAGTGTCATTCGTGACAACTCGGCCGATTCCGTTGAACTACATTCAAAATGTCAGCGCCCAGGAAGTGCACGCTTCATATTCTTGATGCCTCTTCTTGGAGCACATGTAAGATGTGAATGCTTTCGCAATTTAAAATAATTATTTTTCTAATTAACTTTTGGCGACGGTTAAGTTTGATTTCTCCACAATTGTAAGTTTTATTGCAATCATCCACTTGCTACTTTTTGGCGATAGAATATGGAGTTATGCGTACGACGTAATAATATTTATCCCAATCAGGATAAGTGATACGGTCCCGAAGACAGGTCAATCTTCGGAGAATATGACATGCGCAGACAACGCATCGTTACGTCATCAGGAGTTATGTTCGCTAGCCGGTCTGTAAAGAACAGTCCTTTCTTTTGAAATGATATAGGACGTTGTCTGTTTCGCTAGTAAATTTGTTACCTTCATATGCAAATGAGGTCATTCGATGTCGACAGCCGAATTCCGTGATATCTAAAAATAACCAGGAATTCCGCTGAAACTTTCCGATATAACCACAAAAAGCCACTTTAGGTCTATTAGATTACCACCAAGACAATACCTGACCTAACTTAAAGTATTAAATGTTTGTTTGAGTCTATTTTTCTTTTCTGGTTTTCAGAAACATCGATACCTCCCTTTAACTCATTACCAGACGACAAAATTTTTAGGCTGGTATAAATACACTTAGTACTTTTAATGTATATATATTGCACGAGGAAAAACAAGACAAAATTAACGACAACAAACAACAATTTACCCCTCCCCCATCCAAAAAAAAACAACAACCACCATCCCAAAAAACAAAACAAACAAACAACAACAACAAAAACCTGTAACAGTAAAAACAAACAAAACATACACACATACAAACACATCAAGCTAACAAACAAAAAACAACAACAAACAAACAACAACAAAAACACAACAACATCAAAACAATACGGTGTCTTATACGGTAACTGCAAGTCGACATTTTATCCTGGTCAACATACAGTCAAACTGAACATCAAAGTGGCTAAATTATTTGAAGGAAATTTAATAAGGTTTTCTAACCTTAGAATATCCAGAATTCTAAGTTTATAATAAAAAGGAATACTGTTATATGATACAGCAGTGACCGAAGACATTGCAATGGATTCTCGGTACGTAGGAAATCGATTAATCGCGTCTGTCAATCAAATAACCAGTCGACTGATGAAATCATTCATTTAGACCAGAAATGAGTTTTGATTTCCAACATTGGCCGCCACTTTTGTTCACATTTTTATTGGTTTTGCAACTTAAACGATAGAACTACAGCTTATTCAAGCTGTAGTTACGGCGCTTAAGTCGCAAACCAAGTATTCTACCTTTTTGCTACATGCTACTGGCCATAAAATATGCAAACTAACGCCGTTAAAAATCGAAGCGGGACTTCCTGTTTGAGTTATTGAGCGAGGCCAAATGAGTAAGTGGGCGGGGCCAAATGAGTAAGTGGGCGGGGCCAACGATTGGTCTTTTATGATACATGTATTTCGCTCAAGTTTTCCTTCGCTCTGACGATTCGCTGTCTATCAAAAAAACGAATTAAATTGTTCATTTATACCAGAGGTACATTCTTTTCGTCTAGATTCTTAAGATTCTTATTTAGATTTTTAAGATAAATCATTCTTTAGATTAAGATTTTTAAGCCGCTAAATAAGAATCTTAAGAATTCTTAATGAGGAATTTAAGCGTACTCAGCATTGGCTTAAACGAGTAGCCTTGACGAAGTCGAATATTGTCACCCCCAAAAAACAAAAATCGTTCTTTATGGTGTCTCAAAAATCTTATTTAGCGGGATTTTTCATCTCGACCAAAAGAACGCACCTCAGAAGTGAACTTTTAGCTCCAATAATTAATCTGTTATGACGACTTAAACGTCGTTACTATGCATATTCAGGCTATAGTTACGACGTTATGGTCGCCAACCAATCATTATATTATTGTTACATGTAAATGACCATTTCAGATTTCACTATTTCTAAATCGAACTTCATGACAGGGGAACGTTGGCTAGCGAACCGCCAAATCAATAAAAAGTACCTAAGACGGACATCCTGTTAATCACGAATAAATACTACATATACAATTTCTGTACGAATTATTCCTGATCTCAATAAAAAAAAAAAAAAAAAAAAAAAAAAAATGAAAACTTTAACAAAACAATATGCCATTCTTCAATCTCCTGAGATTTTCTAGAGCACCAAGTGTATGAATGTTAACAGACATTAAGGCAGGCTTTTGATACATATCTACACTCTGTGAAAACTTTGGAAGAAATCGCGCTTGAGATAGTGCCTTTATTTGCATTTCCCACGCAGGGATTTAACCCATTCCCCCACGATCCATCCTTTTCGCGCCCTAAAGAAAGAAAGAAAAAAAAAAAAAAAAAAAAAAAAAAAAACTATAAAAAACTTTTTGGAAAGCAAGCAATTTCTTCGTTATCCTTAATGTTTTCTTTAAAAAAGAGAGAATATATTAAAAAATTTCCATTAACTTGAAATTAATTGTCCTCTGCAGCTTCTTTCAATTTGGATCAGTCTAAAATTTTATTGTGTGGTAATGAGTTAAACCATTCGATTTGTTTTTCTTTTGATATATTTATGTATAAGTCATCGCTTAAGATTGATAAAATTACTTGTAAATCTTCGAAAATCTCTCTTTTTGTTTCCAATTTGTTGGGAAAATCGGGCAAAAATAATCGCCGACCGACGAAATTAATCCGCCTCCGGTTTCTATTTATAGTCGGGCCAAATGATTGAGCGGTTCGAATTTCAAATGATTTTGGCAAACGTTTTTGTCTAACCTCCAACGCCTTAATGTCGTGTGGTCGCTTTATCTCCCCTCTCTCTGTTGTAACGTCTGAAGACTGGGAGGTTAGTCTTTTTACCACCGGGTTCGATCCCCGACGGCGGCACTCATTCTTTCCGACTATTTGTCTCTCACCAATGGGTCAATAATCGTAGACCTATGTGAGATAGCAGCTGGAGGCTAGGAAAGGATGTAATGGTAGTACTGGTGTGAGAAATACCAGGATTCCGTTGTTAGGTGCTCCAGCCGCCGCGATATAACTGAAAGATTGTTGAAAGCGGCGTAAAACCCCATTCAAACAAACTTTTTACCACAAAATCCTTCATTTTCCCCGTCACTATACCTTCATGGCAATATTCTCACCCAGGTTAATTTTATCCAGCTTTAAGATGGATATCCGTAGTTTTAAAGCCACGGCATTTCTCCAAGGCGATTGAAATTATTTTCGAGGTAGTTCGATCGTACAGATTTCTAAAGCAGCAACCCGAATCTCGCTTGTATGTAAATGCGACATTTTAAAAACTCAGGTGGCTGCTTTAGGCTTCCGTTCGACCGAATTAAAACGCGTGCACAACTATATGATAACAGCATCTGTAAATCTATTGTCAAAGGCCGTGGTTTTTGTGTTCAGTGAAACTTGTTAGAGTTTCCAATGAACCGAATTGATATGCCCGAATCAACAAAACTCTTTCTACGTCAGTTTTTTAACAAGCAAAATTTAAGTTCGGGACTATAATTATTTCTTGCATTTGGAGTCACAAACGTTACACTAATTTCCTTGCTTACCATTGACCTCGGTTTTATGTTATGATATGATCTATGGCGTCATTTATAGAGGCAATTGAAAATGCAGAAGATTCTAACTTCAAATGGTACATCCAAGTACTTTCCTTGTTGGCAAGGGCTTTGTGTTGTGGTTTTAGACCGATATCATTCCTACCTACATTTATATTTTCATTGAAAAAAGGAAGCAAACAACAACAACAACATAAAAAAGAAAGGAAAAACAACAACAACAACAACAACAAAACAAAACAAAAAAACCGCAGTAATTTCAATTCACCATACTAATGTAACACTCAATATATTGTCGTTGGGAGGTGGATTTAACATCCACCTCTCAATTCACTATGTCACATGACACGTTTTTGGCCATAGAGTTTGCAAAATAACACCGTGCAAAATCTCGGTCGAAATTCCTGTTGGAGGTCGGTTGGCGCAGCCGGCGATCTGTCATTAGTGCCGTCCGATATTAGACTTTAAAGGTACTTCATCGACTCTTCTCGAAGATACATCAACAAGTGATTGATCTAATATTTATGGGTTAATTACTTGATACAATAAACGCCCGCGCAAACGTTTGCAACCTTCAAAAATTCCTTTTGAATTAACAAGGTTTTTATGCCTTCGCTAACTGTAAATTCTTGTGAAAGTGAATTTTATATGTGCCTATATGTGAGCTTGACCGATGCTCTTGAGCTGCGTTACAAACAGAAATATTTCACTATTTGAGGAATTGACCAATCACGGCTGTCAATCAAAATAGCAGTATACCAATGAAATCAATCATTGAGACCGGAACTGAGTTTTGATCTCCAACATTGGCAGCCATTTTTGCTAACCCTTTTTGTTGGTTTTGCGACTTGAACGTCGTAACTACAGATTATTCAAGGTGTAGGTACGACTTTTAGGTCGCCAACCAACCATTCTACTTTTTGTTACATGATACTGGTCATATATTTTGCAATAACACCGTTTTAAATCGAACCGGGACTTCCCGTCTGAGTCAGTGGGCATGGCTAATATAGTGAGTGGGTGGAGTCAGCACTTGGTAAATTTCCGCCTGGTGGTCTGACTAATCAAGCTATCTTTTTTTTATTTCCGACTTCAAAGAGATCAGGGGTTCGAACCTTGGACTGACCAAACTAACAAACTAACTTTCCGATGAGTTGAGACTCCTTGTGACAGTGCCATAAATTGAGCACGTTAAAGTACCAGGTGGCCCCACTTGTTTTCACCTGTATCCTTGCACTTTTACGATTTACAATTAATCGTCTTCTTCGACGAAGCATATATGGAAATGGGCTACAGGACCGACAATTAAATAAACGAACATACTAATACATTATACATGTATATACCATTTTTAGTCTTCGCGAACAATAAAACAAAGTTTTGAACTGACGAAATAATTGTCATGGAGAATATATTTGCCCTTCCGTTTATCAATATGTTGACATGGGGGTGAGACGAGGGGGAGGGGGGAGTGTGTGTGTGTGTGTCGTTGTAAGGAAGCATATTGACCCATTACAATGCGATTTCTTATTTTACGAATTAAAGGAAATTATTTTTAGAGTGTATGAAATGAGGATCATTCTTGTGTTTTCTGTCTTAAATACGCTCCAGAAACGCATTGGTCCTTATCAGTTTTTTACTTTAACTTTATCCTCGATTAATTTGCACTACTTATTTTTAACCCTTTGCCGTTCAAATACGGGATTTTACGTTCCTGTGATTTTGTACTCAAAAAACATTGTGGAAAAAGAAGAAATTGCTTGTAACAAGCAATTTCTTCTTTTTCCACAATATTTTCTACCACTTAGGATGGTTCTTTTCAAATGGCATCCAGTTTTCATTGTCGTCTGCAATCTCTTTCAATTTGGACTAGTCTAAAATTTCCAAAAACAGGAAAGGGTTAATGTCAGCGGTGCAATCGACCAATCGCTGACCCCACCATCTGACCCCGTTGACGCCCACTTACACCGACAATAAGTTCCGCTTTGATATATAAAAGCACCAGTTCGCAAAATCTATGACAAGAAGCATGCAACGAAAATCAGAATAGTTGGTTGGTGACCAAAACGTCGTAACTACAGCTTGAATAAACTGTCGTTATGACGTTAAAGTCTTCAAAGCAACAATAAAAGTAAGCAAAAATGGCGACCAATGTCGCAGTTAAAAACTCGTCTCTGGCCTGAATGAATAATTGCATTTGTCGACTGCTTCTTTTGAAATTGACAGTCGCGATTGGTTAATTCTGACTTAAAGCTACAAATTTAGCTTCAATTGTCAAAATACATTTCTATCCTATTTCCCTGCCTAAAAACCGAAATCACAGTAAGATTTCAATAGTTGAATAAATTGTAATCAACAAATGAAAAATCGCACCTAGTCCAAACTGACCAATGGTTATTAATCGAACAAGGTGATAGGTGTGTATTTCCGTTTATTTATCGTCGCTACCGTAGCACATGCCCATATGAGCGACGCCCCCAGAACACGGTTAGTTGTTACGGGGGATAGTGCAAGGATACAGGACGAAACTGCTTAGAGCTCCGCCTGGTTCTTTAACGTGCTGGATGGATAGCATCGTCACACGGGGCCTCGGTTTAACGTCTCATCCGAATGACAATTAGTTGAGTTAGTTGATATGGTCAGCCCAGGGCTCGAACCCGTGATATTGAGGTTTGAAGTCAAGTGCTCTACCAACTGAGCTAATCGGGCTGACAACAACAAGGTGATATTTTGTTCACCCCTTTTTTATGCACAGAAATCAAAGCGAGGATAACGTAGAAATGGTCCTCATTGGAAAAACAAGTACCGTTTAGTATAGAAAGAATTATTTGATAAAAGCATTTTTCCTTTCTCTCACATCGTTTTCCACACTATTGCTCTTTATAACACGTCAAAAATGAAGGACTGTGTGGAATATAGAGGATATGGAATGAGAGGCCATGAATTACCGAATTTATTGAACGTGTCATCTTCAAATATAAAAACGAGGCTAAGCCGAGTTTTAATCTGTTTTAGATGACGAGTTTTAATAAATTCTGTATTTTATGAGCACGAATTTGATATTCTCTTTACAATTTGACACAGAGTTAAAGATAAATCGATAATATCTTGAACTTAAACGATATAAAAGACATTCCGCGAAACATAAACCGTTTGCAAATTGACGTCATAGCGTGCATTATGTGACGTCATTTTCACAGAACCGAAAAGTCGTTATCATACGTTTAAGCTTATTTAAATAGTTATTTCACTAGTTTAATATGATCTTTTTTTAGCATCCATTCAGTATTAAATATAATTGATTAATTAATGACTTGTTAATGATATTAATAATAATAATAACTTGAGTCTTAGATCATGTTGTAGTGATCAGCACAAGTGGATAAAAGTATGCCTTTACAAATTTTCTGTAAAGAACAAATATGATGCCTATCAAAATCCTACAGTCGTCTGGAAGAGACGGATAAATACCTAATAAGATATGGGCGCTCTCTATTGCATTAGGTCACATGTCATTTTTGTTCAATTATTCCCTGTATGGGTCCACAAATTTCGATAGCCTGTCATCATGTCGCAGATGGTGTCGTCTTCTAGACCTAATCCATTAGCTAGACGACAAAATTCTAAACTTGTCCAAATTGATGGAGGTTGCAGATGATTTTTTAAAGTGTAACAATTTTGAAAAGCAAGTACGACTAAGAACACAAAAAACATCGTGAGAGATGAAGAATTTTCATGCGATCATAATTTTTTTTAATCACAATTTCTCTTGGATATAATATCTGGGGATTAGAAGTGCCGAAAAAGATTAAATGGGTATTTTTACCCATTTTTACCGAAAACAGACGCTCGAGGAAAATACTGGCCTCAAAGTTCATCCAAGTAATTGAGATTGAAACAATTCACACGAAATGCCAACCAAACGCTCGATATTATTGTACTCAGACGGCTGTCAGATGATGCCAAACGTTCGGGTCAAAATTTGGCGAAAATGGTGCGTTTTGAAAAGAAAGTTTTCTTTATTTTTGAAATCAACCTAGTACTCAAAAATTTTGTCTGCAACTTCTTTCAATTTGGAACAGTCCTAAATTGTGTCGTCTGGTAATGGGTCAAAAGACTAGAAGTTCAGTAAATGGCAATAACGCCACTTGAAAAATGCTTGTTCTTGTTGATGATATCATTGAAGCTCTAAATATAAAGCTTGCCACCAAAAACCTACAAACTACTTTTTTTAACAAAATTCGCATATCCGGCGAATAAAATGACCGAGTTTGTTGCATCACAATATTACTCCGCCGACAAACGTAGAATCGGTAAAAGAAGTCCGATATTTTTATTTGTTCTAAAGTCGCAGAACTCCATTAAATTTTTAAAAGAGTCGGATAATTAGCCAAACAAATTGTTCCACCAGCCGAGCTGAACTTCATTTCAACATATTTGTCAAGTCAAGCAAAAAAGAAAAAAAAAAGTTTACAAAAATTTAAAGAGAGACCGTATCGAAAATATTCAAAGCAAATAATAAAAAAAAGTAGTTTGATAGAATGATAATTCTAGGTTGTGAAAAGGGAAAAGTGTCGATCCCGGTAAGACTGCGCTTTTCGAGCAGTCTGACCTGGGTTGATATTTTTCGCACTTTCCATACGGGTCCTTTAACGCGTGATAGATCGAATATTTCTTCGAGATGGTTTGAAAAAAGGAAGAAATAAATCATTCAGAATATATGTCTAGTTTGTCATTTACCTTTTTCCTATTTTTTTGTTTGACAAAGTAAACAAGTTTCCAAAACATTATTTAAAGAATTCATAGAAACAACAAGAATAACAATAATAACATAATTGTTTGTTTGTTTTGGGTTTAACACCCTTTCCAACAGTAATTGAGTTATATCACGGCGGTTGGTGTACGCAGCAATAGTTATTTCTGTTATTTCTCCACCTCAATACAACCAAGACATTCTATCCAAGCCAAAAGCTGCTCTTTCCAAGCCGCAATATTTATCATTCGCCAATTGGTGAGAGACAAATGACGCATTTCGCGATGAATTTTCTTGATTTGATAGAAAGAATGTTGCCCGAGCTTGGGCTCGAATCAACGACTCCAGAATTGAAGGCATCAGACGTTACCGCCAGAGCTTACTGGGTTCAGCTAACAGCGAATGCAAGACATCCGCGTCTTGATTTAATCTACTCCTGCACATATTTCCGGATACGTCATAGAATTTAATGATTTTTGCATTTTTAGCTAGCAAAGCGTAAGACACAAATTTGAGGTAGTCTCAGAGTTAAACGAGTGCAATGTGCCACTGGAGGCTTAACCAGTATATCTATTGAATGCCTACGCAATTAAAGTATTTTTTGCGTATAATGAATATTACAAACTCCGCCGAAATCATGGTTTTTAACACCTCAGTTACTTTTCGTTTATTGATCATGATAACCTTTGGCAGAGAAGATTACTAAAATAATACTCTGCTAGCTTACAGTACTTTCAGTACTTTAATAATATATCTGTCACAGAAGGAACTGAATCATATATTATTCAGTGAGGCTAAATGCTTCTATTATGACAAGGCAGCTCACTTCATTGACTGAAACCCATGATCGACGAAAGCTGGCATAAATCGATTGGTTTTGTCTTTCATACTTAACTGTTAAACCCATTACTAGACGACATGATTTTTGACTGGTCACAAATGAAAGGAGTTGCTAACGACAATTTAAACGTTGTCTAACAACTTTCAGGGAAGAAAAAATTGGGTAAAATGAAGAAATTTATTGTCGAAAGCAATTTCTTCATTTACACAATGTTTTTTCATAGTTTTCATCGAGAGGTGTCAAAAAGTGCAACGTGTGGGAAACGAATAACATTGGTGAAAGTATAGATGCGAGCCCAGTCAAATCTGTCTGAAAGCAACCTGCATTAAGCAAACAGTCGTTCAGCTCCCAAATAATGCATTTAAATAGAAATTAACACACTGATAACTAATTCCCACTAGTCTCCCCTTTTTACACGTCGAAAGAAAAAAGCTTTGGAAAACATTTTGTAATTTCTTTATTATCCACAATGTTTTCTACCAAAAAAGACAAAAAAACTTTAAAATTCCATAAACTTGAAATTTTCGTCTGTAGCTTCCTTCAATTAGGACCATTCTAAAATTTATTTGGAATGGGTTAAGGTAACACCTGCCTTAAGAAAGCACTCTTTGTATGCCCCTGCTAGTTCAATTAAGATTGGTGTCTGTAGTTTGGTGCGAGATGGCTTATAATCACAGCTAGTGATACCGCAGTATCACAGAAAAATAAACGAACTTTACACTGAAGAACAATATCGTAAGCTTGTTCACTTAGGTGTTGAGTAAATGACAAGATCGTTTAGACTAACTTGATATGAGATTATTTATTCTCTCCTCCACTTCCATGAATTTTCATCACACAGCTAGTTTGTCTACTTGGGCACAAGGTAGATGTATAAAATGTTTACTAAAAACTAGTAAAATATTTGCTAACTAGTAAAATATTTGCTTTTTTCATTTATGGCATTAAATAATAAAAAAATGAAGAGAATATTGTTTGCTTTCATTGAGGTATGAACAGAAAAACTTAATCATGCTAACGTATGAATTCGCTTCACGTATTCAAATGTGATTAAGTATTAAGGTAATACCAAAATGAAAACACAATAACTCACACACACAAAATATCCTCTTCATTTCTTTAATATTCCAGAGTGACTCTCCCATTTCCGTGAAATGCCAATCGTTTGTACAAAATGCTTTTATACATGTTAGTTTTAAGTTCTACAACACTTTCACGAAGAAAACAATGAAAGATGTGACTGACATAACAAAAAATAGAACCATAGATAATTCGTCAATCACGTGACTGATTTTTACCCAAGTCACGTGATCATCACGTGGATCATCTGGA
Source organism: Fragum fragum (assembly GCA_946902895.1). Lineage (NCBI taxonomy): Eukaryota > Metazoa > Mollusca > Bivalvia > Cardiida > Cardiidae > Fragum > Fragum fragum. Next base: position 2,291,702 of record OX336378.1, read on the forward strand.
TCAATTGGGTGTTTCAGGTCCATTTGTTTTCCATCCATCATGTCACCGATTTCTATCATTTGGACTTGATTATTGTTCTCTGGTGATTTCGTAGAAGATATCCGTTTATTTTTTGTCAAACAACAACGTAGGTTGTAAAATACAAGCAAATACTTGGGTATTTGTTTATTCTCATTCATATGAAACACGCTTAAGTTGAAAATGGTAACCATGGTAATCAATACACTTATTATAAGGTCCACCATCAGTTTGTATGTTATAACAGGTACTGGATCAGAGCTGGATGGTAGCACGTCAGATATTATGGTCATGAACACTGCAATCGCGAGAAGAACAGTGATTGAATATGACACTCTCTCTCCTGACTGTGGCGCCAAGACAAATACAAGAATGTGCAGGAAGTTCATAAACAATAAAGGTGTTATGAAACTCACGACCGTGAAGGCTGACCGACGTTCCAAGTGAAATACCACATCATATGATGGCCATCTGTCAAGGATGTAGACAATAGTGTCGGTATCTTTCAAGTCCCAGATCAAATTTTTGGAATACAGTGTAAGATCGGCATGCTTGAATCTGGATGTAAATCTAATTGTCTTTGTTGTAAATCCCCAGGCGCTAAGCGTAATCCTGCAAACCTGTTTGTCAAATGGGAATTTCTCGACGTTAATTGAACAAATACTGCTTATTTTCCCTCCAACAACAATATGTACCGTTCCGTTATAGTGAACACGGACCTCTTGCCATTTCTTGACCATCGTGTCCGATTCTTCAGAAGGTGTTGCAATAATCAAGTCTGGAATCCATACATCATTCGTGGAGAAAAAAGTCTCCTCTATCCCACCGTATTCATCAGGGTTCCATACTAATTTACAGTCGTCCCAAATCATTTCAAAAGCCCCGATGTATCTAAACTCTTCTGTTAACTCGTTCAGTTCCTGGATTGATCGTATGTAAGCATGTACAAAAACTGCCACCGCTTCGCTCTGGTTTGTGATTGGTCGAACAATTTTATTATATCCAGTCAACAGGTTTGTATGCAGTCTCTCGGCATCTGTTATATTTCCACCGCTCACCTCGCTTGTAAACGCACACAAGTAAAGCATTGCAAACTTTAACAAACCAAAGTTCCATGCATGGGTTGTCGGTACTCCCATTTTATAAATGTAACTAATTTTAAACCGAAAATGAACATGAAAAATCACGAACCTTATATAAACGTTTGTGATGACTTAAAACAATTATGTCAACAGTACGCAAAACCTGTTATGAAAATACCCCGAGCACGGTACAAAATGTAATAAAACAAAGGACCATATTGGGATTCAATAAGTTTGATTACACATCAACTCGTACAAAGCAAAAACCCAGTTAATATTACTGAAATGATTCCCATTGGAACACAAAACATATAACAGGTAACAGAGTTTAGAACGCTCAACCAATCATTTCTGACCAATTCATCAGATAAAATTTTATAATGATTTTAGCGAAAGTCACGTGCAGGAAACTGATGTTGTATGTTGAGGAGAAATTAGCGTTTAAATGGTTCAATGATTTAAATTTCCTTGATTTGAAATTGATCGATTTCCATTTTGAAAAAAAAAAAAAAAATCTATCGGTATATAATATTGTAAGGAGTTAGCACAAAGTCTAGAAAGAAAACCAATCGGTTAGAGGTACTTCTCAGCTACCTACTAAGTTACAATACACGAGAAGCACACTCAAGGGAAGTGAATTCTGCATTAAGAGACCACTAAAGGGGCGCCCAAAAAGTTGTCTCTAAATAGAATTGTCACCTATCACTCATTCTGTAACATGCTTGAAGGATCGATTCGAAGGCATACATAAATCATTACAGATTTCCCAAGCTATCAATCAAGGAATCAACCGACCATTCAAATAATTTATTCAGCCGGGGCCTGAGTTTTAAACTCCGACATTGGCCGCCATTTTTGTTTAACTTTTTTTTTTGGTTTTGCGATTTAAACATCCCTTATTCAAGCTGTAGTTACGACGTTTAGGTCACCAGCAAAGCATTTTACTTTTTAGTTACATGCCACCGGCCATGAGTTTTGCAAAAATAACGCCTTTAAAACCGAAGCGAAACTTCCCGTCGGAGTTAATGGGCGGGGCCAAGGGAGCCAGTGGGCGGGGCCAAAGATTGGTCGTTTAACCCAGACGACAATATTTCAGAGTGATTTAACCCATTCCTGTTTTGCAAAATTTGAGACCATTCCGAATTCAAAGGTTCTGCAGACGAAAATTCAAAGTTGGTTTTATTCGAAAAATAGCCATTCAGTAGGGTAGAAATTATTGCGGAAAAAAGAAGAAATTGCTTATTACAAGCAATTTCTTTTTTTTCCACAATGTTTTCTTAATTATGAATTCACAGGGACATAAAAACCAGGGATTAAACAAGAAATTTGGTTAAGGATTTTGACCAGCTTGCACATTCACACAGTATGATCAGAATCTTCACTTTGTACTCCCTTGATAGATACTGACTAAAATCGTGATTAGACGATAACTCAAGTTTCTAAAAGCGCTGACCAGGCCGCTCGATATCTGCGACTCACGCAAATGTGATATGTTAGAAATGTGAGTTGCGTCAATGTTAGCCAAGACGGGGGTTCGCACTCACGAACCCTCAGGATTAAGAGAATATCGCGTAACGGACTGGGCCAAACCAGGTCGTATATTTCCTTTACGATCCTTTTACCCATTACCCATTGCATTTTTTAAAACTGGTCCAGATTGAAAGAGGCTGCAGACAACAGTTTCAAGTTTACAGAAGTTTTAATATTTTTGTCTTTTTGGATAGAAAACATTATCGATAATGAAGAAATTGCTTGATACAAGCAATTTCTTCATTTTTTATAATGTTTTCCAAGGCTTTTTTTCTTGAGCGGAGTAAAAGGAAGGATTGTGTGGGAATGGGTTAAATGTTATTTTTACTTTTCCAACGATATTTTCTTCATAGTCCTTTAGCCTGCACATTGAAGCCTTTTTATATAACTTGTCAAAAACCATAACAAGCGAACGACCTTTCTGAACATAGTGTCGTTAGGGTTCCAATAACGGCTCATACAAAGACACATTAACAGTAATTGAGCTCCTGACATTGCTTTAAGCCATCAATTTAAATCCCTTATTTCTGACATTTCCAAGATGACATATTTAAATACCTGCCTCTGAAATTTGAAGG